>CM030018.1:5325000-5807500 GCA_017639485.1 Pluvialis apricaria | reverse complement strand
AAGGGTCTTGGCAGTGGGCTGTCACGATGCTGAAGAGGATGGGGATAGAATCAGGTTTATTTGTCGGTATCGGCTTCTAAAGCTGTGGTACTCTCCACTGCGAACAGCCCCTGTTCCCTCACGCACTTACAGCCGTGGCAGCGAAACGTTGGTGACAATGACAATGAGCCCGAAAGTGAACCGAACGAGACCTAATATTTTTTTTTCTCTCTTCCCCTCTGTCCCCCCCACTTAACTGCTTCCAAATTCCCCGATGAAAGCATTTTAATATGTAGGAAGAGCTGCCGGAGCCTGCGATGAGATTCAGTGTTTTGTGGTGTGGGATGAACAGATTTTCCTTTCTGTAGGGTTTCCTCCTGCAAAGTCATTGTAGAGGAGGGAATACTGTAAGATTAAATCTGGTTAAAATACTATATTCATGTCACACCAGATACGGTCTCCAGACTGTGCACAGTCTTTCAGCTTCCTTTATTGTGAAATCCTTTTAAAATAGCACAGTATAGAGTAGAAAACTTATTGAAATATAACTCTCTCGCACCAAATCTGTCAGATAAAATGAAGGAAAGCGATCAGCCTTCTTAAATTAATAGATCTGCTCAGTGTCTCTGCCTGCCTTCACGCTGTCTTACTTTCTTTGGCTCTTTCTTTATTAATAAACTGATAGTTAAATAAAGCCGCTAAATGAATCGGGGCGCCTTGGCGGTGAAAGCGGGTTGGTGCCATCCTGTTTCGGGTCTCCTGCCATGTGGGTGGACGGTTGTGGGTTTGGAGCAGGGATGGCCCCGGCAAAGGCCGAGGCTGCTAAAAGCAGGGTGACCACATCGCTTTCTGGATGCTCTTCAGGTGCGAGGCTCCAGTACCGAGTCCTCTCGGCCCCGTGCATTAATAACAGGATGGATTCACTGATTGGCAGGAAAGCAGAGGTCATCTTGAGGAAAGTGACACCAAAGGTCTACGGGAGTCATACGCGTTAAGAGATCCTGGGCCACGTGCCAAGTGTTGCATTTAAGGAAGCACCGTCCCCTTTCTCAAAAAAAACAAAACAAAAAAAAAAAAAAAAAAACAAAAGGAAAACAAACAAAAAACCAAAAGGAGAACCAAAAAAAAAGAAAAGTAAAACCAAAAAAAAAGGAAAACTGAAAAAAAAAACCCAAAAAGAAAAGGAAAAACAAAAAAAGAAAAGGAAAAAAAATAAAAGGAAAACAAAAAAAAAGAGGGAATGTTGTTTTTTAGTGGCATGTGGGAACTGTTTCGGTGTGCCTGTCCCACCTTTGGGTGGGATGCGGGAGAGGGATCGCTCAGCTGGCACCAAACCTGCGGCAGATTTTTTTGTTTTCAAAGCTGCAGAGCTGATCTGGAATCAAAATGCTGAAAAAGCGCCTATAGTTTGTCTTGCCTTTTTTTTTTCTTTAATTCAAACCGATCAGACTTGTGGTTTATCCTTGCTCTGATTATGCTGTACGGTCACAATAAATGGATGGAGCTGAAGCATTCCTGCAGGCAGTTTATAGAAAATATATGTATATGCCTGTGTATGCACACTCAGGGGGAGAAAGTTAACTATAAGGGACACACCAAAATATCCATATTTAAGAAATGTGGCTTGACTCACTGACTTATCTCACTTATTGTACAAAGATTCACTCTGTGTTGAGGTTTTTTTTTAATTAGATTTTAAATATGTGTTGACAGGGTGAATTTGTACAGTGTGAGTAACCGCGGGGAGAAATGACAGCTCCGCTTTTGTTATTAAACTACTGTCTGGAAAATAATGGAGTGTGTACAAAAATTGATTATTATTTTGCCAATTACATTAGTGCAGCTAATAACAATCATTAAGAAAGGAATACAGAAAGCTACACGCTTTCAGGTCTTAGAAGCTGATATTCACTGGTGAGGCAAAAATATGTGTTATTAAGGTAATTTGTCAGTAAGAGTCTCCTGTTATTAATGTGAAGTAAAGACTAGATGTGTGAGCTAGAAATGTTTCACTTCAAACTGTGTTAATTTCTTCTTCACTCGCTCACAGTTAATAAACAGTACAAGAGACTTTCTAAATTTAGTTTAGGATTTGAATATAAAAGGTCCTATTCTGTACCGTAGTGGTATGACAGACGCGTTTTACAATGTTAAAAATCCCTTTTAATAATGGTTTATTTTAATGTATTTACTAAATTAGGTACCCGAGAGAATCATCTACAACGGTGATGTGAAAATCCCTGGTACCTGAGGTCAAAAAAAAAAAAAAAAGGTATGTTTTCATTTTCATTAGCAATTTGACATATTTCGGGAGGGGTGGTAATTTAATTTCGCTGCTTCGTTTTCTGCTGCTGAGACGGTGCTTTTTGGTCCAGCCCTGGGGAGCCGGTGACAGTCTGTGGTGCAGTTTCCCGGGCTTTCGGATGAGGCTGACGTTCCGGTGCCTACAAGAACCATTTGCAATGATGGGGCTTTGTACTTTTGTCAGCCAGACAGCTCTCCCGTGTCCCACAACTCATATATAATCCTTTGCAAATGTTTTCTTTCTTTTTTCTTCAAATGCTAGCGTTCAGACATCAGCTACGGGGATTAAGGATGGGTCTTCTGAAGATCTCCCTCAGATCTTGATGAGAATCAGGACTCTGTGTTAGATGACTTCTATACTTAGAAATTACAACAGAGTTTAATTCACGGCACTGCTTTCCTCTGGAAATTCGTGTTCATTCAGTCTGTCAACATTGACTAAAAAATACGCCGCTAATGAAAATGTGGGAATTCAACTTTCAGTCCCTTCCCCTGCTAGACTCAAACAGGCACTTTATTTTTTTCCACGGAATCTGATTTTTATTGACCGTGACTATAAAAAATACTAAGTGGCCTAAATGAGCGCCAAGGTTGCAATGACAGATTCCTGTGTGAATTTTTTTATGAAACCTCCTATTTTAGTTAAGAAAGCAGGCTGCTGCACTTTGATCAACAGTTATGTGCTATTAGAAAACAGCTGAATTTTATTAGCTCGTGGAATTCAGCTTGTTTTATCATTTACTATTTGTTATTTTTTGTTAGTTAAAATTTAAGTGAGGATGGGGAAGGTGTAACTGGTGCTCTAAACTCTACGATAAATAGCACGGCGAGGAGTTTTTGTTGGCGTATAGGCTGCGGGAATGGGTTTCTCAAGGAGCACCAGAAGAGGATCATTTGGAGCCTGATGCTCCTCTCCCTTCCCCGAGGAACACCCCGGGTAGGGTTTTGCCTGCGATGCATATTTTATTTTTTTTTTTCTGTGTTTCACCACGGTGAATGAGAGGGAAACCAGACTGCTTGTTTTAATGCGGGAGCTTAAAACGCAATATGCTTTTTGCAAGAACAGAGCCAAGTCGTGATTCAGCTGAAGTAAATACGTTAAGTACGTATTTTCATTGCAAAGGTGCAGCACATGTTCCATCACCTTGTTCCTACTGTAACGGTTCTAATTTCAATAATCCCATAGGAAAACTTTTGTGGTTCCTGTAATTTATATATGCAACTGAGATTTATATAAATAAGTGATATACATTCTTGTTATCCATATAGTGAAAAAGCAAAAGCTTTTTTCCTGATGGACACTTGTGATTTCAGGACTGGCTTAGCCTGCTGCTCTCCGGGACAATTCCTTGTGCCTTCATTCCAATATTTTGTGGTTACACTTTCACATATTATAGAAAAAAACCCCCCAGCAACAGCAACATTGGTTACTTTTAAGCAAATAGCTCTCGGGTCTCGGAAGAGTTAACAAACTTTTATGGCAAGGTTCAGACAGTTCTGACCCCTATGGTAATATTTCATCTAAGGTTACTGTCGGGAGAGAAATCAAATTTCAGCTGTGAACGTGATTGACAGGTGAAAGCAAGAGAGAGAAAGACATCTGGTCAGATGGGGAATTTGGGAAGGAGAAGGACAATTCAGGGAAGTGTCTCTGTGATATTAGGAATAATAAGCTTAGATATGAAAACTCCAATCCTCTATGCTCTCTGGAGGTGCTCTCACTTGATATTCATGGAGGTGGTTTGGTTGGGGGAATTTAAGACTGTACATTTATAGTAGTGGACAGTAGTCTCCGTGGTCTCACTTACTAACTTGACTCCTTTGAAGGAATTATGTTATTTCTGGCATACTTTTAGGATTTCGAGGCAATTCATTTTATGAGTGTGAGTGGAATATTTGGTGGTTACTGGTTAAGAGGTTCTCACCATAACGTCTCTGGCGGGTCTGATGGCAGCAGGTCCATGAAGGGCGGTGGGTGGTGTCGCTCTGTGCCCTCGAGCCTGGGGGGATTGCTGGGAGTTTTCAGAGTATGCACTGCGGGATGAAATTCGTGTTTATGGTATACGCTGTTATACCACTAACAAAATGAGTTGCTATCCCATAAAATACCACCAAGGGTACATTGTGGTATTTTACAAGGCAACTGTTTTCCGAGGGCCGTGTGTTGGCCTATTCCATCTCGTAGCAGCTCCGGCGAACGCCCCCCACAACGCGTACGTAATCCCCGGCATATTTTACCCTACTTCAGTGTGTTTTGTTTGGTGCAGAAGAGCTTTTCAGTCCTCCAACATCGTGGAACCAACAGGAGCAAAATACCCCTCTAATGATTTCCTGAGCAGCGTGATGATGTTGGAAAGCAGAATTTGGTTCCGACATAAAAAACTGTAGCCAGGCTTTCTCTTAAAAATGAAGTGTGAAAAAAAAAAAAACAACTGGTGGTTTTTATCACTGTGTGTAACACTTAATGTTTCAGTTTTCAAAGAGGCTCTGAAGGACTTTTGTAGAGCTCCAAGGGCAGGATGTGGCAATGATGGACCCTGGGATCTAAACTGCATCCTACCTACATCTCAGGTGAGAGGAAAGGTCCGGGTGGGCTCCTGGCCCCACTGCAGGCTTTGGTAAAATCCCTGGTGAATTCCCAGGGCCCACACTTCCACCACAAAGGGAATGTCTACAGGGGAGGTCGTATTAGTAAAAAGCAAGATGTGAACTCATACTGCGGTAGCTGTGCTGTGAATTCCCTGCATGTTCTTATTCACAAGTAAGGGTGGATTTCTGCCCCCCCCAGCCCCCAATATAGCTTAAATCGCTTGCAAAATAAAAGAAATTAACTGGGAAAATCAGCTCTTAGTCTAGAGAAGGAGTGTCCACCCAGGGAATGGATAGCACTGCGGCATAGTTTACTACATCATTTCCCCATATGGATGAGACCTAAAACTAAGGGGAGAATAAGGAGCAGTAGAGAACAGAAATGTATTTTCTGTTCCATTGCCAGTTTACCTCTAAGACCTTTCACACAGGGGAAATCATGGCACTCTTAAAGTATACATTTACTTACTTTTCACTGCTATTCCTGCATTCACCCATGCATTTTTAAAAAGAGATTTGTGTTTTGGGCCAGACCTTTTGCATCCTCATACCGTTCCCATGTATTTTTGATGTGCAACCCAGTCAGACTCTTGTTTGGGACATCATTTTTCTTTTCATGGGGACAGCCTGTGATGTCAAACCGCCCGACTGCACTGTAAGCTAGAGCTTATCGCCTAAGTTTTCTTCTCAGACTGTATATCTGATAAAATTGAAAATTAAAGTGAAGAACTGTGAAAACAATCACATTTCTTTGCGTATGGGTAAGTTAGTTTTAACTTCCCGTTGCTGAATTAGAGCTCCCTTTAAAACGTCTTTCTTTTCCGAAGCTGATATCAAGATAACTTCCATGAAATATTATTGGCAAGTTTCCCATTGCAGTCAATGGCAGCCTTGTATGTATTTTTCAAGCAGATGTGCTATATTAAGTCTAAATGAGAGTCTTTTATTTCAAACGGGATGCAATATGTTATTCTTGGTAAAAAAAAGTGGATAGTAACCTCTCTCCCTTCCTTTTCTCTCCCCAAAAACACTTGGTACAATTTACAGGTCATTTTACATAGGTAAAAAAATTTTCTCGAGTCTTTAAAAAAAGCACAGTTTCACTGTGTCGCAAACTCCTTTCTAGCTCATTCCTATATGTTTGAACTATGAAAACATCTTGAGTCTTTATGAGCAAAGAGAAAGTACATGCCGTATGGGACAGCTTTTACTCCCCCCAAATTCCCAGTAAAGTAAATTTAATAGTTTTCCCTGTGTTTAGAATAACCTCTAAAATATTTTCCAGTGGTGTGGCTTTTGCTGTTGTTTAGTTCTAATAGAGGATTTTAAGTGAAGTGCTAAAAAAAAATTAAAAAAAATTGAAGTATTTTTAACATCTCTTCTGGGTTTTCTAATTTGTGCCACTTACCAAATGATTCACACTGTACCAAAATACAGGAGATTGATGAGACAGGAAAAGTACTGATTTAACATCCCACATATAAAATTACTTCTCAGGCTTCCACATATAGTCCCGATGTTTAGAGAGTGAAGAAACCGGGAGTTGGGAGTTACAGTCTGACTCACTTGTGAGACTTTGACCCAGTTATTTGATTCTAGATTCAGCAAAATACTGAAGCACTTTAAACTTGTTATCTTAGGTTTCTTCTAAAGGTCTGTTACCGTTGATCTCTTTATATCTCAGTTTACACAGTTATAAACCTAGATAATTAATTCTTACCTTCTAGGCTTTTGTGGGAGTTAAAAAATAGCTGTAATGTTCCTTGAAGCTTTTTAACGAAAGCTGGTGTATTGAAGTACTTGTCATTCACCTCGGTTCGTACCTGAGGATGAGAAATCAGTGGTTTTGCCCCAGTCCCGTGCACCGTTTCTGCTGGGATGAAAATTCAGTCTCTCGAGTGCACCAGGCCACGAGTACAATGATCGGGTGCTTCGGGAGCTGCTAATTTTGCTGAATTACACATGAATAATTTGAATGGGTCAAAATGTAAGCAAAATCATGGCTGGGTTATGTGTCCCCTCTCTCTCTTAAACACAATGTATCCTTAATATCTATATGTACACATACATATATGGAATAACTCTTGTGCACCTGCAAGACACGCAGAGGTCACACTGTCCTTGTGATTCCTCCCCTTCTTGCCATTACCTTTATTTCCCAAGCTTCGAGCCATTATCATTCAGCAGTTGTGCAGCTTTTCTTTTCTTCCATCCCCAAATTATTATTGTTTCCCTCCTACTTTCTGCCCCTCCCGATCCGTAATGGAGCCCTCAGCTGTAAATTTGCTAACCGTAAAGATTTTTGCCTGAAATGTTTTGAAAACGCTGGGGGGGAAAAATAAACTAAAATAAATAAAATAAATAAGAAAACCTATGAACAACACGCTGTGCCATGCTCCAGCGTTGCACTTCTACGGGAAAGATAATAAAGATATTAGCACTCATATAATTTCAGATAGGAAATGAAACCAGACATGAAAGAAACACTAGCTCCAGCTGTTGAGTGGGAATCAAACTAGCTATGGGAATTACAGGTACTGTCACCGGAGACAGCCCGACTTCTGAGAAATGACCTCAGGTGTAGGAGCTTGCTGTGGCCCCTTGCAGATATTAACACCTAATTAACAATCTGCAAGAGCATCCTACATCTTAATCACCAGTGAGGTGAGAATGACAATCGCAAGGAGGAGAAGGAGAAGGGAAATGGTAATTTTTCCTCGGCACGCATCATCTAATAACCGTGGTTATTCAGATGCAGCTAAATGCGATTTCCTTTTAGTCATTTCTGTCTATTGGAAGGCACAGTAAGTTCATTTGCTGGCAGGTAGGCAGCGGAGGTGAGAATTGAATTGATCTGAGATACTCTGAAAAATTGACCCCGAGGTCGTTCCTGGTTTAAATTGGGAAGTGAGGCTGTGCTCGTGTCTTCCCTTTCTTCTCTCCCCACTCCCCCTCTTTCTGTGTTTCCAGGCGTGTTCGCCTGTATAGTGTAATGATTATTTAAACATACCCTGATGGTGGGGAACCTTGTTCCCTCAAAGTTAATCAAAATAAAGAGAGCTTTTGTTAGTGGTGATAGGTAATTAAATAGCTGTGCAGGGGCATTGTGCTGGGTTATTGACGTCCCAGAGCCCGGCTCCCCAGCGCAGACCAGCCCGCCGAAATCGCCCAGATTGAGACCCAGGGTAAATTAAGGTAGGAGGGTGTGAAGGCGTGTAAATGATTAACGAGGCCAGGCTGTAAAGGAGAGGGGCGCACAGTGGTGTATCGGCAGTGTCCCAGAGGAAGGGCCCTTTCCCTCGGGGGGGGGGAGTGCTGCGCCTTTTAAAGAGGGGAAAATCACGCATGGCGTTTCTCCTTCGTGCCTCCTGCGATTTTTCTGGCTGTTCTTTTAGGCGGGAAAGCGTGGACGAGAGCAACCCGCTTGCTTACCCAATTTCAACTCCGGCATTGGCCCCCAGGGCCAAATTCTGCTCCCGGTTACCTGGTGTAAATGGTCAGGAGGGTGGGGGAGCCGATGGAGGGGCTCCAGGCTTAGACCTGTGCCAGAGGGCTGGTGACAGTAAAAAGCCAGCAAGAAAATAAAGCAAAGGCCGGGTTTGCTCGGTCCCACTAAAGCCAAGGCGAGAGCGGCTGCCCTGCGCTCCGCGGTGGTGGCCCAGCTTGCCTCTCTATCGCTTGGGCAGGATCCGATGGAGTTTTAATGTAACGCCTTTTAATGGATGCTTTTACGTGCGCTTCCAAACAGCTTCTACTTTCCAACAGCTTTATGATGGAGTTAAAACGAGAGGCAGGCAGGGAGCAGGGAGCGAGGAATACATACGTGTGTGCATCTTGTAGACCTCATTCTGCATTGGTTCTACACGCAGCACTCCCGTCCTGTGCTAACAATCTATTTTCATATCACTTGGACCCAAATTATATTCTAATAAGGAGAGACTGGCAAAGCGAAGAGAGCATTATATTAACCACTCAGCTTCCATGGAAGCTCCCATCATTTTCTTTCCCAATGACAAGAGATAACCTCTATGTTTTCTGTTGTGCTCACTTCTTCAACTCTTTTAGCTTTGTGTTCACGTGTTGGCCTTGCACTAAAAAATATAGCTTGACATCTTGTGTCTTCTCAGCTAAAAAGGTATCAATTCCTGGACTTAATGTCAGCTGTAGCCAGATCAAAGGCAAGAAACATAAAAGTTGACATATATTATTTATTTCATGGTTTACATCAATGATGTTTCTCTCTACTCTTTTTTGTTATTATTGCTGATGTTTTGCCCATAATGTTGCATTCGCTTCTCAAAAGTGTTTGTCCCCTACAGACAAATATTCATATTAATGTAATCCATCAGCAGTTAACAAATGCCAGCTCACTTCGGCATTTCCCGCACACCCAAAACTCCCATTGTTTTGGCAGGAATCTTTGGGTGTGAGAAGAATGCAGGATCGGGCCTTTGGGTGGGAATTTCAGAGCTGGAGACACTCTCCCCCAGCCCCAGAAATGCAGGGGGTCGGCGGGGGGAGCAGCAGCCTGGGGCTCTGGCGCAGGGAGTGGGAGATGCTGCATTCTCTGCCTGCATTGTGAGCTGCTGCAGAGGCGAGACAAATGCCAGGCTTTGAGGGGAGCAAAAGCTCAAAAAAGACTTCCCCCCCCCCCCCCCCCCAAGTTGTTTGGGTTCCCCCCCTTACCTTTCCCCCTCTTTCTTGCCTGCCTTCGGAGCGCTGAGTGAGTAATATAGGGTCTGACTTATAATTGTGGCCAGAAAATCACCTGAGATCAGTCAGAAGTGCTGCTCCGACCTGTGCATCCCTCTGACCGCTCAGTTTAGTGTAAAACTTTCCTTTTTTCCCCTCCTTGTCAACAACTGTGGCAGGTTTTGCTTCCTGAGTTACAGAATCAGCTGAAATGCTGAGTGTGAGTTTGCCCCCTGCCCTCCCACAAGCTATTTTTTTCTGCAATGAAAATAATAATGCTTGAGAAAGATCCTTGGGATTCTTAGGGTTTTGTTTTCTTTTGTTTAGTTTGGTTTTATTTTAAAGCTTGCTGACAATTGTCAAATGCTCGTTCTAGCAAAGAAGTGCTCGGAGGGTATAGCCCTGCTGTACAGCCGACAGGAGTAATTTGCAGTTCTCCGTAGAGCTCAGCTATTCAGCCAATGTGTGTCGCTTTACTATTTCTTTAAAATTTAATTGGGATCAGGCAATCGAGTGTCTCCAAATTTTTTGCCTCTTCAGGCTGCAATAAAGCCCCTTATAATTTATAATCAAAGTTTGGTATCGTTAAACTAAACTGTAAAACCGACTTCAGGGTTTCAGTCGTAAAATAAATATACGATAAATATTGCAATGGGGCTTGAGTAGCACAGCTAACAACAGCACAGTGACTGCATATACACACACACACACATATACATATATTTTGCGTGTGTATACATTTAATTCCAGAGTTAAGAAAGATCTAAATAATAGATAACTGGGATGCATTCCTTCTTGGTAGAACTGAAGCTAAGGTAGATTTATAGCCCAAGTAGTTATTTTAAATGCAAAATGAAGTGTTAATTTATTTAAGTCATTTACGCATCAACATTATTTTTATGTCTTTCTTTATATTTTTTCTGTAATGTGGAGCAATGTAGTATGCATCCTGGGTTTTTCTGTCTGTTGACTGTAGCGTTCCTTTGCTTAGATTTTTTTTCTAACAAGGCAGCTCATTTAGAAAGAAATGTTTATGTGAAGTGCTTGTCAGTTGGCATTTTTACTGGTGTGCTAACCCAAAGGTAAAATATAAAGGCACGTCTTTTCCTTGCTGGCTTGTTGCTACTAGAAGGGTTCCTCCCTTGTTAGCTTGATAAATAATTTTACTAGCGGGAATCTGCTGAATTTTTATGCTTGCTGTCTATTTTCTGCTTGCTGCAAATAAATTCCAGCACTCAGAGGGCACTAAAACGCCAAACACATGGTATTTTCCCATTTTGTTGCTGGTTGCCTAAAATATTTATTTCATCTGGTGTTTTTAATTAAATCTGTTTTTAAAAAGAAAAGGAAAAAAACTCACAAGTTTCAAATGAATGTTTTAGTCCAGATTCTACTTAATATAAAGTCTTGAGTTTAAATAACACATTATCACAGGTAAACTAAATTGGTAGTGTCAAATCAGCCATTATTCCAACTACCTAATGGTTTTCAGATTAAGTGCAAGCATAATTTATTGACGTATCATCCATTTAAGCATTTCTTCCAATTTATGATATACTTTTGGTTTTCCCAGTTTGCAATCAAGAAAGCTAATTTAATTTGCAAAAGAAATGCTTTAGTTAGGTGAGAGAATGCACCAAAAAGGTTTAGGTTATGGGTTGCTAGGGCATATATAGCAGGAAAAAGTTTGCAAGAAATTAAACTGGGGAGGCCAAAGTGGACAGGGCATTGGTTCACTTTTTTCCACTTGTTTTTACATTTTTCATAAAGGGATTTTTTTTTTTCAGTTAATCAAGCTTTGTGCATTTTAAAATTGAATTTAATTCAAGCAAGTGAGACCCAACCCCCAAAAGCCTCTGCTTCCCCCACCATTGCAAACTCTGCGTGTCGGAGGGTGCGTGGCTGCTGTCGCACATCTGGAGGCTCACTTCTCCGTGGCAGCACACCCCGACTCAGTGTCCCACGTTCCTGGTTTTGGGGAGCTTTGTAGACTAGAGTGGATTTAGGAGCTGGCTTTTGCAAGGCTTTTCCTTCGGTATTTAGATCTGCCTGAGGTCAGTCCCTCCTGCGATGCTCGTGGGTGCTGGTGGCAGGGGAACAGATGGGGTTTTTTTTCTACCAACAGGATCCCTCCCTGCAGCTTCTGTGGGGCAGTCCCACATCTTCCCAAACAGTTGCAGGGATGCAGCCAGCATCGCTCCCTTACACGTCTGTGCAGTTCAGGGGGTGAGTGGTCAAAGGACCTGGATGCAGGCTCGTTACACGGCTGCCCCGTCCCATGCCCACCCTGTCCCCACCAAGAAAAGCCAGGCTGGGTGTAGGGGAGCCAAGCAGCGTGCCCTGTTCAGACTTCCCCTCAAAGAGCAGAAACCTTTGAAGATGCCAGGCAAATCCACTCGAAATTTGAGAATTATTTACATATTTTTAGCACAATTCCTCTCAAAGCAATCCTCAAACTTTGGCCCGAATTCTTACATTCTTACACCAACCACCCTCCCATTCGTTTACTTATTTCCATAAGAATTAGGTGACAGATCTGGGTGGGGTAAGCCCATGCACAGCCCGGCTGCCCTGCAGACACCCCGTCTTCTCGTCTACGTGAGCGCATCCCAAATCAAGTAGTTGGGTGGTGGGAAGAACTGATGCGCCAGCAGTGAATGGATAAGGGAAGAGCTTGGGCGGTGGGGAAAATGAGCCCTGGGGGCTCTGCCGTATAACATCATACCTGAAATAGGGTTACAAGAAATCTCAGGAGTGATGTAATCCATCCCCGCGCCACGAGGCAGGGTCAGACAGACTTGCATTATCCCTGACAGGTATTTGCATAACCTGTCGTTAAAGTCCCCCCACAGCGCGCGTGACACATCCCTGGAGCCTCCCTGGCAGACCTTCACCACCGTCCCTTCTCAAAAGCATTTCTCCTTGTCTAACCCGCGGTGCAGGTCCCTTATGTCCTGGTCACCGCAGACACCGAGGACAGCCCATTCCTTTCCTTTTTGCACTGACCCTTTGCATATTTGAAGGCTGTTGTTATGGCTCACCGCAGCCTCCTTTCCTCCAGACTAAACAACTCCACGTTTTTCAGTCTTTCTTCATAGGTTATGGTCATGACTTTGTTATTTAATATCTCGTCTGAAGAGTCCACATACAGTAAACTTGCTGGAATTCAATTTACCTGTGTTGAAAAGGACTGTGAGGATGCTGCCTGGAGGCTTTACAACGTCTGAAAGGAGAATAATTTAATTCTTACTCTGAAGATTTTTCTTCTGCGGGATGGAGGGTGGGGAACATTTCTTTACCTGGGAGTGTTAACTGCAGCCTTCCCACGAATTTACTCTGGTAACAGGAATATTGTAGTGCAACGTACTGCCAGAGTTTAGGGACAGGCTTCAGGAAACATGTTTTAACATTTTATAATTTTGTATATAGAAGTAAAAACAGCAAATAGGACGCAGCCTCTGTGGTTGCAGGCAACACCTTGGGGTGTACCTTCAAGGTGCTACATGCAGGCAGATTTTGTAACATGAGTTTCACTAAATTCAATAGCAGCTGAGCAGCTATGGCCATCCGCACACTGCCGTTCCCTCTGCAGATGTTGCTGGTGGGCTCCAGTGTTTCAAAACCTCTCAGCTTCAACCTAGGTTTGGATAGATCCAACTTTTCCTTTGTGACAGGTGGAAGTTTTCCCCAAAATGCCACAGATGAAGGTGGACCAAAGAGGATTTGTCAGCCATCTGCACAGACCTGGGCTTTGCTGTTGGCTCTAAGTTGCTTTTTTAAAAGTTGGAAAAGACATCAGTGTTCTTTCAGTGAAGATTCGCTTTGCTCCTTAGGAAAAATGAGGGGAAACAGCCTGCTAATTCTGCTTTTTCTCATTGTCTTCCAGTGTCTTGCCTGGGAGGTTGGTGGGGAGATGTCCTGGAGCAAAACAAAAGTATTTACTCGTAGGAAAATATTCCCCAGGGACTTTTCTGTTAGGACATGCTGGTAAAATTGTCCCGAAGTGGGATTAATCAGCATGGCAGAATACCAGGGAGCATCTCCAGGAGGTGGTTTTAAGTTTTGCAGGATTTTGGCTTCCTGATTTAAGTCTTATCCAAACCCTGTGTTGAAAGTTGCTAAGAGGGACACAGTAGGACACACTGCCACCTCAATCGTATAGACCGTTTACCAGTTCTGGAGATGGGATGTGACAGTTTTTACTAATAATGGATGAAGTTTATCCCTGAAGGAAGGTGATGATTGGGGTATTCACACTCATATGTTTGTGAGAGGAAAAGAAAAATGTCCCTTTGTGATACAAATATCTGTGATACCATCTCCCTTGCTTCATCTGAGGTTCCACCTCTGCTTTGCATTGTATAGCATCCCCTTTCTTATAAAACCTTTTTTGGACATCTCTATCCCCTCAGTGATCCTTCTCAATCAACTTAAAAAGTTGTCTCATCCAAAAGTATAAACTTTCCGTACACAATGAAAGTGTATGCAGAATGAGGAAAAGCAGCTAACAAGTTAAGTAGGCATTTCAGCCTAAGTATTTTCTGGCTGTAAAGGAGGATCTCATTGAGAAATATTGGTGGAGCTCAGTTATGTAGGAAGTAAAATGAGAGTGACCTTGCTGAGCCATTGGCTCAAATCAGAGATGTAGCAGCAGAAGTGAAAATATATGCTTCCTTCTTTAAAGAATGGAGTCAGGGACTGGTTTTTACCATGGGGAAGAAGAGAGAGAAAAATGTATTGTCTTCCTTTCAGTAGTTCATTTTTCTTTGCAAAGTGATTAATGCATTACTATAGCGAATTTATTGTATAGCCTGATTACCATTGCATAATAAATCTAAACAACTGTGACTGTCACGGTGATAAGGCTGGCATGATTTTGTCTCTCTTAAAGGAGGTTTATAAGTTAAGCTCAACTTTTGGCTTTCTGCATTTCTGGGATAAAATTTATTTTGGCCATTACAGCTCTATCTGTTTGAAACTGCACCAAAAGGAAATAAGTTGTTCAAAAGGACGGTATATTATTGGGAGAGTTTTACCTTCACTCAATTTGCAGAGGAAACTGAACATCACCATTAAAATGGAAATGGAGTTCAGGAGAAAATAATAACTCAGTTGTTTAAAAAAAAGTTGTAACATTTAAAAGGGACTTTTCAAATATCAAGGATGGACAACCCAATTAAATTAACTGCATTATATTCACAGCCATTAACGCCTCGGGCTCAGCTTTCCTCAGACTACCCGAGTTTGCTGAGGGCTTGTCTATGCCTGGATGAGAGACTTCCAGGGAGCTTTGGGAAGTGCTTGTGACTAATTAGAGCCATTTTCTCTGAATCACGGGGAAATTGGTGCTCCAGCATTAGTGCTGTTACTGTGCAGAACCAGAGGCTGAGCGAGCGCTGGGTTGGGGGAGGATCTCTTGGCCGTGTGGGCATTACCCGCTGCCCAGGCTCCACTCCACTCCGGCATTCTGGGCGTACAGATCAGTTGTTTCTTTTTTCTTCTCTCTCTCCGTGAACATGCATGAAAGGGCATCGCACCTCTGTACTAGAAGTCATTTGTGTACGTTCTGCCTGAATGCTGTGGCAAGAGTTGCTCTTGTGAAAACACCCAACCTTTGGAGGCAGTGATGTGAAGAGACTTAGTACCCAAGCGCGTAGATGTCCATTTGGGCCATGCTTCTCCCACCAGCGAGAAGGTACTAGTGCAAGGCAATAGCAGGGGGTGTTGGTGCTAGGAGAGCTCCCATGTTCTGGGTTTTCTCCTCCCAGCTGTGCCTGTCTTTTTCCCTCTCCCAAGTCTGCTGCCCACCACTGTGGCTTTCAGCCTCTTCAGAGCAGCACCAGCTGCTTTGGCAGCAGCAGAGAGCACTCAGGCACCTTTGTACCTCTTAGAATATCATTGCTTCGTCTTCCTCCAGGTCTTCTGCACAAAATTTGGGATGGAGACAGAGAGTGTGGCCAGTTTAATTGGTAGAAAACTAGTCTGACTCCCAAGCTGAGTAACAGCTGTAAGTTGTAAGCTGCAAATTGCTTCCGAAAAGGTGCAGGTGAAATTGCTTGCATACTTGTATGAACTTTGTAGTGTAAATAAAAAGGGGAAACAGATCATGAGTTCCTCCAGACTTCAGCTAAAGCTGTTGCAGCCAAACTCTGGGAACAACATGTTTGGATTAGGAGTTCCAGAGAAATTTTTCCTTCTGTAGTGAGGACATGTGAAGGTGATAAAGGTAACAGCTCTTCTCTAGCCTCTGAAAACCCTGTGAAGGTTTCCTGTGAAGGTGAACCTCTTTGTGAAGGAGGTATCTTCGTTTCCTGTCTCTGAAGTCCTCCCACCTCACAGGCTTCTTGTTTCCATGGGTGTATTCTCGATGGCCTTGATGGTGGTTGTGAGGTGATTGGAAGACCTTTCACTGTCCAGTACCCAGGTGCCACCATGTCCATGCACAGTCATCAAAGTGTTGCTTGATTCGGACTGGCAATGCTGGAGTCTGTGTCTGGGGAACTGAATTCAACCTCTCAAAACCATCAAGGCTTGTAGCCAGGACTGGCACTAGCTGGTAGCTTATTTTCAAAAAAGGTGAGTGTCTTTGCCTGATTTTAAGTCTCTGGACTCATGGCATGTTTTTTTCTTCTTTCGCTTTTCCTCAAGTTACGTTGTAGACTATCTTGAAGCCAGTAGGGTTCAAAAGGTCTCTATTGAGATATGAATTACTCCTTTCAAAAAAAAAAAAGTTACTTGGTACAATCTGGTACAGTCAAGTATCATGAAGGGGAAAAAAAAAAAACCCTAAAGCTTTTGCACAGGCTTTCAAGGGCTCAAAGGCTTCTTTTTTTCCCCGGGTATGTTGAACATCTTGAAATTAAACCAGCGTGTTTCAAAAGAGAAGATAGATGTGTCTGTTCAAATAGACATTGCGTTCAGAATTGGTGCCTCTGGTTGTTAAACAGAATCCTTGTTTAACATCCTCATTAAGAACTGTGACTTGCCACCAGTTTTATGAAGATCAAGTCATTTACTTTTAAAGTAAATTACAGCAAATTTCTCTGTGGTGACAAGTCAATAAAACAATGGAAGGCTCAAGTTTTTCAATCACCCAACATCTGTTCCTTGTTTTCCTCTAGATGTAAATGCCCTATGTACAGCAATAGGTGAACAGAGCGAGAGCCAAGAGCTGTAATGTTGGAGGGGGGAGTTTGGGTTTTGGTTGGGTTTTTTTTTTTGGTGGTGGTGGGGAAATTGTGGGTTGAGTTGTTTGGTGGTGTTTTTTTTTTTTTCAAATAACACTGTAAGCCCTGTCCATTTTTGGAAAGGGTAATTTTGTAATTTCCTGTGGCAGTACGTTCAGAGCTCCATCAACACGGGAGCGGTGACAGTTGATGGCTCTGATGCTGTATTTCATTGCTGGAAGCACAGTAAGCTGTCGCAGAGTAGTGTAAGTGGTGAACCACTTCTCAGAAGCCCAGTCAGCGCAAATGACATCCCCATCTTTTGTCCAAGCCACCCACACCACCAGCAAACACCTCTGAAGCAGAGGGTACTCAGATGTTCTTTGAGCCGTGGTGGGAACTAGGTTGTATAAAACCTCATTGAAACCACTTCCACGTTGTACCCACGCTCAACCTGTTTGTCTTGAAACGTTGTCTCAGAGAAGCCAGCAGATGAAAAACAAGGTATTAGGCCCATTTTACATTTCAACAAGTGCAGGATGCAAACTGCAACGTGTTGTGTTTGTTTTAAGTGTTCTGGAGGGTTTGGCATTTGGTGGTGTGAGAATTGGCTCCCTGCTGTGAGAAGTATTCACATGTGGATTCGGGCTGCGTGGGAAACGCTGGCATAGTGGAAAAGAGAGGGGAAAGCTCTGCTGAGAAAGTAAGAGGGGGCTGGATGTTAGTCACTTGGGGCAGAAGTCTTTTCCTATCTCCTCTTAAGAGGGCGGTTTGTCTTGGACAGCGTAGCAGTGACTTTTGGAGTGGTTGAGGAGCATAGGAAGTCATTACTGGATGCACATGAAAATTAGAAGCTCAGATTGTTTTAGAGATATAAAAAAAAAAGTTCAATGAAAGTCCAGAGGCCTTTGCTGCTCAACCTATCCCACCCTTTGAAATCTGCCTGTTCTCACGCACACAGTTACGGACCCCATCTTCTGAGGTGTAGGTACACCTTTTATCTTATGGTGTCTTCTTCTGAGTCTTCAGGTTCAAGACCTTTGCTGGGAGTGGTTTGCCCTCACTCAGATCTTTATGGGGCCAGGAAATGGGCTGCTCTACTTTATGGGAAACGAGTAATTAGGTCTTACCAAATTCAAGGTAGCTGGTTGTGGGGAGCAGGCAACCTATCCTTCGCTGGTTCCTCTAGAAAAGGGCTGAGAAATTCTTTGCATGCTGCTGTGATGCTATGCTAGATTTTAATACACTCAAGTACATAGATTGTTTGAGCAATTCTTGAAATCTCTCTTTTCTCCAAGGGATTAATGTTGTAATTGTATCACCATATTAAAAAAAAAAAAGCCCTATGAGATTTTGAATGACGAAAGGAATAGTAGCATTTAGTCCATCCCTAGAACTTTTTGCAATTGCTGTCTATATTGGTGCCTTTTGCAGCTTAAAGACTGAATATAGGAGATATCATTTTAAATAGCTTTCTCTGCTTTTGTCTTGTCCACGTAAAGTGATGCTGCGCTCAGTCAATGGAGGAGGCAGATGAGCCATCCAGCCAAGGTGCAGCATTCTGGGGTATGTTGCTCATAAGCTGTCACGCAGAAAAGAGGTTATAGTGTTTGGATATAGGGGTTCCTCTTAAATCCCTCTTTTCCATAGTTTCAGTGAATTTTGGATGGATCCTTTGCTTGTGGCTGTTGTCATCATGCTCAGTCTTGTGATATCCAGGAGACATATATCCATAGGCAGTGCACAGATGCATCTTTGTGGGAAAAGTGTTTCCTGGGCAGTGAACTGCAGTCAGCACAGTGAAGGAGCCCACTGTGGGGAGGGCCACCAACCACTACAGGAACAGTGATGCTGCTCCCATGGGGGACATCCTGGCAGCTTCTTGCACCAGGGCCCTGGTAGCACTGAGGCCAGATCTTTTTAAGGAAACTCATTTAAAATTGAAAGCCTTTATTTTATTTTTTTTAAGTGTCACAGTGTTTTTTAGATGCCGGGTAGAAACCAAGGGGATCAGGCCATCCAGGGCCAACTTCCTTCATCGTACTGGTGACAAATAGAGACGAACTGCCAAGTGCAGCACAGAGTGACCTCAATGGAGAGCTCTGTTTTCCCCCTGAGGCCAGGAGCCGCAATCATTCCTGATGTGAAATGGCCTCTGAGAGGTTTCTCATCAGGAAGGAGGTCTCCCTAAATTGTACAGTCGGAAGCACTGAGGTCTTCCTCCAAACCGAGCAGAGATCTCCAGGCCTTGGCAATAACTCTACATCCTCCCAGTCTCCATGGCCTTATCAGATCATCTCCACCAGCATTTGACTTACAGGAAGGTGTTGTAGCAACAGCTCGCAGTTTTGTACTCCTTATTGCCTTTTTTATTATTACTATTTTATTAACTTTGCAGGGCCAGATGTAGGGGCGTACATCCTTGACTCTGATCCCGGCATCTTCATGTCATATTCCTCTGTATCTCTGCACACTCCTTACTTTTAGGGCTAGTTGTGAAGAAAGAGGGAAAGCGTGTAAAGACCTCAGAGCCAGCTGCTGCCTGCTGCACCCTGCTCTTTCTGTTTCTCCTTTCACAATCAAATCAAACTCTCACTAAACCCAGTGGAAAAGCTTTTGGTGACTTTGGCAATTGTCTTGAGCTGTTACCACAAACATGGAATAGGTGTGTTTATAGCACAAATTAACTTTCCTCAAAGGCAACCTCGTTTTGTGAGTAGCTGAGTGCCTCCTGCCCCGAGAGAAGCCCTCTCAATTTCTTTTGGGTTCAGTGGGAGCTTTGGTGCTCGGCTCCTCCTGGGTGGTGCTCAGCCTTGGGCAGGATGGGGCCTTTTTGTCTGGTGAACCATTCGGGGAGCTAATGTTGAAATACAGTCATGTAACTGTTTGAATTCCTGGGTCATACAGTTTATCTAGAGATCTGCGCAGAGGTGAGTGTGAAATAATAATGCCTTGCACTTCCTGGGTGCCTTTCATCTTTCCAAATATTTATTAATTAGCCCTCAAAACACCCCTGCGAGGCAGATAAGAGATGGATGGATTCAGCTCCTTTCACGCACCAGTGGAACTGAGCAGCTGTCTGGCTGTATAAAACAACACTGCCCGCAGTTTGGGGCAGATTAGGAAGTAGATAACAAACCTGTATCTTGTTGAGGGTGCAGAGAGAATTTAGCTCGGCAGAATTTAATTACCACTGCTGGAGCTTGGCCAGTAAGTCAAGGCTCACCTCCCTCCTTTCATTGCTTTCACCAGGGAGTCCGTAATGCCATCAGGTTCTCGTCCCGTTCAAAGGATGATCTGGCACCCTGGTCTGGCTTGGGAGGGTGTAGAGCTGGGACCAGAGGACCCTTCCTGGGACCCTGCGTGGGTCCTGTTTCCCCAGAGATTTGGCCCGGTGCCTTTTATCGCGGCAAGCGGAGCCCTGTATCTTCCACTGAGATTCCCCTCTGGGAAAAGGGAAAATTCCCTTTCATTTGCTTTTGCAGCATGTAATTCTAGAGCATAAAAATGTTGAAGCTAGAACTCAAATTTTACCTGTTTTGTGTTAATGCTTTTTATAAATCTCCAGACTCTCTTTAAAGCTTCACAGAGTGCAATTTATTGTAAAACTACACTTACTGCATTTTATGTCCACTGTAATTGCTTGTTTCATCTAATTCAGATTATACTCGTGTATAACAAGGACTAGCCCAAGATAGAGAGAGATGAATTATTAATCAAGAAAGTTTGGGTATTAAGATTTTAAACATACATACTGGATATATGTGTAATATTTAGAAATAGATCTGAAAGGACTTATGCAATGTGCTTTAATCAAATTTTGAAAAGAAAATGACCGATACATCAAGTCTTGAAAAGGAATTGACCAATAAATCAAATCTGGAGAAGAAAGTGACGGATAAATCAGGTCTAAAAAAGCAAACAACCAATGCGTCAAATTCATGGTGTGTTTATTAAAGTAAGGAATTGCTTGTCTGTGACTGAATCTGCGTGCTACAATCATGCAATTAAATACTTGAAATTCTTCAATAACAAATTATCTGTGCAGGTGTACACACACGTGCCTCTATATACATAAACAAAGTAAACGCTTTGTGTGTCTCTGCAGTGTTTTCAGCCACCGCATTTGTTTAACCCTCTTAGGTGTGCCTAGGATTTCGGTTTGAGATCTCTTCCCTTCAATATTCGCGCGTTCCTAGACCTGAGCAGCTCACGATTCCAGCTCTTTTAAAAATGGTAATTGTTAGTATAGCCCAGATTTTAAAAATGATGAGACATGCCTTGTTCTGAAAGCTTTCTGCTTTTGTTTTCTGATTCTAATTGTACAGTAGCAGCAGCACAAACTCCTGTGGCTAATTCAAAGGATTTTGATAGACAGCTTGGGCCCAAAGCATATTTTCAAGATCAAGACTATGAAAATCTCACTATGGAAAAATCATCATTTGCCTCACTGACTTTGATTTACATCTATGTTACAGAGCCATGAAATTTAAAATAAGATGACCTAAATTGTCCTATAATAATGTGGGCATGAACATATACTCCTGGTGGCAGAGTTTCTCTGTCACCATACCAAATGAAATCCAGTTTTTAGTGCCAATCAGTTAGGCATCATTAACCCTTTAAGAACGTTATTAGCATTCTCACAAAGCTTTTCATCATGTAACAAATGTTTTCAGACTAAACTTGTCGAGGTCAAAGAATCCAAGCCAGTAAGATTTAGGACTTTTTTGTCCTCTGAAATAATATGTATATACTCTGTCATGCCAAATATGAATTATTAGCAGTGGTTTTAAAAAGCTTGCAAAAATTCAGCATTTAAGTTAAAAAGCAGTCCTTCATAAGCTGTCCCCAACTTCTACTGGAAATATGTGCTCCTCCCCCTCATCCCTTTTTTGCTATATAGTAGAAAAATTGCTCTGTACATGAATCCTCCAGGATCCAGGAATGAAAATTGCTTTGCATTCGCTATTACATTATGGTGCTCTCTCCATTCTGATTTTTTTTTTCCCCTCAGTTCATGTTGTTCTTTTTGCAATAAGTGTATGTTTGAATTGAATTGAAGAGCAGCATATTAAAGAACTGGTTTTCATAGCTGTTTATGTCCTTTCATCCAAAGAAGTGTGAGAAAAGCAATCAAGGTTTCAGATTGACATGCTAAAGCAAGAACTATCAGAGAAAGCATCTTGCCGTTGGAGTGCTGAATATTTGCATAACTAGTTTGTTTGAATTAGTCCAGACTAAACCAAGCTATTTATAGAACTAGCTTCAGCCTGTGGTCAGGCCTTTAAAGAACAACTGATTTAGTTTCAGGTAAAGTAATTATTAATCTGTCCCCCCGCCCCGAGTTTTACACCTCTGAGCATGTCAAAATGTAGCATCTATAACCCTGACTCAGTGTATTATTCAGACTTTCCATCACTCTGTTTTTCAACAGATGGCATCTAGGTGACTTGCAGTCTTACAAGTGGGATTGATGATGTGAAACAGAGGAGCTTAAAAAGTAGTTGCAAAGACAGGAGGAAAAATTAGAAATTAATATCACTGTAGGAAATGGAAAGCAGCCTCACATGGAAGTGAAATTCTCAATTGGTAGCTGTTACATCAAAAGTGGTGTTTGATTTGTATTTATTGCAATGTAAACATAGGTACACAGGCAGTGATATTGTGTTCAGTAATTTCTCTTGCAGGCGTTTGGGATGAGCTTCCCATGAAAGAGAAGTGAGTAAGACACTACATGACTAGCTACTCCTCTGCTCACAGAGGGCACCTCATCCTTCAGCTAGGATTTGGGAAGGATGTTGCTCGTGCAGCTCAAGTAAAACATCCTGTGGTTTTGGGTTCTAAAGAGCTCACGTTAAGATTTTGCTGATGAATCGACGTGGCCCACGAAACGACCGGGGTTACTCACTGAAACGCCCAATGTGAATGTGTGTGAATTCAGGCTGGGTAAACAGTCAGTTTTAAGGGAAGGATGAGAACTTAGAAAATCAAGAGTACAATCTACACGACTGGCTGAAAGATGTTCAAATGCTATTGATGAATCTAAGCAGTATTTGTAGTGGAATTATGTAGTAGTAATAATGCAGAGAGCAATTTTCTCTGTGAAAGAGGCAGTGGCAGTGGTAGCATAAGGGGTCAGCATCATGGGCTACATCATCACTGTTGCTGAACAGCATCAGAAGTAAGTTGCCACATTGCCACATTTTGGCTAGGACATAACTTAAAGCACCACTTCCCTTCTTAGCTTAGCTCTGAGATGCCGAATCAGTATGAATCCTACATCATCAGGGAACAGAGATTCGTAGTCAACTCCAGGTAATTGGTGCTCAGAGTCCTGCAGAAATTCCCATGGGAATACTTTCATCTGTGCTTGCTGGATGTGTGTTAGCACTGTGGTGCAGTGATGGTTTTGAAAGAAAGCACGGGTACGATGGGTGATTTGCTCTTTCCAGTGCTAGCTCTGCTGCTTTTGTGGACCAAAATCCGCATGTAAATAAAAACTGAAGTTGATCTCCATCACCTATGATTTCAGTAAACTCAGCTATATGTGTCTAAGTATGGACTTAACACTTCAGTGAATCAAGATCTAAATTCACATCTTAGTAGGACTAATGTTCAAGAATGAAGAGGTTAGTTGTCTGTCCTAGTGGAATTCTTTTTGGTATAACATATTTTACAGCTATATGTAAATTCACAGTGGTGTATGAAATACTTTTCCCCATCATACACTGTCTTTGTCACTGCCTTCTCCTAACCTTTATCTCAGTAGAAAAGAACATTTAGAAAAGCACACTTAAAAATGTGTGCTAAAAACTTACTGCCTGAAAACATAGAAATTGTTTTAACTAAACCTTTTTGAGGCTTAACGAACTTCAAAAAGAAGTTGGGAATCATAAAAAATTCTGAAGGTATTTCTGGGTTTTTTTTTTTGGTTGCCGTTGGAAAAATGAAAGTAATGGCTTTAAAATATGTGCACTGAAGAGATGAGGCTTTTGTTCTGACAGCTTGTACATCAAGTTTCAGCATCATGGGGTTTGAAATGGTAAAAGTTAGAATTTGATAAAACAAGCTTTTGGGGGTTCATTCTCTAAAAGATTCCTGCATGCCACGTGAATTCAGAAAAAATCATGGAAATGGAGTGAATTTTTTTGACCGTATGCAGCTGTTAAGAAAATAAGAGCACAAAATGTACTTTGAGATATTGCAATGGCAGGAATTTTGCAGTGATATTGTCGCTGTTGAAATCAGCTTATTTGCTGCAGTTCTTTAGTACTTAGTATGTAATTTCAACCTTTCCCAAGAACAGAAAAGGATGTTTCTGAAGTTTGATTCGTTTCTTCTTTTCTTCAAGTTTCCATTTTTTTTACTCTTTCTGCATTTCCCAAACAGCATGGCAACACCCGATAAAATGTGAAAGTTTTTTTTAAGCGGTTTTTAGAAGTTTTCCGTGATGCTTAACATCACTGGGATGAAATACCTTGCCAGCAATAAGCAGAAGAGAAAGACACTTTTCCCGTATTAGCTGTTATCATCCAGGTCCCGTGTCCCAGGGCTCGGGGCAGAGGGTCCGTGGGGCTCCGGCAGCAGCCGGAGAAGCAGATATGGGTTTGCACAACATGAGCGGTTCCTTGGGAAGAGGCATTGCCTGAATGGGGCTGAGGAGAGCGTGCATGAGGCTTGGAAATTTAGGGCAGGTATTTCGAGAAGCAGAGCTGTGATGCTCAGCGGGAGCGCAGGCCTGGAGGGGGGACGGGGGGCAGCCCTGCTGTGCGCCAAGGAAAACTCCTTTCTTCTGCCTGGTGCTAATCACTTGGGTGGCACGGAGGTCAGGGCACATCTCCCGTCCTCACCTCAGGTCGAGAAGAAGGTGGAAGGTGAATAAACCTGCTCTCCCCTCTGGGGTGATCCGGGCTGATGGGTTGGGTCCTCTGCAGCGAAGGGAAGAGCGGAGCCTGGTTTTCGGGGAGGAGGGGGAAGGGGCCGGAGACATTGAGGCGATATCCATATTCCCTTCTCAAAAAGCTTAGCAAAACAAAATCGAGAAAGAAAAGGCTCCAGCAGCAGGGAGTGAACGGCTGGAATTTCCTTAATATTAACTGAGCTTTAGGCAGCAAGCCTTAACGTGGAGAATTATTTTTAATTAATAGCTTTTCCCCTACTTTGGAGCTCAGCGGGAGGATCTTCTTTGCATTGCACAAGGAGGGGAGATAGGAGCAGTCCTGGTTTTGTAACTGATAACTATTTCAGGCCAACTGCACTGCCTGGAATAACTTCGTATTCAGAAAAAGAACAAAATGTTACATCAAAAGATACCTCCTTCTGGTTCTTGGATTTAAATTACCTCTCTAGATAAACCCGCAGCCTGGCCAGAAATGAGTTGATGGATTTTTAAGAGTCTCCTCGCCAAATTATCCTCTCTCCCCCACCTCTGTGTTATCAGCATGGCATTTGGCCCTCAGAGGGGACCTTTGAAGGATGCTGAGCCGTCAGGGCTCCGCCAGGGTCCGAGGGCACGGGGCTGGTGCTGGGCAGCGGAGTCCTTTACCCAAACTCGCCCAGCTCCAGATGGAAAAAGAGGCAGGAAGGTGTTGTGAATTTGTATTACTTTAACACAATGGGTTTGTTCAGAGACAGTTTTCAGGCAATAAATGGCTCCTTTGTGTTACTTCCCTCCCCGCGGTCGCTTTCGGAGCTGTATATGTGCATATCATTTTGCCTGTGTATGAACAAGCAGGAATGCTCCCCGGCTCCAGGCTCCCTTTCTCCTCCTCTCCCTCTCCTTCTCCCCATCTTCCAACGCCCCCTGCCCCAGCACACAATTCAAACACAATTAGCAAAATAAGTAACGAGTTCACGGGAGGAGGGGGGAAGAATCCGTTCTTTTTGCTTCTCTTATTCTGAGGACTGTCAGCGAGTGGGTAGCGCATCTTTTTATGAGCGGCTTCATGGGAGTCGGGACATTTGTTTGTTATCCCGTGGCACTGTAAGAGGGTGATCGTCATGGACTATAAAGTAACTGGAAGTCTCACAGCCCCTCCAGCTCTGTAACACAGTAGCTTGCTCACACAAGAGAGAGGGATTTATAGCGTTGCCTTGTATTTTTTAACATATTTTTTTCTGCTTTTTTATTTACAACCTAACCCCACAGTTCCTGCTTTGTCCCCCGTCTCCCCTCCTCTCCTATCTTAATTCTGCCTGTTCCTTTTGGTGTATTGGAGCCCCAGCAGGGTCAAATAAAAAAAAAAAAAAAAAAGTCGGTTTAGGTGGAGGAGCAGCACAGACAAAGGTTGAACTTTGAGGTGTGCACATCCCCCTTCAAGCACTATGTCTTGCCTAAGTAGGAGTAAGTGAGGGATAAGATCTGCTTTTCTAGGCTATGGGGAAGGCAAGGAGAGGATGGGGCTGGGAAGGAGAGGAAAGAATATGAAAAAGAGCGTGTTCCTTGTTATCAAACTTGTCAAGCTCTTTTCCTTATGAGCTTTTGTTAGAGCCCAGTGTCTTTCTCTTATTTAAATAAGTATAATCTCTGGAGGAGTTTTGAGTTGCAGCTTTTCAAAGCAGTGGGGTGTAGTTCCGTTTTATTAGCTGTCATTGAAGATCTGATGCAGTCATGTCGGAGGCTGTAAATGCCTTGATGCTGTCAAGCCAAAGCAGTCGCGAGCGAGGGTGGGTGCCTGCCGTCCCTGGCACTGCCGTCGGAGCCAGAGTCTTCCAGCTGCTGGGGTTCACTGGCAGCATTTCCCAAATTTTGGGCCAGATTCGGTGGCATTCATGGGGTCACCACAGCCTGGTGCAGTTGAAGCATTAGTAAATGTAGAATTAGTATTTACCAGCTGAAGAGGGAAGACTGGGAATGATGCAGGCATCACCTTAATAATTAAGCAGCTTTTGGGAGACATTGTCTTTCTCATAGAATCACAGAATTGCTGAGGTTGGAAGGGGCCTTTAAGATCAAGTCCAACCATTCACCTAACCTGACAAAACCACTTCTAAACCATGTCCCCAAGTACCACCTCTGCCCCTTTTTTTAAACACCTCCAGGGATGGTGAATCCACCACCTCCCTGGGCAGCCTGTTCCAATGTTTAATAAGCCTTTCAGTGAAAGAATTGTTCCTAATATCCAATCTAAACCTCGCCTGGAATGACTTGAACCCATTTCCTCTCGTCCTTTCTGTTAGCATTGGAGCCTGGTCCCCAGATCCCTTCCATTCGCTTTGATAAAGCATCGTGGCATTGCGTTGCTGGCCACGGCTGGGCTTCGGTATTGTCATCTCCCGCTGAGACAACTCCCCCAGAAGCTGCAGCAACGAGTTAACCATCTGGGGTCAAGAAGAGGACATTAAATATAATCAGCAACTCTTAATCTTAGGAGGAGAAGCCTCATTTGCTTGAACGTGTGTGCTGATCAAAGCGTGATAGGAGCCGGGATGCCATAAAGTAACAGCTATTTCCCAGGAAGGGTTTTTTTTCCCCCCCTTTTTTTTTAAAGGGCAGAAAGGAAAAGCACCAGGAATTTTGAATTGTTGGAACTTTTCCTCTTGTGGTTCAACTAATGCAGTGTCTGGAATCAACTGCACCTGACCAGCGCTTATACATGTTAACTATCAGCTAACATAATCTGAAGCCCTAGGAAAATAGGTTGTAGCACAGATGTAAGACACTGAAGGAAGACAGTAATTTTTTCCTGTAGATGGGAAATGCATATGTTGCCTCACTCACTTGTCATTACTGAAACTATAGGTAGGGACAAAAATAGAAACTACTGACAGCTTGATTTCTTCATGCTGGCACTGAGCTACAGCGGAGCTCTACAAGACCCTATAAATATGCAAGCGAAGGGAAATCCTACACAAGTGCTATCATACTGCTATAGGACTGAATAGAATTAGCTTTATTGCAACCAAACAGTATGGACAGAGTCTGCTTTTCAGAGCTTCCCTATCTCGCGAACAATGTAAAATGTGAACCAAAGGCAGCTAATCTGGCCTGTTTACTGGGAACGGTTCCAAAATATATTGTTGGAAATGACTAGAAAAAGCTTTGCACTGCACAGCCCTTATGGTGCAGCCCTTTCTTCCTTTTAAAGTGAAATGTCCTTGCAGAAATTAAACACCGTAAAAAAAAAAAAAAAAAAGAAAGGGAAAGGGATCACTGTGGCTTAAATTTGTGGAGGATGCAGTGTGCATTGAAAATGCTCCCCCTCCCCCCAAACCTAAACCAACAAAAACAAGCCAACCCCATGAATAGCTCTTCCTAGCTTCCTGCACATTGAATATGTATGTTAAAGGACGAGGAGCCAAGATTCGCTCTGTTTTGCTTTGCTTGGAATATTTTTTGCTCATTTGATATATGAAAGTCGGGGGGCTATGCCAAGGCGAGGCTGGCGAGCTGGCCATCGCGGCCATTTCTGCTGATGGCTCACAGTGGTGTGCAGAAGCAATATGTATCCCACTGTGTAAACGATGCTTCCTGCACCTACGAGTAGGGTTCAAAAGGTTTGCACGGCAAGAAGAGAAAAAAACTGCCGCTGGGGCTGCGAGCGGGGTAGCTGGGGTGAAACAAGAGTCAAGCAGAAACCAGGGCAAAAGGGACCCCCAAAATTGGGAAGGACTCCTTAAGCGTGGACTCCTGGAAGTTTCATCCTTATTCATTTGTATTGTTCTCGACAGAAGATATTATTTGTGCCATCTCGTGAGCCCTGCCAAGTATGTCTCCTCTCAAGAGGACTCCATAATCCTCTTACTTTCATTCACATCTCTAAAGCGGCTACATCTCCCTCATTTTTATAAGCTGCTGTTGTAAGTTTGCTTCGTGATTTAGCGGCTCTCCCTTCTTCCCTTCTTTTTTTTTTTTTTTTTTTTTCAGAGATGGCAGCTGATTATGAGCTCTTTCTTCCTTGTTAGAAATGAACAGTGTACACAACTACAGAGTAAACATTTCTATCTTCCTCCTGGTTCAAGCAAAAAACCTTGACCCCTGTGCTGGTGGAAGTGAAATGTTTCCAAAACACACAGGCGACTGGAGAAGTGACTGTGTTTAAACCCCTCCAGTTTAAACACAGTTATCCAGGAAACCACGACCAGGAGAAGATGACTAGTCCCCAACGAGAGGTTTAACTCAGTAACAATTTGTTGGCCAACTTGTACGTTATTGTTTTTTTTGTCTGTGCCACGGAGCACTTACCTCTTAATATGCATGATAATAAAAATCCCACAGAAGTTTAAATTAGAGTAAGGCTCAGGGATCAGGCTTAGCTGTGATCTGGGGTCGTTGACTCTCATATCAAATCATGTCACCTTCATTAATAGCTGAACCATTGACCCTGAAACTCAAGCAGCTTTTCTCTGATTTCCTAAAATCTGGAGTTTTTATTCTGGCAGCTACAAACTCTTAAGGGGCAGTGTGATTCCCGCTGGCCAAGGATTTGAACCTGTCCTCCTCCCCACTTCTCAGCTTTTCCACCCTAAGCTGGTTCTTGGCTTTTTCCATGCTGGTGTATCCTACCCTGAACCATGTCGCGTGGCGGATGCCGTACAGCTGGCATCGCGTGAGCCCGAGCGGGCTCTCCTGCCTGCCCAGGGATGCGGGATGCTCAGCGAGGGGCTGTGCATTACACCCGCACCTTTAAAAGGCATGAAGGGAGCACCGCCCCTCTCCCTTTTGGTTTTTGGTTTTATTTCTTAAGAGGTGATCTTTTCTTCTCTTTCCAAGAGCTGACCTTCCTAAATTGCTCTGATTACTGTCAGTATGCATAGCAGGGGGGAACAGACATGCATCCTTTATTTCATTCTACTGTCCCGTGCACCGGACTTGCCTTCATCCCTCCCGCCCAAATCTCTCCAGAGCTGCTAGAAGTGGAGAGAGCAGTGGTTTAATTTTCTCTTGTCTTGCCAAGTTAGAATGGGATTAAATGCTCTCAAGGTCTCTGGACTATCACTTTACCCAAAACATCCATCCCAAGCATTCAAAGAGGCATAGAGACTCTGCATAGCTATTTATTTTAAATGCCTGATTAAAATTTCATGAAAACAGGAAGTCAGGGGAAAAGAATAGATTGCAAGAACGACGAAATCCAGGGCTTTGTCATTTTTAGCTCAACAACACACAACAATGAAGAAAAAACCCAACACCCAGCACGTTCAATTGTAAGTAAGGGATATTTTCACAATCGGACTGAGGCCACTAATAGCATATTTTGTCATTGGCAGGGGAGTTCATGAACTAAGAATGAAAGCAATTTTTTTTTTTTTTTTTGCTTATTACTCAATTTTGATTCTGTTTATAAATTGTCACCTTAAGGTAACCTAAAGCTGCTGTACTTAAACCCCGCAAACATTAAGATTTTTTTTTTTTTTTTACTCCATTGTTTTTTTTGTATCTCAGCAGCAATAAATATTGCAATACCACATCCTTAACAGTGCTGCAGCTCTTCTGTCCTGGTATCTTTCTGGCTTTTCCATTCTTAAGCATATCTAGTAATCTGAATAAATGGGGGGGCAGGGACAAAAGACTGATTTTTCTGAATGTCTGCCACGTGCAAAGGATCTTCATGGCTTGTCTGCCTTCTAGAGAGTGTTTTCCTTGTACGTAGCTTCTGTCCTTCTTTTATGAGGAAATATCCTCCTTGCTGAAAACATATGAATCAGAAGCAATTTTTAGACAGGCTGCATTATGAAAAGATTTAGAGGCGGTTGAAATCTTCTTGCCTTTTTAGGCTTTGGGTAGCAGGACCTCCATTAACAGGCTGCAAGTGCCCCTCAGCTGTTTTCCAGTACCTTTGTCACCTTGGCTACCCGTAGGTAGTCGTGGGGCACTTAGGAAACCGCAGCGTCCCAATCTGTGCCCCTGTACCAATCCCATCGAAAGGAGGTGGATGTTAAAATTCTGTATTAGCCTCTCGCTGCAAAGACAGCATATGTAGGGATCTCAGCGAGGGCATCCGTTGGCTCAGGGTATGGTGTAATTATGATAGCTTAATGACAAAATAAGTTTTCACTTGCCAATGTCAAATTAATCCTGTCAGCGTATACGTCACTGCGAGTGCATTGCTCAGTGTACCTTACAATATGCATAATACCACGTCTCCTTGCTTCTGCTTCACATCATGTGGTCCTCTTGGTGCAGATGCTGTTCAGCCACTTAAAGAGCTGTAACGCTACCAGGGGAAAGAAGGAAAAAAAAAAACCCCACCAGTAAGATATACTGGAACGAATATAATGAGCCTAAAACCTCCGAAGTCTTCCTTTGTACATCATTCTTGCTGCAACCGGTCACAGCCTTGTGGATTCCTCTATTATTTCAGGTGTAAAAATCGTATTGAAATTTGACGGGAATTAGTGCCGGAGTTAGTTAATTGGCTGGCTAGGTCTATATGTGAGTAGAAGTAGCAGGGAGTCCACAAATGACCTTTTCCCTTGTTAGAGCGGTCCCTGGCCAGCTGGACGGTTGGTATCCTGAGGTGAAGAGTTTTTTAAATTATAGTTTCATGGCTTTGCCACTTTACAGGACCGCGAGTTCCCGGTGTTAATTCATTGCATCGAAAAGGGGAAGAAAATCGGCTGCTGCAGAATGTCCCTTACACTTTAAGAAGGCACGGCAATAATTGCTGGGAGACTTTTGCAAAGCAAAATACCGTGTGGCTCGGTCCACGCCTGCACACTCCAGTCGTCCCCGCTCTGTGCCAACATGTCACAGGTGCACACCACAAGGGACAATGCAGCAAATGTAATTGGGAGGCAGGTGGTGATAGCTTGGACTCTGTAACACATTCATCCCAAGGTGCACTTGTGCATCTGTTAGAAAGTGAAGTCATTTTTTTTTTTATTTTATTATTATTTTTTTTTAATTCAGTTGCTTTAAGAGAGACTTGAGCCGTACAGAAACATTTCCCGTCTCCTAAATACAACAGGGAGAATGTTCCCAAAGGTCCTCGGAGACCAGGAGGGATGTGGGGTGGTAGCTGCTGAGCTCAGGGAAAAAGCGAGGGGTTGGAGGTTCACAGAGAAGCGGGTCAAGTGTTTTTAAGAAACTTGACAGGGCTTTTTCCTCCTTCGCTTTCACTGTAATAGCGCTAGCTTTTCCTTTTTAGATATCGGCCTTTTGTAACGGCATTAGCACGGCGGGCTCTGGCTGGGCTGTTCACTTGCACGTGCTCAACCTTCCCTGCATCTTTCCAAGAGCCAGAGCCGAGCCTCTCGTTATGGGAACCTTTGTATTTCTGCTCCCGGTCCTAACAAACGGTGTTTATTCCCTCTCTAAAACAACAAAAGGACCCCAAACGCTTGTACTCTTGCAGGGAGCCTGAAAGCAAATCTCCCAGAGCTGAACTGCAGCGATCTCTGGGGTGGAGTATAACAGCTATAGCGCAGCATGCAGGATGCCTCTATAGGAGAGGGCGACGAGTGCCAGTTCTGGGCAAAACTATGGGGAACGGGATTCAAATGAGCACACACGCGATGTTGCTGACAGACAGAAATGAACAGCACAGTGCTGCAAAAATGCACGTAGGTTTTAGTAGCCTTTGGTGGACAAAATCCTGCTTTTATATGACGGATATGTAAACAAGACAAACAACATAAAAAATACATCACACGCTTCGAATGCCAAATGCTTCATAATCCCTAGGAGAGGGTTTTCCCCGGCTGTTCCAGTTCCTAACTCAACTCTCCTTCTAATCCGGAGTTGGGTCCTGCCGTATTGCGCAGCGACGCGGAGCGGTTTGCGTGCGTGGCGGCCGGGAGGGTCCCTGTGCTCCTCTCCCAGGCTCCGCTCTAACCTCTCCCGGCGGTTCGCAGACTTTGTCCTGCCTCCCGCCTCTCCCAGCGACTCCCCGGCTGGCAGCACGGCCAAGTTCACTCAACGTGTAAGGTTTTGATAACCCGCAGCAAGTGTTTTCCCTCTCCCAGAAGAGTGGCGCGCTGGAAAACAATTTGCAGAAGACAGAAGCAGAGATCTGGTTTCATTTTTTTTGGTGCAGCTACTACAGTTTCTAGCTGTAAACCCTTATCGGTGGAGTCCTTGTATAGCTGCTCATCAGCAGAGATCCTGCGGGCGAACGCAGTATTATTGCTTCATCCCATGTGGCTTTTTTTATCAGTGCTGTTCTGACTTCTAAACCTTCTGGAGACACTGTAATTGGGTACTTTGAGTGGCTCGGCTTCTTTTATAGCACAAGTTAAGTTTTTAGACTGGGCTTTGGAAATAAAATGAAATAACGTAAAATAAAAGAAAGTAAAGTAAAGGAAAGTAATGTAAAGTAAAATAAAATGAAAAAAAAAAAAAGTAAGCATCAGTAGTTAAAAGAAAAGAAATAAAGTTCCTAATAAATAAATTCTTCTTTTATTTCTTGGAGTGATCCAGGACAGCTGATGGAGATTGACACTCTGTCTGAGTTACATGGATGTTTTAAACGTGTAAAGAATCCTTTATCAATTCAGCTCTGTTTGCTGTGATACACTTTCCAAATTAGGATACTGCGGAGCAGATTGTGAAACGATGATTTACATGACTTGAGGATTTTGCTCCCTATGATTAAATACAATAGCACTTCCTTTGGTTCCCTTTAGAATGCATTTTAAAAAATGTATTTAAATGTATGTATAAGTGTATTTAAAATACAGGTTATTTCAATAAGAGTAAAAGTACCAGGCAAAAAGTGCATTATTGAGCACTGTGTAAAGTACAGCTAAGCGTCTCTAGAATTGCAGCGTTCTAAATGTGGAAATAAATGTTGAAATTACGACTAAGAAAAATATTCAATATCCCATTTTTTTCTGGCAGGAAAGTGAAAACATGGAGCTTTGTTGGCTCGTTCTTCGTTTTGCAAAGGATTTAGTGTTGAGCTTTTACCTAGCTACATGATATACTGCAGTGAAATGCACAGAAACTTGGGATTAGATATGAGTTGTAACATTGAGTAAATTTTATGCTGAGAAATTTAGAGCGTGCCAAACAGCTAGCTACACGGACAAAAGACTAACATGAATAGGTTAGAGAATTATTAGCCTCTAATAATAGATGATATACTATATATCAAGTAATGACTACTTACTATCCTGCATTTATCTGTTACACGATGTCCTTTTTAATTACCTACCCTGCCGCCACGGAGGCAGCTGGTGCAAGAAAGGCTGCAAAGCTCATGCCTTCCTCCCTCGTAAAATGGAAATATACTCCCAGTCTGTGCCCTGATAGTTGCTAGACATGGGTTTCCCAGGAAAAAAAGCATCCAAAGCATGTCCTTTTTGGACAGCAGTTTTTAAGGGAGGTTGTCTTACTGAAATCTTTTTCAACATGCTTCGAGCCAGTGGAGAACAAAACTCTAACAATTGACCCCGGCTGTGGCTCTTCCCTTCAGATTTTAATTCCTTCTGCTGCTTGTCTAGGTGAGGAGCAGATAAAAATAGATTGTTAGATGAGGCTGTTGCTTTTAATTGTATTCATAACGAGCTTTCGCCACCCTTAATTCAATAGTGCAGTATAACAAGGGGGAGGGCAGGCTTTTTTAACCTCGTTTCCTAAGGAAATGAGGCATACAGCATCCTACCACCCACCCACCTGGGCCTACTCCTCTCCTAACAATGCGTGAGCTCCTTGCAAGATGGGGTTGGGGGGGGAAGAACACCTCAAACATTACGAAGGCCTCACGAAGATCAAAGCAAGTGCAAGAAAAACTCCACATTGGTGTCTGTGCCGGGGACCAGGTAAATTTAATCTTTATCTGTGCTCATGGCAGTCTATGGCCAATCGCATCCCCTGTTTGCTGGGGAAAAGCAGGATCAGGGGAGGTGGGCATTGGGTTTGCTGCTGGAGCTGGGCTTTGGGATGGGCAGCATAATCAGAGGAAATAACTTCTGCTCACAATTTGTTTTCTGGTAGGAGCATAAATTCTGTGAGCCTCGTTTTGTGCTAATTTCCCCCAGAGTAACATCAGTGCAGGCAGGCTCCTTATTTTGATGACATTGGGGCAGAATGAGAAGCTGGCTTGCTTTCTGGGAGCAAGACAAAGCTCAGCTGAAAGTTTGCTGCCGTGCTTTCAGACCCGCCAGGTCGCAGGGGACCTTCCCCCTGCTGTGCCCCCAAAAGAGGAGCTCTCCTCCCTGCTCCCCTCCCTCCATCCGCTCCCACGCCGACCGCTCTCTGAGCTGGCAGCGCATTAATAAAAAAATGTAAGTTTTATGGGACAAAGTAAATAAGGCAATTCATATATCATTCCTAAGACACACAGAAAGGAGGCAGAGAAAAATAACCACCCGATATTTTATATGAGGATATTTCCATGAGTCAGCTCATTTTCAGGTTTCTGGGCTTCCAGCTGCAAGCTCTGCTGTGTTGGCTTATCTTCTACTTGAGGCCTGGCATGTGCCAGAAGTAGCTTATAATTGGCTGTGTTTCCCCTTTGTAAATGGTAATAATAGAGCCTTTATCAGCAGAGAATGGCTAAAAATTTGGATGTCTTTAATTTCATCACAACTCCCAATTTTTTTCAGGCCTCATATTACGCAACTAGATCTCAGAGCTCCTTGTTCTGGTTGCAGAGCTGACAAGAGAGGGGATAATTTTTGTAGGTGGGATATCAAACCGCCCTTCAAATGCTCCCTAAGCAGTGGCCGTAGAGTTGAATTTATCCTTTAACCCTTATGGCATGGGGTTCGTTAACCCACCAGGCTTATGGAAAGTTGCAGTTGTTGCTGCTCAGCTTGGCTGAGGGAGGTGGATGCGTTTCTTGTGGCAGCCCTGGTGTTTATTGCAGGGCGAAAATGCAAGGTATTTTCAATGTATTTTCATTCATTTGAGGTTTTCAGTGAACTCTCCTCAGCCTTTTACACTCCTCCTGAGACTGTGGATTTCAAAATGACTTAATCTAACTGGAAAAAAAGCAAACAGCTAATTCAGTATGATTTCTAAAGACAACTATGTAAGCTTTACAGAAAATGAATTTTAAATTTGTGTTTTAGAAGAATTTGGTTGATCACAGGCAAGGAAGGATGTCACAAGATTTATTTGGCTAGTCACAACCTGAATTTTGAATAAATTCTGTCACGCTGTTAAAAAAATGTATGGAAATACATTACTTGATGCATTCAAATCACAAATATGTTTGAGAGGAACTGCAATCTGCTCGTGGATGTCCTGTGAATAGAAAAGATTTCACATGTGTTTAATATATTCTTTTTGGGGAATTAATTGTCCACCAGCACTGACAAGCATGGGGGATGGAGGAGTGGAATGGGAGCGATTTGCAGTTCTTAGTGGGAATTAGTGGCATGACTATATTATAACAATCATAATTAAGCTTTGTACTTGAACAGTGCTTTTCCTTGGGGAATCTCAAGGCACTCTGTCAAATTTACGGGGAAATCCCAGGGAAATAAGTGATTTCCCTACAGATCTGCAAAAATTCAGTGGTGGAGCTGCAAGCGGACCCCAGGTCTCCAGGCTCCTGGGCGCTGGCTCTAGCTCACAGCAGGACCTGCCTTATTCCTCCATCCCTGCCCGGGCAGGGCTCAGGGGGCTCTGAGCTTGGGGGGGCCACGTATCACATCCCTGCGGATGCTTTTGGCCCCCCTGGGTGCAGGTGGGTGCTGGCAGCAGTGGGGGTGTCCCCCCTCTCCTGGGACTGCCTGCAAGGAACGCAGGCAAGGGGTGGTGGGAAGGTGCCTTTTGGCAGCAGCCTGAGCTTGAATGGGCTGAAAATACCAGTGGGGAAAATGCAGTTTGTCATTGTATAACCTTAGGGAGGTCCTGACTCCTCCAGGCCTCAGTTTACCCACCGATACAATTAATATGATGGCACTGCAGGGGGACTTGTGGAGATTTTTTTATTTTTATTTTTTTATGGCAAAGAGAATGAAAAATTGGGGAATCTTACCTAGGAATGTGGTGTGTTCACCATCATTTGACGTTTTGTTGTCAGGCCAAAGTGCTTACCAGGAAAATACATTCTACTTTATATCAAAATTTAGGCTTCCTGCAAGAAATAAGTAGGGAAATTATTTATTTGTCATGAAGGAGGAACTGATGAGATGATCACGGGGGTCTGTCCCGTTTAAAATCCCCATGGTTAAAAATCTGTGCAATTTAATGTTCCTAACCTGTTTTGAGATCTTCAGAGGCAAGGTCCCTTTGGACTCAATAGGATGAATTAGCCTCCTTGAGTAAGCTGATTTGAACTTTGCGCGTTGAGACAAGGAACATATTACATTACCGGTTTGTTTGTTCCCTTGGCTGGTTTCACCAGTTTGTGCAGCGTGGTTAAAAAACGAACAAATTCACTTGATTCCACAGACAGAGCAGAGCCGACAGTAAGTTCTGCTTCTAAGTTCCTGCAGAGGATGACAAAGTGTTTAAAAGACAACTGGACTTATATTATTGAGCACGTTTAAAGTGAGCAGTAAAACCTTAAGCATTGATTTGGTGTTTTACTGGAACCAATAGAGAGATTTAAAAATAGTGGTTACAGGCTGAAAAGCAGAGCTCCGGTGAAAATCCCTGTATTTGTGGTGAATAAATCCTCTTCCTCCTGGGAGAAAGCTGCGTGGGGAGGGGAACGTGGTTATGGACCTCTGTCATTAAGTCCAGGCTGTGCATTTGGCTTGATGATAGGCAAATCCAAATATGCCATCCAGAGACACCTGTAGAGGCTGGAGAGTTGGGCCCATGCCAACCTCATGAAGTTCAACAAGGCCAAGTGGAAGGTCCTACATCTGGGTCAGGGCAATCCCAAGCACAAATACAGGCTGGGCAGGGAATGGCTGGAGAGCAGCCTTGAGGAGAAGGACCTGGATGTGCTGATTGACGAGAAGCTCAACATGAGCCGGCAATGTGCGATCGCAGCCCAGAAAGCCAACCGCATGCTTGGCTGCATCAGAAGTGTGGCCAGCAGGGTGAGGGAGGTGATTCTGCCCCTCTACTCCACTCTCGTGTGACCCCACCTGGAGTACTGCATCCAGCTCTGAAGCCCCCAAACATAAGAAGGACATGGACCTGTTGGAGCAGGTCCAGAGGAGGGCCACGAGGATGACCCGAGGGCTGGAGCACCTCTCCTATGAGGAAAGGCTGAGAGAGTTGGGGGTGTTCAGCCTGGTGAAGAGAAGGGTCTGGGGAGACCTTAATTGCAGCCTTCCGGTACCTAAAGGGGGCCTACAGGAGAGCTGGGGAAGGACTTTTTACACGGGCATGTAGCGATAGGACAAGGGGGAATGGCTTTAAGCTGGAAGAGGGCAGGTTTAGATTAAACGTTAGGAAGAAGTTTTTCACTTTAAGGGTGGTGAGACACTGGCCCAGGTTGCCCAGAGAAGTTGTTGAGGCCCCATGCCTGGAGGTGTTCAAGGCCGGGCTGGATGAGGCCTTGGGCAACCTGGTCTAGTGGGAGGTGTCCCTGCCTATGGCAAGGGGATTGGAACAAGATGATCTTCAAGGTCCCTTCCAACCTAAACCGTTCTATGATTCTATAAAAAGATGCTTTTGGGCACGTGTGAAGGAGCCTGTCAAGAAGCAATGGCCAACACTCCTCTGGATGAGAGTGTGTGGTATTTCAGAGGGAGCTGAGTGGTTGCTGCGGTGCAGAGAAATCCCTCCCCTCTGCCCTGGGACCAGGGGTCGAAGCAGTGGTATGTGAGGGGCATCGCTCTCCCGCGGTGCTGCTGGCATCTCTGCAAGCCTCGGGGCAGAGGACCAAGGGTATCCCACCAGAACTGGGACAGTTGGCAATCCTCGTTCTTGTGCAGACTGTGTGAAATGCACACCATTCCCCAGAGCTTACAGGCACAGTTACAAATGAAGCAAAGATGGCAGGAATGACATTCCCTTGCTAATTATAGTGTGGTCCCATCTGTATATTTGGTGTTATGTCACCAACTCCAGCCTGCTTTTTTTTCTAGCAGGGAAATACTGCTGCAGGTCAAAGCTCAGCACAAAAGGCTCCAGACCTCTACTAATGTTATAGTTACTTGTTTAACGTGGGCGAAACAACCACCGCTCTATTTTGAAGGGCTATCGGTTGGAAATCTGAGAGCATATTGGCTAAGGTGCTTTTTGGGTAACTCAGCAGTCCATATTTAAAAAGCACTCGGGTGTGGATAAACATAACAGAGTACAGTGGCTGCACATGTCATTGAACACCGCTGGCTCCATCGGTGACGTGCATGTGGCAGCGAAGCTGTGAGACCGGGTCCGTCCCTCCCACATGGAGAAGGTGGGAGGGCAGCCAGCTCCCTGGCCATTAATGCTCCTCTTGTCTGCAGACTTTTTGGGGCAGTGGATAGTCTGGGAAGAGTTTGAACTGTAGGACATGTGCATCACCCTCCAGCAATTTCCCCAAAAGATAAGAGGACAGAAACCAACCTTCTGGATCACCCCACGGGGTGTTTCCATTGAATCTTCTTGAGGCTCTCATGAGTCCTCCTTGGAGCCCGGGTACAGTTCTGGAGTCCACATCCCTGTTTCTGCTGGTGGAATTTCTGCTGGCTCCTGCTTATAAAATCAAGATATATGGTTGTCATTTAAGACCTTAAATTTGCTCATGTAAGGTGTCGTGCATCCCTCCGGAGGAGCCCATGGGGTGCTTTGTTCTTGAACGTCGTACTTGTGAGCTGTATGGGTGAGCTTCGTGCTAAATCATACAGGACTGAGATTTTTTAATTAGGGTAGAGATGGGAGCCTCCAAATCTCATGTGATTAGAGAGTTTTCATAAGTTTTACATTTATTATAAAGTCCAATTAGCATATTTCTTACTTTAATGTCTGTATCGCCCTGTTCAGTGTTGGAAATCCAAGAATAAGAGCACTTTGCTAAAACTTGAAAGCCACGAAGTGAAAATAGACCGCAAACAGTAAAAACGGGTGTTCCTAATTTAATCCACTGTTTTGGCTAAAAGCAATGAACAAAACAGGCAAAACAAGGAAACGCCGTAAATAATGGCAAGGAAACTAAAATCTGAAAACCCTCCACCTTACTGGTTGTAACGGAGGTAAAAGGAATTTTTAAAAAAATTAATTACCTAAGGTTTTCAGCCATGCCAAGTGCAAGCTTAGATGAGGAGGTGCAGAACCACTGTGCAAGGCTGCATCTCTCAGGACATGCACCTGGACCTGTCCCCTAAGCTCAGAGCCCCTCTATGCCCAGTGGAGTACTGATGCAACGCTCAGTGGAGCTCGTGTGGCAGGAGGGGAAGCAGTCATTGAACTGTTTTATGGGTGAGGAGCTGAAACATGAAGGCCACGGTGTCTCTTAAAGTCAAGGAGAATTTGTACCAGCAGAAATAGGCTTTGGTTTCTTGTCATGCAGGAAGCCGTTGGTGGAGTAGGAATTTAACAAGTTCACAACTTAACAAGTCCCAGCCTAGTGTCTGGACTACCAGAATAGATTTTTTTCTCAAATACCCCCAAACGCTCAATGCTTTTGTCAAATTTCTGTCTCTCTGTACCCGGTGTCAGCCTCAGCTTAACAATGAAGGTAGTCCCAGAAAACTTCTCACGAATACGCAACCTATGCTCCCTGTTATGAAAGCAACCTCCTACTGTCTTGTATATTAATTCTGTGCTTGTGGGGCACCGTAGAGGTTAAATCTTCTCTTCCTGGCATGGTAATTTTCATTGCTTTCATTTTTTTGGGAACTTTCTCCAAGTTTCTGAAAGGCTTAACGCAAGCTATGAAGGCTCCACCTCTTTCTTGGCCCTGTAACCCGTGAGCAGTTCAGCTGAGGCTAGGGGATTTGTGCATAATGATTTGGAAAAGTTGTGAGTATAAATAGAAAGGAATTTGAGATGTTTTTCCCCTCTGTAATTCAACACTCAATAGCTTCCCCTTCCACCCTGCACATAAGGTGCTGTACCAAAACCATGGAAAGAATTTGTGGAGCTTCGGATCAAGGAAGTTCATAAGCTCGCAGGCTTTTCTCTCACTTGCCCTTTTTTAAAAATCTGATCTATCATCTCCCCTTGCGAAGAGCATGGCCAGAGGACCTTACAGATTTTCACCAGGAGCACTTGCCCCGGGGCAGGGGCGGTCAGGGCAGCCCTCTGGCCTCCTCTTACGTGCAGTGCCGGAAGGGCAGGAGCCTAGAAGAAATGTTCAGCCTGGGCTTTTTCCTTTCTTTTTTTCTCCTTTCTCTCCCCAGTAGCAGTTACTGCTGAGAGAATGTGTTCAACATGTTCAACCTGCTCTAAGCTCTGGCCTCAGCCTTCCTTCACCTTCCACATCTCAAGGGTGTATGAGAGCATGGCATTGGGTTGCAGCGCACCTCAGCTCAAGCTCTGCGACCATGACATGCCCATCAGCCTGGGAACAAGCCCTGGGACAGGCATCCCAAGCTCAGAGGTTGCCATCGCATCTGGTAGCAGCACTTGGAGCCGGAGAGCCCCTGGCCCAGGCAGCTTGGTAGCGACAGGCTTGCTGTGAAGCGTCCCTCAGGTTCCTTTCTTCTCCATAGTCATCTTTGTTTTAATTTCTGCACACAAATACAATGTCAGCCTTATAGAGCCTCACTGATTCTAACACAAATGCCAGCTTTTAGCAGTAGCGGTGCAAACTCTCCGTTGCCCCTGTGGTTTCAGCGCAGTGATGGGTCTCCGTTCTGCACTTCATCCCCAAAGTCTGATTTAAACCCCCTCTGCGGTTACAGCGGACTCGGGCACAGATGAAGGGCAATCACAGCGTGTTTTCCTGTGCAGTCATTGCCAGGCGTTTGACGTATGGTTTCATTTTTGAGTCTCGACTTCATTTCGCACCGTGATATTTGGGCATGCAGATTTACAAATCAGGTCCCGCCAATATTTTTTTAAAGAACCCTCAATGCTTTCAGTAAAAACCTGAGTAAGTATTTGTTATATTTAGAGACAATTCTGCTTATTGTCTCTTCTTACAAGTAAGCTTTTCACTGACCTAGATTTTGCTATGCCATTTTCCATTTGCTGTCCCACGTTACATTCGCACGGAAGCAAAGTCTTTTGTCTTTTAGTGTTCTCTTGCACTTGCTATTTTGTCCACCAGCCAAAATCACACTCTCTGGCCTGTGATGGTGCAATCAACTTTGCTGGAAATTATTGTATCATTGAGGATCCTGGCTTCAAACTAGAAGGAAAAAGCTATTGTAGGTGAATCCTTAGGCTGAGCAGACCTGGAGGACCAGTCAGCAGCAGAAGAACATGCAAAGAGAAAAGGTTTCTGTCTTTTCCAGCAGTAGGACTTTACAGAAAGAAAAGAAACGTGGGACAGAGTCAGAAACTGGCTTCCTTTCAGTTGAAGGGAGTAGTCCTCTCCCTGGATGTGTATTGCAACTATCGCTATAGATACAAAACTACATCTCGATTTTAATTCTGCTCTCAGTTTTAATGTGTCATTAAAGAGATACCTGTATTGGCAGGAAGAGTTGTAATGCTTTTGGGGAGTTGTTATTATCGTGTTACACGAGGATGGTGTTTATGGCGGTAGTGCCTTAGGGCCAAATTTCTAAACATTGTGGATGGATTACATGGGTATTATGCTGCACAGAGACATTTTGCTGTGTGTTCATGTTGAAATCCTGTGAACTGGTCAATGTAAACAAATTAACATTATCAGGGAAAACCTGTTTTTTAAGTCAACTTTCCCTGCAGACTATTCTTGGCCAAAGGACACTTGCTGTAGCTTTCACATCTCCTGCGTCTCTACCGTGTTCAAAAATGTTTTTACTAGCACATGTTAACCAAAACCTCTTCCTTTTTAAAAAAAAAAAAAAAAAAAGGGCATGTTTAAATATGCATTTGATCTGACTAGCTAGCATATTTTTAAACACGACCGTGTTATGTTTAACAGCGTGTTAGCATGTGTCAATTAACTTGTTTCCGCAGAGTGCTGACAGAAGTGCCCCCGCCGCCGCCGGCCCCGCGGGGCCCCGGAGCTCGGCCGAGTCAGCAGAAGGGAGCGTGTGCCCACACCTCCGGCCCGCCGAAATTCGGCACTGACTTTTTCTGGGCAGTATTAGGATGTTGGAGTTTGCGCTGGAGGGATGGATGTGGAGATGTGCCTCCTTCTGCTGGCTGCTGTCTGGGGGTTAAAACCCCCCTGCCGGGTTCATCCCAACCGATGTCTCCTCTGAGCACGCACGCAGGCTGAGAGGCTTTCACTGCGCGCAACGCCCTTCCAGACAGAATAAATAGAGACTTTTTCTCACACTGTCATGAGATCGCACTCCTTCCCTGTGCCAGATATAGATGAGATGGAGGAGAAAAGACGCACGTGCACATAGCCCCTAAGTCTCCGCCATGCCCGGCCCGGGTGGTGAGGATGGCTGTGCGTGGCTGGTGGACTTGGCATGCCGAGGTGTGGCTGTGGCCACGCTGGCTGCTCACCTCTCCTGCTCCAGTCCACGCTGGCCAGTGCAGAGGGAACATCTTAATCCATCGTAGGAAGCAGCAGTGAGCTTTTTATCTGTGAGGCTGGACCAGGCTGCTGGATAAAGCCCTGGAAGCATGTGAACTTTTCCTGGCAGGACCTTCTTCTGCATCCTGGTCATGAAATTGTGTGTGATGAGAAGTAAGCGGGGTGGGAAGCACACAGCTTGGGTCTCAGCAGCAGTGTGCTGTAGGGACGCACGCTCCTTGCCCACGAGCATGTGTGAGTGCCCATCCGTGCGTGGTGGCTGCAGCAACCCTGGCAGGTGTTTGGTGGGGGCTCATCTGTTACTGTGGGCATGGAGGGTGCGGGAAGGGTAAGCGCGTGGCCACGCAAAAGGCAGAGGAGGTGGCTCTGATAGGAGGGGGCTGGAGAGGTTTTTGCTGGTTGTGCAGGAGCTGGGCTGTGCTGTTGTGTGTTATTGGTGAGCACAGAGGAGGAGGTGCTGGAGGGATGGGAAGCTGGGTATCTTCTGGGAAGTTATGCTGGTGAGGAGACCAAAGGAGTCACCCTGGGAATTTCTGCTACAGCGGTTCACGTAGCCGCCCCCAGACTAGTGCTGGCAGGGCTGGTGTCCCTCGTCCTGCTGCTTCCCTGGGAGTCTGCATCCCTGTGCCCTGCTGCTGCAGGCTGCCCGGGGTACCCGTGTCCCCCCTGGACCCCGTATGCGGGAGCAGCCCCCAGGCAGAGACGCCCACCTCTGCTCCTGTTCCTCATCCAGGGAATGTGTGTGATCTTCCTTTTTCGGTTCATGATTAGTAAATGCATGAATGATTCCCATGTGTCCTGGTACAGCATTAACAGGACCGGTAGAAATACCTAGCATAGGCAGCGTCCAAAAATAGGTCCCTTGTCCTGCCAACGTCTTGCACATGTCCTTAACTTTCCTGCCCTGGGAAGGAACTCCTGGCACCCCGCAGGGCAGGGGAGTTTTTCCATTCACTTCAGCGGGTGCGGGATTTCATTCTTCATGATAGACTGATGGATTTTAAAGGCACTGTCCACCAGGCACAGTCAAGCTCTTTGCAGGGTTGAAGTGCTTTATATTTTTAGCATTGACACGATGATCATGAGGGAAAAGCGTATGTTTTTCCCCTGCTCAGACAGCATGGTCGGACGTGCTGCTCTGCCTATAGCTGCTCAGGGTCAAGTTGTTACTGGCCCTGGACCATTTCTTTTGGGTGCTGCACCTTCCTGCCGTGCAGCTTGGCTGCCGTAATTGGTGTTGTGAAGCTGACCCACGCCGGCCGAAACACGTTTTTGGAAGTGGGGTTTTATAAATAGATCGTGTGGACAAAGGGTGTCTGCTCCGGAGTTGTGATGAGGCCAGGGAGAGGAGCTCGGGGCAGGGGAGGGAGCCCAACATCTCCTGGGGAACCGGCACGGCCCTCTTTGCAAACTGGCGACCGCGGTGCCAGCAGAGCCCGTGGCGAGCCCTCAGCAAATGGAAGGATGGAGAGGCCACGACCTGGGGTGTGGGAGCTCGGCTATTTTCTCCCTGTGAGACTGGCTTCCAGAGCTTTGCTCATGCAAACCCTGACAGATCCTGTCTAAATGAGTAGTTGGAAATGATGTGCTCCTGCCCTGGTTTGGGCTGGGGCTGAATTTCACCTACTGGGCTCAGGGAGTCGGTTTTGCTGCTGAACGTAATTAAGAGCATCAGAACTGGCGCTGTGGGATCTAGCCCATCCCTGGTAGTCAGCGTGATTGACGTTGGATCCTTTGATTTCTCCGGAGGCGTCATAATATTTTAAACTTATTATTAATTACAACTGTATTAATCTCTGAATAGTATTAACAGTATTTCAAAATATTATAATTTTATCCTATCTGACCCGCTGGGGGAAAAAAAAAAGTAGTTTTGGATGAACTGAACAACTTTATAGACAGTGTGCTTTATAACCAGATGGATTTTCCCTAGTTAGTTCCATTTCTATCTAATATTGGCGGAAGATTAAAGATACTGAATCAATGGCTGTAAAAGCTTACATTAAAAATTTGCAGTAAATGAGAGAGGAAAATTTCATTAGAGGCATAAATTGTAGCAACTGGAATGCGTGCAACTTATTTTTAGTAGTCTACTGACAGTTACTCTTGAAAGTCTTTTTTTTTTCCAAAATGTTTTCTTTTCTCAGATGGAACAAAAAAAGAAGAAAATGACCTCTAATATTTTGAAATATAGAACTAATTACAGTAGGGAGTGATCCTGATGCCACTGAAGTCAACTGCGGCATTCTTTATGACATTGCAGGATAGTGCCTCTATTAAGATATAATAAGGAAATGAGATACTTTAAAGACAGGGGTTTAAAAGGAACTGGCTCTGTTGGCCTCTTTTGTAAAAATACCTTAGAGCCACTTTTATCAAGTCAAAAGGTTCATTGAAAAGAGAGAAATTAAAAGATGCCGCTCGTGGAGCCTGGCAAAACATGAAGTCCGCAATAAATATCTCTCCAATCCAATTATAACATTCAAATCAAGGAGAAAAAAAAATTATGAAATATAATGAAAGCTTTCTTTCTACTGAAAAAGTCTACTTGGAGGTGTCCAGACCTAAGGGAATTTCCAAGTCAGCATTATAGTGGGGAAAAAATGTAATGTAAATGAGAGTGAAATAATCAAATTTTTCTGGTGGAAATAAGTGCAGTTGTTTGATGTAATTTTGACACACAGCATAATTTCAGCATCAACACTGAAGTTTAAAGGATCAGTGTGTCTTCATGAGATTTCTATACAGAAAAGCCGTTCAACGGGAAAATCTAAATCAGACTTTGGTATGCACATTGGGCTGCTCTACCATAGAAAGCCTTGTATTATAATAGTTGCAAATAGAAAAATAGAGATGACCCTTTCTCAGTAATTTCTAGGCACCCTTTCCACTTGAAAATCCAGCATGATTATGGTATATAAATCACAAGAAATGCGATGTGTGAATGTCTTCATGCTCACAAAATCAAACTTTGCTTTATGCCTCTAATACCAGCTCAGCTATTTAAAGATGCACACCGTTTTTGAAAGGGAGTTACACTGGGCTCATGTCACCACGTTTATTGCAGATGTAATTTTTAATATCATGGGGATTTATTCCAAACAATTAAAACAATTACAGCAGGGCATGTCTTCAGCATTTTACTCAATCTTGTAGCCTGTATGAAATATATTTGTAATTTTGGGTTCATTTCCAAATGGAGACAGATTCACACACCCTCACAGCCATACTCAGCACAAGAACCAACAATTAAATGAAGCCTGAGATCCAGTCCAAAGGAGGCATATACTCCATTTAATTTTTAAATAGCTTAATTAATAGTTTCAGTTAAAGCAAAGAAGTGAAAATGGGTCAAACTATGTAAACATTGGTTAGAAAAACACACTGTCCAGCCAAAGCGTCGTAGAAGTGCTTTTAAGAAGAATGGTCTTCAAATTTAATTTAAACATGGTTTTCTAACTTAGGTAAAAGCCCAGTTCAGACAAGGCCCAAGCCACTTTTTGTGCCACAAAGAATTACCGAGGTATGCTAAGAGTTTATTTAGTCTTTGCTTGTTCTGAGGCTGTGTTTCACTCTGCAGTCATCATTTTCTCCTTGCTGTCAGCATGTTGTTACCTCTCGGCAGCTCAGAATTCACCGAGAGCCTCAGTGTGTTTTGAAGCTGAGTTTAATCGCCAGTGGGACCTGTACGAATGCTACAAAACATTGTTCACAAATATTTACTGGAATTTTGAAATGAATTGGGGTAGACTCAGCTATTGCACTCTTAGTGTTTGCTTGCTGCAAACATTGAGGTTCAAGTTCTTATTGACATGGCTGTGATGGATGGGATCCCTTACATAAGTCTCAAGGCCAGGAGGGTGCTCTTGCGCCGGAGCAATCGGGGAGTAGAAGCAATACCACGTGCCTTATCTGACCAGTCATCGCTAACTAGCAGCCCTCAGATAATGGGTAGATACAATTACTGATTTGTTGGTAGTTCCTGAACTCCAGAGGGACAAAGTTATAAAATTCAGGAAATTTCTCTCGCTGTTCCAGACAACGTCTGTATATAGAGAAAGGGATGTTCTTTACTCACAAAACATTTCTTGCAAAATTTTTCTTTGGTTCTTAAGTTTCAGCTTAAATGAAACCAGGATAAAAGAATTTGAAAGTAGTTGAGAATGTTGTTTTTAAGAATTCTTTTATTTATTATGCAGTAGCATTCTCATGACTCTCTCTATATACATGTTTGCAGTTTGAAGTTTCTGCTCCAGTGAGGACAGCGAGTTCTTTGCAGATTTGCCAATTTACAGTTAACTTCCAGGGTCTTAACTTCTTGGTTGGAACCACCGGACGGTTTCCGTTTGTTTGGATTTTAGTTGGCTGTAGTCTGAATAAGTTAATAAAAAGAGAGAGGCAGAAAAATGAAGAAAAATCGTAGGTGATAAATATGAAGACTGGCTCAGGTTTGGCATTACGGTGCATTGCTTTAGGAAGCTGTCCCTGACATCTCCTTCATCAGCACCTCTTACTGGTACGATAAACTTTGGGAGTTCAAGCCTAAATTTTGGCCAGGCTGTATCATATGAAAATGTTCCTCAAATTCTCCTGTTGCACCGTGATGTGTGCAAAGTAACGCAGCGTAAGTTGACGATGTCCGAAGGTATCACGGCTCTGTGCCAGCCATCCCCTTGGGAGTGTGAAGTCAGGTTTGGGGGAGGAAATATACCATCAGTGGCTTTTTGTGGAGTTCATGGTTGGCAACTAAGACTGATCCTCGTTTCAGCCTTCCTGATCTGAACCTTTGCTTCCATTGTAAAGGACAACATATTCTGCACAGTGGAATGAAAACCAGCTGTGGTTCTCCTCCCAACCTGCAGAACATCTGCGGAAGAAGGGAAACTTAATAAAGATCGTCATAATGAACAACATTTTTTACTGATAATGTTCAAAATGCAAAACCACGACAGGAGACATCTTTTCCACAGGAAGCAAACAGACTTTTGGGTTGAAGAACAGCCCAGATGAGCTGGTCTTCTCCAGCTTGCCCATAAAGTTTAATGTGTCAAAAGGGTTCTCTGCTAGGCAAAGGAAAGATGTAGGAGAAGATTTTATAAATGGCAGTTGGGCAATTAGTGTTAACCATCAATATCGGAATGGCTTAGATTGCATGATTAACTAGTTAGAGTTTTGAGCTGGCTGGTAATTTTAGATTAAATAGCCAGGCTGCCAGTGACTTGAATATTGATGAATATCCTGTGTTTTATTAATATGCATTCTCTATAAATTAGAGGCTTAGTACACAAAGAAGAAACCTAATGCTCTTGCTATTTTTCATTGCCACAGGTAGAGCTGAATAATTCATAGCAATTAATTTATTTCACTGATTTAGCCCTTTGGGGCGGGGGGAGGGTGGGGAGGGGAGTTGAGCACAAGTAGTCTGCAGGTAATTTTTTCATGTTTGTTTATTATAAATAACTCACCAAAAACATTTGAAGACTAATTCTTAGTTGCAGAGAATCTTTTGTATTCTTAAATTGAAGAAATTGGGAGGAACTTGGTCAGGACTGCAAGCAATCCACCGGTCATTACAAGAACCCAAATGAATTTTAAATTGCAAAAAAAGCATAGCTAATTGCAAATACAAGCCAGTTAGGATCAGGCTCATGTTGATCTGTATTGATTGGTGTGATACCAGTTACATTGCATCTTTCTGCTCCTCATTTGATTCATTGTAATTCTTCAGGACCAAGATTTTCTTACAAATATTTTTATGTGTGCAGAATCTGCTATCTGTAGTTAGTCCCTAAAGCATTTAAAATGAAATAGGTGAAATGCTGCCCCTTTTGAAACCAAGGAGAGTTTTATCAGGGAAGACTTTCCATCTACTGATGGAAACATTCCTGCAAACATTTTTTGTACAAGTAGAGCAGTAACATGTCCAACACAAATGACATTTTGTATTTGTGCAAAGCTTCAGAGTATCCAAATATAGACTTTTAATTTTTTTTATTTTCAGATAGGGGGGGAAATGGTGCAGCTTTAAGTACAAGATGAAATGTTGCAGCACAAGGATAATTTGCCAGTCCTGCAGCTCAGGGTGGCTGCAGTCCCGTTTCAGTGTCACGCAGTCATATCCAGAGCAGGTAATATCCAGAAACACATGAGGAGGAGGAGGCTGTATGATTACTGCCTCTCCCTTTTGCTGGTTCTTACAACACGCTGCACAGCAGTGAGAGTTGCATAGCACGCAATAAATCATTGCCTCATTATGCTCCTTCTGTAGGTTTGTTTAGGGCACCTACTCTAGTACCAGCTCCAGAGGATTATTTGTTCTTCCCAGAAATTCCTCTCAGATATAGACTTTTGTTTTGATTTTCAGAGAGAAAAAAAATCTCCATGTCTTATTTTTAAAGTAATTTCTTAGTGTACACAACAATTTACATTACAGAACTGCCTAGGAAAATAATTCAGGCAATGTCTGGAGATGATTTTAATTTGTAGGTGGATGATTTTGCCAAGAGGAGGCAAGAGGTTAAAGATGGGTTTCATGTTTTTGTGACTTGTCAACATGAAATATTAGCAAATGAAACACAGGGTCTTCCTCCCCTCCTTTCTTCCTTCCTCCCTTCTTGCCTGCCTTTCTTTTTTCTTTCCTTCTTCCCTTCTTTCTTTCTTGTGTACACAGAAGCTGCTGATCCCTTACCTAACCAGATTATGCCAAATTCTTCTCAGTTGTAAAAGGAGCCTAAGTACCTCATTAAAAAATATTGTGAGGTACTCATTCACTGTTTCCCGATGACTTTAGCCAGCCCTAGTCTACAGCTGGTGCAGGAGGGCACCAGTCCGACTGATAGAAGGACTTTTGACACTTGGTTTTGATTTAAGCAGACAAATCCTCTTAAGAAAAAGTGTTCATTAGTTGGCCTAATTTACTAATGAGGCACGGTATTCAGCATTGCCGATTTTGATAAAACAGTATTTATTTAGCATTGCACCAAGCGACTGCTGGAATAACCTAGATTGTACCTGCAATGAATTTGAACGGCTCGAGCTGAGACTTTAGCGAGCAGGTGGGTACACTGCAACACGGCTGGGTTTTGCTGCAGTGTGACAATGTGATCTAGGATCCGATCCAGCCTCCTTGGAAATCAATGGAAATTCTACCCTTGACTTCAGTGGGCTTTGGAACCTGCTCCAGTTGTGCCAAAGTGGTAATGAAATGGCTTCAACTTGGTGGGGGGGGAGAGAATTTTCTGGCTTAACAGATTTAGCATTTTGTATTGATAGGTTTATTTACACGAGGGGTCCTGACTTCCAGTTTGAATGGTTTTCACACGTGCCTTGCTCAGGTCCTCCCTCCGCAGTTCCTTGAAAAGCGATATATTTCTGTTCTGTGACCATTAAGAGACATCCCAGCTGAACAATAAAATTTTGGAGATGAATACAATGTGAAACTCAAAATCATTGTAAGCTTGCTCAAAATGTGACCTGCCTTCACGCAAAAGCTCCCTGACCTTTCTGAACCTTTCAGCAAAACTGGATGTGTTCAAAGCCGTAATGAAACACAAAACTAAGTTAGTTTTGTGTAATTTGGGGTTTCATTACACATACTTCTGCATCATTTTATCTCAGAGACCTGGGTATAATTCTTATTTGATCTTAAACTCTTACAAAGGACCTAGGAATAAAAGACGTGCTGAGATCAGGACCAGAAAAGACTTTTTTCAACACCCACTGCAACCTGAGTCCCCCATAAACATTTAGGACTCAGCGAGAATTGTACCCAACTCTTTTTGATGGAAGTACAGTGGTGACCTTCTGGATTGATTAAAGATGTGACATTGATTGACTTTGAAGGGAGCCACATCCACCCTTCTTCTGCCAAAAAGGCAGTGGCTGCAATGTGAAGCCTCAAGAATGGGGCATTGCTCCTCCAAGTACATGGAAGACATCCAAGGGTAACGGGATAATGCAGATAATGGGATAGGGTTCCTCCCCTCCTCTCCCTCAAATACCATATAGCTAGATTTTAGCTATCCAGACTCAGGCCGTAGGAGACTTTTCACTGATAGCTATTTAAAAGATGAAATAGCTAAGGAAATGAGCTCTTTTTATAGGTTATGGAGGATATTCAGTGGTTGAGAATGTCAAAAAGGACTGGTAATGTTGACTCTGCAGGGACCTTTAATGGTGATGGGGGATGATGCTGTCAGGACTGGTGTGAATGGCACAGTGGAAGCGACGGTGTGGTGGGGGTAAGGGCTTTATTCTTCTGGCAAACCCACCCCTGATGATTTTACATGCTGTCACTTTGGGGTGTCTACTTTGAGAGCTGCTAAAATGGCCCCATTTTCCAAAGATATGTAGTATCTTAGCAATATCTGGTCTCTTTAAGGCACGTTGGGCTGGCACTGAGAAATATTGGCCTCCAAAGTTACCACTTTTGAAAATCTAGGCCACTGAACCTGATATGAACTATCAGAAACCAGAGACAAGGGAACATTTATGTTGGAGAATGCGTAGTGGCTTGAAAACTACAAATCAAAATAATTCACCCTTTTATGTGTAAATCTCTTTCTCTTTGATACACGAATTGAAAAGCTGTCTGGTTTCCTTGTAGTTTCCGTAAGCAAGCAGCGTGCGACTGTACCCTCCAGAATGCTATTTAAGCTTTATTTAAAGTGCAGACCTGTTAAGGTCAAGCAAGCTCATCTGTATGCTAAAACGGAACCCACCAAACCTTACACCTAAAACCAGCAAGCAAGGAGGTCTCAAGTTCTGCGGTTCCCTCCTGACAAGGGTACGACGTGACAAATGGTGAAGCACCAAAAGATCAAAGTGCTTTTTCAGGGATAACAATAAAATCAGAGAGAGAAAGACACCAAGTCCTGGTGCAGGTGTCTGCTGTTCCAAAGCAGTCTTTCTCAGATACGGCACCACCAGCCCATTGCAAGGGGGAGCGGGAGCTGCAAACTGGCAGCAAATTTAGCAAAACATCAGCAAATTTAGATCCTGTGTGGAGCACGTTTGAGCCAGTAGAAAGACTGAATAGTCACTGCAAGGGTTTACTCACTGAATTTACAGTGAGCAGATTAAGGAAAAAAAAGAACTTTTCAATGCAGACATGGAAAGACAGGGTGATGTGTTTTGCTTATATTCCAGAGTCGCTTTCCTCTCTCTGAGTGCCTTAATCCAGATCCTGTTGAAGTCAATAGCTGTCTTGCCTTTCAGAAGGATTATGCCCCTAAATAGCTACTTTAGGAAGTGTACTCTGCTTGGTGATAACACAAAGCAGAGGGTGGATGATTAACACCAATTAGGATTATTTACGAGAACCTAGAAAACAATAGGTGCATAAATCATTGTCTTATCAATTGTAGTTCCTCCTGCGTAATTTAGTCATCATGGGGCAAACTGTGTGTTTCACTGTTCATTTAGGAGAGATCTGACTGATGTTAGCTGAAGTTTGTGGAAATGTCGAAGGTACAATATGACCTAGTAAAACAGCAGAGTGTTACAAAAAACTTTTGGTGGTTTTCAACATTTTTTATGTTATGGATCCCCCATGGTTTCCCCCCAGGTATTATTTAGTGTATTTACAGTGACTGACAGTAGCCTTTCTTCTCTTGGGTTATGCTTCAGCTGTGTCTACACTAGCATCTCTGTTTGGAGCGGGGGGTGGTTTGCAGTAATCCCCTGGTTGTCCCCATTTTTTGGGCACTAGTCCAGCTGCAGAGCAGCTTCGGTGCACGCAGATTCCTTCCAGAGGAGACCCAGCAGGGAGCTCTCTCCAAAAGCAAGCCAGGGCTTGGTGGGACATCCAGCTCTGATCCCAGGGGTCAGCCACACCACCACAAAGTCCTTCAGGGTATACGTAACCCTGCTTTGCAAGAGGAAGGCTGCCCAGAGCTCCCATGGCAGCCTGGAGTAGAGCTTGTGCTATACAGAGGGTCAAATGCTTTATGTGACACCATTTTTGCTGGTGACTGGCAGCTCTTGTGACCACTGCTCCTCTTTCTTCCACCAAGACTTCTCCTGGTTCATTATCCTTTCTGTTTATTAACTGCCCTGTCTTCTGTAGCTGTTCCTCCTTGCTGCTGTCCTTTTTTTCTTCTACTTTTATCACTTTTTGTGATCCCTTTTCCAATTTCCAACCTTAGTCTCCCAGAAGACCTGGAGTGGTGACGCCTGGATGCAGAGGATATCACACTGCTTATAAATCTGCACCTTGAGGAGGCCAAAAGTTTCTTCAGCAGCAGGAGGTAAGCCAGGACTGCTGGTGAGTGTAAGGAACACAGAGCAATGCCACACGCATTTGAGAAGATGAAGACAGCATTCTTGAGGATGGAGACTTTGGGGCAGTACGACGGTCCTGTAGAGAAAGCTTGAAGAGATCTTCAGGTGGGAACACACCACCCGGCCACCACCTGTTTGGTTTAGTCCATGGACCTCTGGGGTCTGCACACCAGAGACTGAAAACTCTTGACTTACCCTAAATTTCTTCTTTGTGGACTTCTGATGTGGTAGGAAAGGCACAAAAAAATCCATATATCTGCTTTGCCATAACTTTTTCAGCCTGCTAACTTTCCCAGGACTACTTTCTGCACAAATTGCTGGAACTTAATTACATGAGGCTTAATTTCAGTTGCTTGGCCAGCTTTAAAAGCATATATTCAAATTTGAACCACAAGGGCAGAATTTGGGGAGCCTCTTTGTCCTCTCGCTTTGTGTTAGTTTAAATGAAGAAACTGTGCCTGTGAATCTCTGCTTTATGACACCTATTCCAAGTCAGTCTCCCTTCTGGAGAGACTTCCCAGACTCTCCGCAGTTTAAGGGGGAGCCCAAATTACCCCTTATGTTATAGTTTATGTTTCTGAAACTGTGCAAACAATAGATATTTGTCTCCTGCTTATGCATTTTCTTGTAAATAAAATGTATTGAGACCAGAGATGGAGTAACACTGACTTTACACCAGATAAGAATTTGTATTGACATTTTACGTAGAAATGTTGTATTATCTGTACGTTTCTCAAATAGATCTTGCAATGTTTAATTGCAACAAAAAAAAAGAACAGGGATGGAGAATCGAAGAAGGGGCATGGAGGAAAGAGGAGGTAAAGGGACACAGATGGGGAATGGTGGAGTTGGAGGATAACAGCGGCTATCAAAGCATTATCTGAGAATTCCTGTGATTAGGGTTTATTATCTTTCTGACCTCACCGTTTCATTATAATCTGCTGCTTAGGTGATCAATAATAAATGGCCTCCAAATTTCATTACATTTGCTCACTTTCTCTAGAAGATTTTGCATCAGTTTGTTCCCCTCCGTAAGATCTTAGTCCTGTTAAGGCATGAAGACTTTATGTTTCTGCTGGGGTTGACTTGTTCTTCTGGTATATCAGTGTTGCTATTTAGCTAGTGAGAGTCCCACGGCAATTCATCGAGTAACACTTCCATCTATCACATTGGGATGATCAAGAATACATTGCAGCTGATGTGCAAACACTGATGTATATCTGGAGTTGGGCACCCACCTCCAACTCAGCAGATAAAAAAAAAATCTCCAAAGAGCCAACAGAAGAGGGCTTTTTTTAAACACCCCAACCCGCTAGTGGATTATCCTTAATGCGTTGGCAGCATGCCCCTTCCTTCCGCTGCAGGAATGCTCGCCTGGCTCTGCAGCCCTGCTTTTTTTTTGCGTTACAGCATGCAGAAGAAATAAAGTGCAAGACTTATTTGTAATAATTTGTGGCACTTTTTTCCCTCCGCGGCCCGAGATCACCTTATTTACCTCCAAAGAGGCAAGTGTAGTGAGCAGCACCTTTCTTTGGGAAGCAATCTTGCCTGGTCATTGTGGCCATGCAGGAGAGGGCTCCTTGTAGGGCTGGCTGTTGTTTCTGGGAGCTCGCTGACATATCTTCAAGGGCTGAGGGTTCAGCTTCTTCTGCGTGAGAGAGGAGAGGAAATGACCTTCACCCAGCTGAGCAGGGAACAACAGGAAACCCTCACGGTCCCAAGCTCCTGCCATTTCCCACTCCCCAGAATCCGGCACTCAGGGACCTTTTTGATGAACTACCAGGGCTTTTGTCAGGGTTTAGCTACTGCAAATATATTAGCAAAGTATGTTGATGATTCATGGTGGAATGGTGTACGCTGATTTAAGTGATGGACTAGTCATTCTGTAATGGATTTGAGAATTCCCAATCAGATTGTACTTAGTTTTATCAAGCAGGAAGCTGGCAGGCTGTGTTTTAATCAACTGATAGCATCGCTTGGCAATTGGCATCCAGCTAGTGAACAGAGTATTTCTCAAAGACCAGCTCGCTAGGTTGCAAACAGCAACATCCACTCAGATCTTTCCAGTTTACCTCCTATTTGTTCTGTTCAGCCTGTTTCTTCCCCAAATTAAACTTTCAGCTGGAAGTGCAGAATGGTGCAGCACATAGATCCTGTGCTGCTCTTTCCACCAGTGTTGGCAGGGGAATGAATGAGGCAGAAGACATTTGCTCCATCCTCCAGGAAGCTGTATTGAAACAACCTCCTGGATACAGCATAAAATCCCAGAACCATGCAAACTCAAGGATTTGATGCTGGCACAAGTTTTTGAGTGTGCACATTCCATAAGTGCAGTAAATCTATAACACAGGGACACACCAGGTAAGACACGGCCTTCCCCCCTTTAAGTCGGGCTGTTTCATGACCCATTATCTACTTTATCAGCTAAGACGTACCCCGTGTTCTGACCTGTGCCAATAGACATCAAGACTGGTTTCCTTTCCTGATGAAACACATCAGTCTCTTCATTACTTCTAGGAAAGACCAGCTCCCATTGAGCATCTTCACAGCACAAACCCTCAGGTGCCATAGCTACCTTAACTAATTTCCTACTCAGGATTTATGTTCTATCACAGTTATTGAGTAATGCAGCCATCGACACCCATGTAGCTGTACTCGAGCACAGAGTCAAACCTGGGGAGCTGGTTTGTTGTGCCTAGCTCCTGTATAGTAGTTACTGTGCTTAGCAACCCACCTCCAATATAAATATATCTGCTACTCTAAAGAGCAGGCTTTGAAAAGCACCAGAAGGGATCACTCCCCCATAAGGATTTTTTCCAACATTGCAGAGCTGTTAGGACTTTCAAGGAGAAATTCTTCTCCCAGTTAAGTTTCCCATCCAGAAAGGTCAAGGTTTCACCCCAGCTTGATGAAGCTCTGGTGCAACTTGCTGTGATGGGTCGTGAACCTCCATGTAAAGATGGGTCCTGTCTGCACTGCTTTTGAGCCATGCAGGCATGGAGGGAGATGGAGAGCAGCCATCCATGAAGCTGGCCACAGGGAGCCATCCGTGATGTCTTTGCATAGGGGTCCCATGGCACCATATCGGGGAACGGCTTGCTGGGCTCCTAGCTGAACTGTATAATCCTGCTGGTTTAAAATTGGTCAAACATTTGGGACCCTCAGAAGAGGCTGATGATTGAAAGGATGTAAAACAACCATGATCACAAAAAGTAGTAAAAATGAAAGTGAGGTATAAGTACCGGAGAGGAATGATTCATCGGGAAATTGTACTCTTGAAATTGTGTTGCGAATCCTGTGTGAGGGAGGAGGTGCATGTACGTATATAAGGGCCAGATCCTGGTTTGTCCAGATGAGTTGAAGATATGATGAAGATTAACAATCAACTCTGTAATTTAAGGGAAAATTTTTATTTCCGCCTTTTATATTGTCTGCTGACAATTACATGAAAATCAGAAAAACCAAAAAAGATCCCTATCTCCAGTGTCATATCCACCTGAGCACTTCACCAGACAGTGCCACCCGGTGCAAGAAATGAAATTAAGGTTTCCAATGCCAGAACCACCAAAAGGACGTGTGAAAGCAAAGCTGAAAAAAGTCTCCTGTCTTCTCTCCCTGGATTTGGAAAGCATAAAATTTCCACAGGGTAATTTTCTGTGTAAACATTCCTATTTGTGTGTTTTAGAAATTAAAATAAAAACATATCTTGCAGACATATTCAATAATTTAATTTTAAACCAAGATAATTAATGTATCTGAACTTTATCACAGAGCATAAGTGGGAAAAATCCCCCAGCCACATGTGAAGAGCCTAATCTTGACTTTCCCATCAATGTTTCATAGGTTTGTGTTCATTTATCACAATGTTTGCTCACTTTTATAAAAACCCTGCTGATGGAATCATCTCATTTCCAAGAGCATCTCCAGGGACAGGAGGCCACATTACAATATCTCACATTATATGTCATTCAGGCAATATCTCCCAAGTCATAAAACCTATGGAAAGGGAATGGTACTTGAATAGCAGAGTCCTCCTCCTTTTCCATTTCCTGATCATTTTTTTTCCCAGCAGAGCGTACTCTTCCTCGTGCTCTCTGACCCCGTGCAGGCAGGCTGCTCATCTCCATTCTGCAGAGAAACAGGCTCTGATGTTCATCTCTCCTTGCTCTACCTGACTGCCTCATCCCGTCTCACACTACCTCATATATAGGTTTTTTTCCTTCTGTCTTTCTGCCCTCACTTATATCACCTCACTGTCCACATTTTGCGCCTATGGATGCTGCTGTGTGAACTGGTGAACTGGAGCACAGAACTGATCCAGCTGACACAATATCTGAAAAAAACCCAAGTTTCAGAGCAGTCCTTTCCCTGGTCTGAGTCACTCCATTTCTCTCCAAAAATTTGCACTAACACAGAGTCAGGATAGGTAAAAAGAGACAGGACTTCTCCAGCCGCCATCAGTGCTAACGCATGGGCCTGTTGCACTGCTGTCTCTATTTTTTTCAGCAGTTTCAGGGATTTTGGTAAAGACCTCAAGGAAGGGTTATATGGTCTTAAAAACTTTTATTGATCCCTTCATGTCCACCCAGCCAGCCAGGGCTTCAGTTTTTAAGAATCCTTCCCTATTATCACGGAAACTTGCTAATTACTGTAGAAGCTTGCTAGGAACTTGCTTGAGACACCAGTTTCAATGTAGCAAAGCACTTGCAGCTTGCATAAATCTCATCATGCAAATCCGTGGGGTCCTTGGAGTGAAAATGGAGATAATCCTGTTGCTCTAGATATTATTTTGACATTCTAGTCTAAGGCCAAGACCTCAATCCCAGGTCATCCAGCTGACCACAAAGGCTATAATCAATTTTATTTTGTATGGTAAATCCATTCCAGATTGCCACTCCCAATGCGTATTTCTTCATGTTGGAATTGTTCACCAGACTATCTGGTCTGATTAATACCAGGTTACTGTGCCTGCTAGTGCACTTACAACACAACTTTGCAACAGGAAAGTAATCCTGGCCTTTTAAAACATTGAGGATAGCAGAAAAAAGGACAACATCAGGACTAAACCAGTTCTGACAATTTCTCATTTCCATTTATTCAGAAAAAAAATCATAATTGAGACTTAAAAAAGAAAGAAAGAAAAGCCCTCCGTGACTTTAAGTGTAAAATCCATTTTAGTAGCAGGAAGCTGTTATATGGTTAGAGCAGTTATTTTTATTGTCTGTCTGGGTATAGTTTTTAACTGCAGGCACAGAATAAATCAATAGTGTCATAAAGCTACTCTCACCCTCTGCCCTTTCTAAAGGGACATTGTTCAGTGTCTGCGCTGGATGTGACACAGACTACTGCTTTGATGCACAGAATTACGCCTCGGCTAACATGCTAAGGGAGAGCTCGAAGTGCAACGCATATTTGGTAAATCTCTTTGTCCATACCATCTCAGAGTCATCCAATTAAAAGCAAAATCAAACACAGACTCACACACAAAAATGCACAGAAGTTCTTCATCGGAAGAGGAGAGGGGTTATTCTGCTTATTCTCTTGCAAATGATGTTTTCAATGAATTTGTCCATTCATAAATCTTCTCAGGTGACATATTTCCAGGACTATCCAAGAAGAGAAAGCGTGCAGTGATTCATAGGATAGTCCCCACAACTTAAACCTGACTGTAACCTGCTCCTAAATACAGCGAGGAAGGATGTAGCAGGATCTCACTGAAGGAGGCTAAAGCTAGATAAAATTGGCCAGGAATTGTGCCTTTTTAATAGCACGAGTAGTTAACGGCTGGAGCAGTTGGCTTAGGAATGCAGCGGATTTAGCATTACTTTCAGTCTCTAAATCAAGAGTGAGTGTCTTTCTAAAGATATGCAATAGCTTCAGCAGAAGTTACGGCTTTGATGCTGAAATGAGTGGGTGAAGTTCTTCAGCTGTGTTACATAGGAAACAAAACCAGATGATTATGATGGTCCTTTTCAGCCTTACTAATCCATTAAATCCCAGTTTGGGGCCTTTCACACATTGGGGTTTAAAGCAGCCTCTTAAGTTTTCTGGATGGTTTCTGCAGGCAATACGCGTTCCAGAGCTGAGTCTGACAAACTCCATCTAAATGAGTGTCCGGAATTGACACACTTTATAATTTATGCATAAATCACTGCATCTGAATGTAGTTCCAGATCCATTTCCCCATGCAGCTGAGTTCACTTTGTCCATTCTGTGCAGTGGGGATTTGCCTTTGCTAAGCAGATATGCCTCAGAGAGAGATCTGAGCTGAAATATGCATCGTGCACCACTGGATACCCCGAGAACACTCACCCCTAATGTGGACCATGGAGAAGGAAACCTTACGGATCAAATTCGTAAGAGATTTACTGTCAGAAATGCCCGTTGTCAAGTAAATTCACTGCTCCTCTCCTTGCTTGTGCATTGCAACTTCCCCAGGTTGGCACTTCTGACAAAGGCATGAAAACTGTACTTGTGCTGCAAGTGGGAGGTGGAGACAGAGAAAATCTGTGCTCTGTCTGTGGGACTCCGTGCCGAGACAGCTCTATTTTCACATCTAGTCACAGGCTGATCGGTATTACCTCGGTATTTGTCTTGAGGACGGCTCTCAAGAAATGGAATTGGAGTTTGGATTCAGTAAGATTAAAGAAAGTAACCCCCAAAATAACACAGGTGTTTTCTGAAGGTAGCACAGCTCACGTGTAGCTTAGTGCTCGGCAGGCAGAGAGACCGCGGGAGTTTGCACGCTCCTCGGTGAGCGTGGAAGTTGTTGACTGTGAATAACATTCATCTGGGTAACCTAATCTTTGTTTTCCTTCCCTCTGCAAAATGCTTAGTCCTGGATTTTGATGTCTATAAATACTGATTTGGATTTCCCTTCCTTCCCTCCCCACACTCTATTGAAAGCAAAGCCGTCTCAGCCCAGCGCCGGCTGCTGACTCCTTCCCTTCGGCTCTTTCCCGTCCCCGTGGCGCGTGAGCTCGGTCGCGTGCAGCCCCTCACCTTCCCCTCGGGACACTGGCACTTGGGAACGAGAATAACAAATGTCGGGGGACAAACGAGACCCCAGTGGGTACGAAAAACAGTTTAGAAAAAAAAAAAACACGTGAACTTCCCGGATTCTCAAACTTTTTCATAAATAGCCAGTGGCCGCCTGAATAGCAGCAAGCAGCAACAACAATAATAAATTACAGTAAATATCATGCTGCCATAAGTGACAGCAAACCAAACCCACTGCTGTTCAGAAATGAATTGGAGAAAATATTTCTTAATCTCTTTTTGTATTATTCAGCCAGCTGTAATGATTTATAATACTCCGAAGAAGTTGCTGTACGGAGTTGTTTCTTAATCATCCGTCTTAGCATCTCGCTATTATCCGCGTGTGTCTGCACTGTGGCGGGGGCTCCAGCGCACCTCGATGCAGTAGTTTCACCCTCAGCTGCGGCTGCTAATCTGCTATTAGGAGGAGATGGTCCGAAATGGGAAAGCTGTGCTCAGCCATCGCTGAGCGGGGTCAGCCCCGTAACAGCACCTTGAATGAAGGTGTTGCCCCAGAAGCTGCGGGGTTTGAGCCCATTTGGCTGTAAATAATCCACATCCCGGGGATGTGGGGGGCTTTGGTGATGGTGTGTGTCAGATGGATGCCCTGCAGACGCGTTTGTCCCCCCGTGAGTCTGCGGGCACACTCATTATCAGTGCAGGAAAATAAAATGGTGGGGGATAAATTAAACTGGGAACATGGTATCAATCGCTGCTGTCTTTGTCAACTTATTACCAAAGATTTATACGTGATACAGTGAGGACTGCTCAGTGACACATTTTAATTTAATTAAATTTCCTGTTGGATTGATGTCTGATCAATCAATAATGTTAATGTTTTTGCAATTTAGAGATTAAAGCTTGGATGAGCGGATATTGAAATACTCTCACATCCAGCTGCCTGGGAATGTCGTCTTCTTCTTCCATTTCTCAGAAAACCCGTTTTGGGTGAGGATGCATTCTGGGGCTTGCCATGCACCTACACCAAGCCTGGAAGCTTTGCCCCATCCTGGCAGAGGGCGAGGGAGCCGTACAGCAGTGTCACTCCTCGGAGAGACAGAATTGCACGGAGCCAAGATCTGGGTTTGTGCAAGATCTGTATAGCTCTCTATATTTTCTCTCTGATGTCCAATATAGGAGAAAGTTTGAAGAAAGGGGCATTGCTGGTGTGATAATTCCCTTTGCTACACTCTCCTTTCATCTGGGGTTTTGAATCTAATGGCCACCAAGACATCTGTCCCCCATGGGTCCTCGCGTCCCCTCTGAATCCCACTCACTCCTCTGACCCCCCGCAGCCTCCTGCAGCAATGAGTTCCCCAGTTGAACCACTGCTTTCTAAGATGCCATCCAGGGGCCAACAGGATCATGGTTTGGAGCTGACTTTAACACCTCTTGAAGCTCCTTGCCTGCCCAAATTTCTCACAGATGAGCTAATTGTGCTCCACCCTCTTCAGGCTGTGAAGATAAAGAGATGCTGTAGCATGTCCACAGAACCTTCTTTTTCCTCTTACTGCCTTGTTTCATTTAGTGCCTCAAATATTTTAGTAGTGAAGTCAGGAAAGGCTTTAACTTATTCAGGTGAGGTATCCTACACTGACTTTTCCATGAGGCCTTGGGTTCTTACACAGCCCTTTAAAGACTTACAACTCAAGGAAAAAAAAACTAGTCCACATTTTCAAACTTGTAAAAGTGTGAACCTAAATTTCATCTGAGTTGCAACCATGGCTGTAGTCTAAGTAAGGCAAAATAATTTGTCAGACCTTAACACCACCAAAACTTGGACAGTGAGAAATCCCAGCCTGGCTCCGAGGTCTGCAGGCTCAGGCGTCCCTCTCTGGTCTCCAGGTATGTACTGTAGCTGGCTCTGTGCTACGCGGGGTGCTTGTATGTACGTTGTATTTAGGGGAGCCTTAAAAGGGCCAATTTCTTACCGAGCTGTATTTTAAAATCTGTAAAATCTATTTCCCTGGTTCTTTCCCTGGTGGCTGCTTGCTGTGTACCTGTCCCTCAGACAACCCCAAAGTAACACACAGAGACGAGAAGGGGGAGAGAAAGGAGGAGGAGGGGGGGAAAGAGCAGCTCATTTTCCACTCTAGCACAGACACCTGATGGGTAGAAGTCAGCAGTTTTTTGATGGTACAAGAAGTCGGTAACTTAAAACAGGAAGCAAAAGAAATACCACGACCAAATAACTTTGCCTTGACCTCCTCCTAAGAGAGTCAATTACTTTAAAGTAAACTGGAACTTCTTGCTGGAATTTACTTGGATGTCGGTTGCTCCTTACCTCATTAGAATAGCTATATTCAGAAATGTGCCAAAAGTTTTAGGCAGGCTGTAGGACACAATGAAGCTAATTTTGGGGGAATGGCAGTTTGCTCTGCAGGAGTCTCATTTTGGTTTTTGTTGTAAGTAAGGGAAGGCTCTACAAATTTGTTTCTCGCTATCAAAATACCCTGTACTGCAGTTTCTTCCACTGAAATACACTATGTGCATCAGGTTTTGTTTGGCGGGGGACGGTTGGCGATGGGGGGGTTCAGTGCCTGTGCGTGTGTGTGGGGAAGGCAGAGGAGAAAGGGGTATTTGATCCTTGGAGCAGACTGAGGGAAGTAACCTCCTGCTAAACTAATGTTTTTTATAGCAGATCAACCTTTTTATGCTTAAGCCCTGATGTATAATGTTCTCCAAGGCTGGTTTACATAGGCAGGACTGCTGTAAGTTGGTCCACCTTGCTGAGAGATCATTGAGAAATCATTCTTTCTTACTTCTCTCTCTTTCTCTCTCGCTCTCTCTTTCTCTCTCTCTCTTTCCTTCCTTCCTTGCACCTCTCTTCCTCTGTCTGTCTCCCCCTCTCTTGGGACTGGGGCTGCAGCATCCTCTGTGGTGCCCAGAAGTGTGTGCAGCTCAGTGTGGCATGGTGCTGCAGCGGTGGCCGAGGCGAGCTAATGACCACCTGTTCTGGCATGGGGAAAAGCACCGTAAGATGTTGTTAAATTGGGCAGTCCTGACTGTTAGGGATTTGCTGTGCCCTCCTCATAAAAAAAGTAAACCACTAGATTTCTGATGCAGGTTGTTTGCAGCAGCCTGCGCTGCTTACACCATCTCCCAGCAGCAGCAGCAACCACCAGATTTCAGCTCGTCTTTGGTGATTCCAGCTAAGTTGTTTCACAGTCAAAAAACATGACAAGCCCTGAGAAAATGGTGTCCTGTAGAGCAGCCCAAGTTTTCGCCACATTTGACGGTTGAGTGTTTGTGATCTAGAATTCTCTTTGTTGTTCAACATACCACCTTGCTCACCGAGACACTCGGGATTAGGCCCTGGCCGGTTTGATAGTTTGGGGGATTTAACCTGTAATGAAGATGGGACGGCATCACCAGACTACTGGTTTGGAGTTGTTCGTCTTCCCCAGAAGAGTAAATTCCTGTAGGAAAGTAATTTATGATCTGGGAGGGCTGTTACTTAGGAGCTAGTAAAATAACTTCAGCTGGACTTTTACAGCCTTCAGCAGCAAGCATCCATGCTGAAGCCTGGAATGAGCCTTTCCTTGCTAGCTGTGGTACAGCATGATCTATAACGGAGCCACATGGGTTTTTGGCTCACATTCATCTTGTTTCCATGCAATGTGTTTAAAAAGAAATAACTGATTTCTGCTGGCAATATTTACAGTCAAGTCACGTTGTTTCAGCAACTGCATGAGCTTTTAGTAATCTATGCATGTGTAGGATCAGGGTGGCTTCTAGTTTATTCTAACTTGGGCACCCTGCCTGAGACCTGTTCCCTCAGCTTTAGCTGTCCAGAAATTAGCCATCTCCTCCACACCAATTATCTGTGATTGCTCCATCTTTGCGTGGACTGAATCACCCTTTCGAGGTAGTTTGTTCTTGTTGACTGCAAGTGATGTTGGACTTGGTGCTTAATCTTTAGATCATTCAAAAATGTCACCACAAGTGTATTGAGTGAGAACGGTCAGAGTTTTTCTGCACCCTTTGCTGTAAAGTGACTGCGACCTGAGTGTGCCTCAGGCACTGAGTGTTGTTTGGGTATCAGCTTCTGCATGGAAATGGACACAGTCCAACAGGTGGGCGATTCCGGATCTCATCACACAATTTCCCCAAGCAATTAAAACCAGAGAAGCATGGAAATATGGGCCAAAGCCTCCTGTAAGAATGATGTCAATAAAAAATGACTGACGCCCATGCTGGTGCCACTCTGATAGCAGAGCAGAATTGGGCCCATTTCATCTCTTGTAAAGCATGCCTTGGGGATGCTGAGCAAGCCTTAGCTGCAATTTTCTGTTTAAATTGGGTCCTTCTAACCTTTAGAGGAAGAAAGCTCTGTTACCCTTTACTATATTAAGCATGAGAGAAGATCTTCTGCAGTACAAATATTCGAGTGTGTCCCAGTCAGCATATTAGATTCCAGATTATTTCTTTTATACCATGACTTACTGCCTCTGCTTCAGGCCACAGTGTGCATGGGGGGATATGCAGCAACATTTAGCACTTTAATGCTAGCCACAAGTAGCCAAAGCCATTGGGTTTTGCATTGGGCATAGGCCAAAGCAAGTCAAAGCCCTTTGCAACCATCTATCATGTCTGAAGGCAATGCACATGTTTTCAGCTTTCGTATTCGGGAGTGGCTCGTTGCATCCTGAAGGTCATTGCATTTGTGATTATGCCCTCAAAAATAAAGTTTTGAGGAGCTGCGTGCCATCCTGCTGCCATGCGGACAGTCCTAGCACCTCTGAGCTGCCTGCCAAGGCCTGTGTCAGGCTGGGAGCGCTTTTTGCTCATTATGCCTTCAAAAAACTGGGAGAGATGAAAGCGAAAATGAATCTGTGGAGAAAGCCCCAGCAGAGTGGTCTTCAAGTCCTGTTGAGAAAGGGTCAAAAGACGAAAGCTGGGTGGTTAGGTTCAGACCAGGAGCCTCAAAAATTGGTATAGACGATGGAGAAAAATGGCTAGTTTCTCTAAGGGAAAGAAATGCTCCAGTTTCTACCCATGTGCAAGAGATCAGGGCTTCCTAGGTGGAAAGGAAATAAAGAAGAGTAGAGATACGTGGGTTGCACTTTCCATGTACATTTTTAATTATGGCACATCTATCATTCTTAGCCCTGCCTTGAGCAAAGAAAAATAAAACAGCAAAAGCAATAGCAAGATTTCCACACATGTAGACAGTCTCAAAATCAATGTGAGTTTGCTATCTAAATACCTTTACAAACCTGCCCCCCAGTTCCCTGAGGCCCCCTGTGAATATCATAACCTTAAATCCTGGTGGATGTACTGATGTTGCTCAGCCCGTGGAAGGCGGGGGGGTGCACACGGGACAGCGTTTGGTTTGTAACGGCTGAAAAAATGTTCCCTTAAAGGTTGACTGGCTTAAAGCTGCGCACTCTTATACTTCAGCATCTCTTTGGTTACAGGTAGCGTTTGACTGCGTGCCAGCAGTTAATGAGGAGAATCTGGTGACTGTCCATGAATGCATTTCAGTAAATGTTCATTAGCCTCCCTACATTTAAATATTTTACAGGGGTAAAATGCAAACCCTCACTAAATCTTAGTAGGAGAGAAGGAACAAAGGATGTTTACACTTATTCTTTTGCATACAAATAGAACCAATAAATGCTCAGGCAAATTAAAAACCAGTTTCCACGGAAGGTGAAGGAATCCACTGAGGTTGTGCCATGCGGTGGATGAGGATGAGAAGTCTCGCCGTGCCTCCCTTTCCGTCTGGCCGAGCTGGCACCGTGGCACGCGCTTGTCTTGCTGCTGCGCCCAAGAGGTAGCTCTCCCAAGGTTAGGTTGCACGAGCGACTTGCTTAGCCAAGGTGACTCCTCTCATCTGTTACATATCATAGGGTTATAAATAACAGAGCAACCTCCGTTGGATCAGGCGGGGGAAGCTGACAGCCCCCTCCCTCCTTCGGGATGCTGAAACAATCGCACGCGGGAGGAAGCCAGCAAGGGCTTGTGTCTTTACTGCAAACAGAGGGTTGGGTTGGTCTTTGCTCCTCTTTAATTAGAGTTTATTGGTAAAACAACCCCATTTTTCTGCTCCTGGAAAATCCGGGCTGTCAAGGCCTAATTCCTTGGGCCTATCAAGTATGAGATATGTTTACCAAGTCCCTCCAGGATTAGCTGGGTTGCTATCAAAACCGAGGAGTATATTTCTATCAATGAAAACCGCTATGACAAGGTCTGTCCCCTGAGACAAACGGCCTGTTCCATGGAGGCTTTAAATAGGAGCAATAATGGTAGTGAGCAGCACTGAGTTGAATAATTAGATTGTTCTTCATAAATCCTCGAGTGAAGACTTCCAAGCAGGTCCATTATGTGTGTCGTATGTTAGCACTGAGCTTTATGTGGTGTGGACACCGCTCTGCGCCGGGCTGCAGTGATGGGTGAGTAAATCACCAAAGATTGGGACAGGAGGAGTACAGCTCCTTCTCCTCCTGCCTTTTCCCCTACGGAGATCATCTGCTCTGAACTGCAAACACCCGTATTATTTATTTTATTGCTCAAAGAGTTTTCAAGAGGACTAACTGGAGTGATCTCTGAATATTTATGTTTTGTTTGTTTATATTCAGAGACTGGAAAACACACATATTTTGTTCACGTTCCCAGACTGGTTCATTTACTGATTCACTTAAAACATCCTTGCAGATCCATTGAGAGATAACTTCTTCCTCAGAGGGATGCAGTCGTGTAATAGCAGCTCAGTATTATCTCCACATATCCTTGGTGGGATTTCCTTTTGCCAACTGAGAAGTAATTTTATTTTTTTCAAATAAATCTTTCTCTCTCCCTCCTCCCCTTTCAATTATTCAGGTTTTCCCTCTCTTTCTTGTCTCTGTATTAGTTATAAAAATAAATTCCAGATGAGCAAATGTCATTTAACCCTAACCCTGACTGGTGATTTTTAGACATTTGGGGGGAAATCCTGGAAGGATTTCCAGAGGCTGCAGGCAGGGACATACATCCACCCAATGCACGATGTGTGTGTGCACGCTCAAGCAAACACTTCTGCTAAACCCAGATGCACTCCATTCGCTTAGAAACACATTTGTCAGACCTGGTTAAACAATACTGCTAAAAAGAACAAGAAATCACGTTATTCCCCTGAGAACAGCATATACACCTAACTATTTTGTCTGCCAATAGGAGTCTTGTGTCACTGTAAGGTTTATAGGAGCTGACTGGCAAAGGATGCCCTGATTATAAATAAGACCCCCTTATCCCGTGTCCCATGACTTTATGCATCTGAGCAGCTGCAGTGCCCTTTCCAGTTACCTTGGCTGTGAAGATATGGCATCTGCCTTTGGACCAAGCCCTTCATTGTTGGTAGCTGGTGGGTCCCACAAGGGAAGGAACACGTCACGCAATAGTGCCGGGAACGAGCCACAAGCTTTTGGTAAAGCTCATGGCCAGCTGTCAAATTTTTCAGCTTGCACACAAGCATCAGGACAAGGTCTGGTCTTGGTGGGATGCGCAAATCTGCCGCGACCCACCGTGCGCTGGTACCAACAGCCTTGCTGCCAGATCAGCCCTCACTTGGGCCTGATGGAAAAAGTTCTCCGGTGTCAAAATACTGTCAGGATAAACAGTGTTAAACATTTTACAAGGCAATTTAGGTGATAATCATCAGGGTAATAGAATAATGTTATCCATATTCATTTAAAGGTGTGCTGTACTTTCCTTTCTGATTAGCCTAAGAAACTCCTTGCCAGGCTATGAAAATAAAGTGACTGTGTGAGAATTTTTAAAGGCACATTCCTCCTCGCATCGTAAGAGCATGAATTCGAGGAATTTCCTATCCAAAAGAAGCTTGCATTCCTGGGACGCAGCGCTCGCGCCCTCGAACGCAAACTCCCCCGATGCCGCAGCAGAAGCCAGCGCCGCTCCTTTCTGCTCCGCTCGGGCAGCCGGAGCGGGGGATTGCAGATTTTCTTAGCTTGACCCTGAGCTGCGAGTGCCGAGCACAGCCGAGAGTCAGGCCACATCCATCCCAAGGTGATTTGCGGTGTGGTGCCTGGGAATTTACGCACGACCTGGTTTCCTAAAATCTGGCCTTTCTTTAGGCTTGCTCCGCTTTGAGCCGAGCTGCCTGCAGGCAGGTAGGCTCTGTGCCCATCAGGCGGAGCCAGCAGTGAGGATGTCATCCAGCGAGCTTGTCCGTATCTAGTCCGAGAAGGGACCAAGTGGCGTTTGGCCCTTGGGCATGGTGGTAACTCAATAATTCAGGTGATAACCACCGTTTGTCAATTGATGCAGTAGACGTGAGTCCACCTGTTATCTCAAAAAAAGAAGAGCAGTTTGAGGTATTTTAATGTCGCAGGTTCTGACCTGTACGTTGGTTAGGAGAGGAGAGGTCAAGCAGAGCTCTGGGCAGATCTAGGGACTCCTGTCCCACCAGAGGCAGGCCAGAACACACAGTAAAATCCAGGAATCCTGCACCAAAAGCACCCTAGGTTCTATAAAAGTGGAGTTAAGTCTTCTTAACAGGGTCCAGGCAGGTAGAACTGGTCCCATTTTGGAGACGGGACTGAGTCATCAGCCCCACTCCTTGTTGCACCCTTTGCTTCTGGCGGAGAGCTGCTGATCTGTAATGGAGCTGGACTGAGGCACCCAGGACACTCAAAGGAAGCGGGAAGTGTGTCTGCGGACATTAGATGATTCAGGGTTTGCTGGCAGCTGAACAGAAGTTTTCCGGATTTCAATTTTGAACTCGGGCAGCTTTATTCCACCCCGTTCCCACGGTGGGCACCTCTGTCTTCTTACGGGCATGGCGCTAATGGCGTTTGCCTGCCCCAGAGGTGTGCTGGGGAGTCCAACACGGTCACAAAACTGAGGCATGTCAGTCACGAAGACTATGTAAATACCTTAGATACATCGATTTCATCTTCCAGAAGGTAAGGTTCAATTTTTCCAAAGGTTCTGGGAAGCACGTGCCTAAGTCAAAAGCTGGGTCGCCACCATCTGATTTCGCTCTTGCTCCACGCATCTGCTGGCTGGTGCAATGCCAGGCTCCTTCCCCCCGTGCTGGCAGCTCTTACGAAAATAAAGGCAGTGGGTTTTTTCATGCATCAAACCCCCCCTCTTCCCTCTCCGCTCCCCCCCCCCCCCCCGCCTTAAGATTAGGAAATATTCGCTGCGAAAACACAAGGTGTTCTTTGCTCTCCAAAGATTACTTTATAAACCTAAAATACATCAGCCCCCCCCAATGTTTGTAGATTGCCTGAATTTCCTAAAGTAGGTTTAATAAAGACTCAAGCCTGAAAACGCTGTCTGTTTGCAGTAGGATTTCTCATTACATTTCATGCCTACTTCAGCTTTATGAGGATATGCTGCTTTAACTCTTTTCTGATGCTGTTTCTTAATGCAACCAGATTTTCTAGATTAGTAAAGGTATATGAAACAAATACCTGGAATTAGATTTGCAGAAAATCTGTTATTTATACTAGATAATAGTTCGACGTTAAACCGAGACAAAAGAAATTCGCTGTCACAATAACAAACCCACTTTAAAATCCATTTTCAAAGCAATCAAATCACTACAGAAACCCAATGACAAATATATAACAATAATGTATATTTATGTAGTAACTTTCACCCCAAGGAATGCAGAACCTCCAAAGATATCAGCGTGGGAGGTGGCTCTGGGGTGAAGAGATGCCAGTGAGCGACACAGGGCTTTCGGAGCAGCCCGGGCAAGGTCGCTGGAACAAACTTGCCTTCATCTAAAAGACCCCCGGCGTCGCAGGAAACGCGAGTTCTGTTTCCAGTGGGAGCGCTGCGCTCGCGGTCAGCACGCACGTGAGCGAGAGGTGAACTTTGCCTCTTTTTGCAAAGGGCTGGACAAAAAAAAAAAAAAAAAAAAAAAAAAAAAAAAAAAAAAAGGAAAAAAGAAAAAAAAAAGTGGTTTCCCCTTTTAAGGGCATAAACAGGATGAAAGTGCTGCTTCAGCCCGGGGTTGTCTCGCTGCGGGAGGCTGCGCTGCGCTCTGGATGCACAATCAGAACAGTTTTGCAAGGGGATTTTTACAGCCCTTTGAAAACCACCAATATTTTTACTAAATATTAATGGGAGCTTGACTTGAAGTCAGCTTGAGCTGCAGAACAGTGCTTATAATAATGATTTATGTATTAAATGCAGCTGATCTGTTACTTTTGTTATCTTGATGTGTTTTTGATGTTCGGTTTTCACATGAACAGCAGCCAAGTGGCACTGAAACCAGCTTTGAACATGCGCATGTGTGTGCATGCCTTAACAAACACGGCTCATGTATGATGTTTTAGTCAGGGCGCTGAATAATCGGGCGTAAGTAATAAGCAGTGCTTTGTGGGATGTTGTCGCTCCATCGGTTTCAATATGACAGAGTCATCTGTAGCCAGGAAGCTTCTGCTGAGGTTCTGCGTATTGTCTGCACGAACTTTTCTGTCTTATCTGTGGAAAATTGATCCGTACAGTCTCTTTAGAGACCTACATCAAATATTAATTTTGCCTATTTGTTCAATGTAATTAGCAGGTGTGATTAATCAATTAATCAATCTGCGATTCCTATCTGTGCCGCGAACAGCTTGCTGTGCTACGCGGGGATAGTATGAGCAGCGATCCCACAAACGCCTCTCAGCTCCCCATTGCAGGGGCCCTTCCCGACCCCACATCGAGGTCTGCAGCCCCGAGGTCTGGTGCCACCAGTGCCTCTTGCAGCCCAGGGTGCCTGGAGACCACCACAGCATCGGCGAAGCCTTTGGATGAGGACCTCGCTGGCCTCGTCCCCTGTGAAGCTGGGATGGCAGAGCTGCCTTAGAATCATAGAATCATAGAATTTTTGAGGTTGAAAGGGGCCTTTAAGATCATCAAGTCCAACCATTCACCTAACCTGACAAAACAACTTCTAAACCACGTCCCCAAGTACCACATCTACCCTCTTTTTAAGCACCTCCAGGGATGGCGAATCCAGCACCTCCCTGGGCAGCCTGTTCCAATGGTTGATAACCCTTTCAGTGAAAAAGTTGTTGCTAATATCCATCCTAAAGCTCCCCAGGTGTAACTTGAGGCCATTTCCTCTTGTCCTATTGCTTGTTACTTGGGAGAAGAGACTGACCCCTACCTCTCAACAACGTCCTTTCAGGTAGTTGTAAAGAGCAATAACGTCTCTCCTCTCCAACCCCAGTTCCCTCAGCTGCTCCTCATAAGACTTGCACTCTAGACCCTTCACCAGCTTCATTGCCCTTCTCTGGACACGCTCCAGAATCTTAATATCTTTCTTGTAGCGAGGCATCCAAAACTGAACACAGTGTTCGAGGTGGGGCCTCACCAGAGCCGAGCACAGGGCTTTTTTAGTAAAAGTGGCTTGACAGAGGTGCTGGGTTACACACCTGAAGTCTCTCTGAGACCTCTCTGAACCACTGCACCTTTTTTCAATATCATATTCTGGACCACCTCTATCCTGTCCTGCCAGTTTTTCTCTGCTTTCCCCCTGCTATTGGGAGTCCTTCTATCTTGCGCCTTGCCCACCATCATCCTGGAGAACCTGGACCAAACTGCACATCTGTCAAGATAAGGTACGAATGTAATCCAGGAGTAACCATGCTGATGCCATGTGCTGACAGCCCCTGGGTCTGCCTTAAATCCTTTTCCTGTTCTGTAATCTTTTAGTTCAGCAAACCCTATCACTGTAATATATATCCCTCTGCCCAACCTGACCTTACCCTGGCCAAGGGTGGGGTGTTTTTTTTCATTTATTGGGCTCATTGGGCCTGATTTCATTCCTGTGCAATGTATGCTTTGCTGACCTGGGAAGATTTGACGTTCCACAAAGGCAAATGCCCCCCAGAAGATGAACCGGTCTTGGTTTCGGTGTGAGTTTTGGATTAGAACCACCCAGGATAGCACTTTCCTCAGAATAGTTTTTCTACAGAGTAAAAAGTATGAGTCTCGATCTGATGCCTTGAACTGTCATCGTAATAACCTCAAATATAGCTGTCTTCACCACATCACCGTCCTCCTCTCTGACCCATAAAGTTTTACCATTACAACCTGCCCTTAATCACCTAACCATTTCCTTAGTCTTTCAAGGACAATGGTTTTTATGCCATACTTGCTAACCTTACGTATTAGTCTACCATCCCAGGCTGCGTTTAAATGACTTTTTCTGAAATCTATGTGGATTAGCTCCACTGCATCGCTCCTGCCTGTTTTTCACGTTAGCTCCTAAAACAAATTCTGCCAGATTTGTCAGACAAGATTTACCCTTTATGGAGCTGGGCAGATACATTTTTATCAGTTCACATTTCTCCAGATGTTGGGTGATCTCATCCCTGCTAACATCTCTTAAAATCTTGCCTCTGATTTTAAAAAAACCATAAAATCACATTCTGCAGGTTCGGGGCCAGGTTCTCAGCTGGTGGGAGTGAGTGTGTATGCGCATCAGTTTTTACAAGCGTTCATATTGACTGGTGATCTACTGCAAATATGTCTTGGTTTTGGCTTATCTCTTCTCATAGATGCTCAAAGATTTTGGCTTTATATCAGTTTCTCTTTACCTCTTTTTACCTCCACGAAACAACTCAAAACCTCTGTTATTGGGCACTTAATCACTCCTGCTGTTCCATTAAGCAGCGTGGGCTAAAAATACACCCTCTGCACTCAGCCCTACCTCCTTCTCCATGGTACGAGTTTGCTTTGGTGATTATTCGTGCTCTCAGCTCTTCCCTGCTTGGCTGTCACTGGCAACTTTGCTTCTGTGTCTGTCATCTTACCTCCAGGTTCCCCCACGAGCGCCAGCCAGGGGAAATCATTTCATTTCCCTCATTTCAGTCTCTCTCCCCATGTTATTAAACTCTCTCGACCACCTCTCAGTGGTCCGGCGGCCTCCCTGTTAATCTTGTCTCCTTCACCCGTTTGAAAGAAATCTTTTATTGTTTTTATTCACCCCATGGGAAATTCTTCTCTCTCTGTCATATTTGGTTTCCTAATCAGCTTTTTACATCTTTTCAGCTTTGCTTTATAATCCCTTTCATCCCCTTAATATTTGCCTTCTTCCCCGTGTCACCTGCCTCTTTCCTCTCTCCGATAGCTTTTATGACTTCCTCAGTCATCAACCTTCATCGGAAACAGCGCTCGCCCATCCCTGCTTGACAGAGATCACTGTTTCCAAGTGCTACGCTCATTTCCTGAATACGAGTTGCTGTATGTAAACGAGGGCTCCGTGAATAGGCACCACTGCCCCTTATATTGACTTTTATTTCTTTCTTGCTGCTGTTTGCTCAGGAGCAAATGGCAGTATTCTCACCTGCACTCCGTGCTCCAATTTGCTTCGGAGTAGCTCGGTGATTTTATCTTCTTTCCTTTGCAAATGAAAGCCACCCGAAAGCAGAGATCCACCATACAGACTGCTATGGATCCTTATAAGAGGTGTAATAATTTTTTTAGAGGGACTTTAAATACCGCGGGACTGTGGTCGGCCCATTCTGCTCTCAGAATGGCACTGAAATACCCTTTGCCATTAATACATCTCAAAACTCTTACAAAGAAAGTCGGTGGTGGTGGACTAAGCGTAGGGAGGGAGGCAGAGAGAGTTAAATGACTTGCCTGAGGCCATCCAGCAGGTAAGTAGCAGAGAAGAAAAGAGACTCCGCTCTTCTACCCAGGACTGTGTCCACTGAGCCAGGATTATTCCTGGCAAAGCAGCACCAGTGAGACCACAGAATCACATCATCACTCATTTGGTTTTATTTGTTCCAGCACTGGGTGATGAAATGCAAATGGTACAGGCAGACGTGCAATTTCAAATCTTCTGTGTGTGACAACTCAAATATCAGAGCAGGATTTTCTCTCCCTTCGCAGAGCAGTGCTTCTAAAGCTGCACGAAGGCACGGAAAAGGGTATTCGATAGGTTCACATGCTCAGGGAAACCTGAATTTGCAGAAATGTCTTTTTCAAGCAGCTTTGCTCAATCGCAGTGTAAAAAAATATATAGCTACACACATATATATAGATACATGTTTTAAGCAGTACAAGTTCCAGTCTTTATTGTAGTCTCTTAATCTTCAGGCTGACGAATTGGGGAGGAGGGAAGAGGCAAAACAGGAGGAGAACCCAGAGAGGTCTGTCGTGCCCTGCCCTGTGCCCCACCAGCCCAGATGCACACAGCTGGCAGCCCCTATGCCGGGTGAGGGCTGCAGGGATGCTGACGGAGAGGCACGCCAAGGCATGTCCCGCCACTAGAAGGATTGTCCTCTCCCTCACCAAAATTCTTTGGCCAGCAGCGGGTTCGGCAGCGGGACCTGCAGTGGCGCTCGGGCAGCAAAGTGGAGTTTTTTAATACATATTTGAAAGAAAGAGTTGGCACAAAGGGAGGTAGAAATGAGCTGCGAGTGTGAGAGCAAGAACGAAACCACACTTCTGTTCCTCCTAATGCTCTTTCCCCTGCTTCGCGGTGGTTAGGGCTGGTCAAGAACTTCTTGGTGCTATTTACATTTGTGACAGGGCGTTTTTAGCTTTCTTACCATGTTTTCAGGCTTTTTCACAAAAGGAAACATTCCCAAGTCTGTACAGCCTGAAGATCTAACAACAGTTCTGTGGTTTTTTAACTTTTTTCAGTTCTTCAACAGAATCGTGTTGCAATCAGAAAGAAGATTCTTCAAGAAAAGACACTAATTAAGATTTTATTGTTATAAGTATTCCCATCATATTGCCTCTGCTATACAGGTCCTCTCTTTCATCATTTATTGCAGTGATGTAACTATACAACAGGGCTTGTGTACAAGAAAAAGACAAAGCTGAAGGCTTAATTCAGCATCGCGAGCATGATGAAAGGAACAAAGGATGATGCAGCTATGCCCTGATCCTGCAAATACTTATGCACATGGATAACTTTGCTGCCAGGAGTATTTCTGCTTGCAGTAACTGTGTGCTAAAGTGTCAGCAGACTTTAAGTCATAGGGCCTGATTTAAGCCCTGTTGGAGTCAGTGCACAAACTCTGACACGTTTCAGCAGGGACTTTGCCAGTACTTACTTAGGGAAGCATTTTAGCGCTGCTGAGTTTACTTGCAACCTAATCCTGAGCATGCACAGGCTTTCCCGGGCTCCGAGCACACGTTCCTGCTACGAGACGTGACAGTGATTGATGACTTGATTCATCGCTATTCTGTAAAATTACCTCTCGCGGGCACTGCCAGGTGGATCAGCACAGCTCAGCTCAGCATCGCCAGCAGCAGGGCCGGGCGAGCAGCTGGGCGTCTTGCTGACCATGGGGCAGGGATGCTCAGGGATGCTGCCCGCAGAGCCAGCCGGGCATCCCGCTGGCTGTTGCGCAGGGATGCTCAGGGATGCTGCCCGCAGAGTCAGCTGCCTTCTGCGGGGCACAGGGCACTGCTGGTTTTGTCCTGGTCTTCTCCAGAAATGATGTCTCTGGTGAAGAAAACTCCAAGAGATGACACTACCATGCCAGATAGGCATTTTTCAGCCCTGCGGGGGACATCTCTCCACTTCAATTAGTCCCTTAATTGAGCTATTTGCAGGGGAAGACTCAAGGGAGCTGAACACCTATTTCCTCGCAGTTTAACTACCACCAAATCTAAAGACTTGGTTTGTGTCTTAAATAGGACTAAATATATAGTGTCTCCACAAACTTTGTCACAGTGAATTGCCTAATATCTTCCTGCCACAGTAATGGTAGTATGAGCAAACTCTGGTATGAAGTATATTAAATTATAATTGAATTTTGATCCCATGATTTTTTTAAAAATTGCATTTTTAGGTGAAACAGAGCAAAGCATCTCCTTCAGAGTCAGCATCCTTCACCCATACCAAACCAAGCTACAAACAGCAGACCATCTCAGATTAAAAAAAAACCCAAAACACTCTAAAAATCTCTATGTGAGTACCGCAGCGAGCGCCCTAGGCTGAACTCTCCAGCGCTCTCCAGGTGTAGTATTGCTTCACAGTCCTACCCCATAGCCTTTCTTTAGGATTATTCCAGCAAGTGTTGTCAAAGCCAAAATTAGCATAGCTATGTGGACCCTGTAAGCAGCTGCCACAGTGAAGCTGAGAGGCTCTTTTTTATGATTCTTCAATAAACCAGACTAACCATGCATCTAAAGTCATCCCAAAGGCAAATTATCTCTACGATCAAGGGACTTCAGTTGGTCTGGGCAACTTTCCATCAGGGCCTTAGAGTGAAAGCTACTGCAACATCCAACTTCTCTGCGGAGTGACTGGACACAAATAATAAACGCCTGAGTCTGGTGTTTGGCCTGATTTTCATCTCCTGGCTCCTGGTCGAAATAAATGTGCTGTCACATGATATGAGTATCCCATGAGACTTACATATTATTACATCCAACTTGAAAATTAACTCTAATGCGAGTTGCACAGAACACCAATGAAAGCAACCATTAATTGTTAATATAAACTATTAATGAAACACCAGGATGAAGGTCAAAGTGCATGACTGAAACCTCCCAGAAAATGAAAGGATTATTTTTGCCTCTTACTGAGCATAATTATCATCTGAATTTCATTGGCTTTCTGATCAAACCACTTCCCTCTGCACTGACCTGTTCCACCACTGCGGTAAATCTGCTCCCCAGAACTGGTATTTGCTTTTCATTGTCCACCAAGGTTTTTATTAGCATCCTGGATGTCTGCAAGGAGCAGAGAGCTGGCACCCTTTCGCCTTTGTTCCTATGGGAGCATTTTTTCGCCCTTCCATTGTCCATTACTCACAATAAATTTGCATTGACCTGGCTCCCCATAAATTATCCTGTCTCCTGCTGGTACGTCCTTTAGCTGTCCCGGTTCACATTTCGAAGGTCCGTGCATGACATGGTGGACACACCTGAGGGCATGCAGCCCGGAGTGAGAGCAGGCCCCTTCCCGCGTTATACAGATCAAAATATCAGGGAGATGACAAGTCGGGGGGATGTTTTGGAATGACTGTCTGTCGGTTTTCCTTTCCTCCTGTGTGCGACAGTGTGATCAGCCTCACCCAGCAGTTTTACTTCAGTAATTTCTCATACAGGCTTGGACTGCTCAGATCCTTTCTGCTGAATATTTTTATTTGTTTATTTTTTTCCACGCACAGACAAAAAGTCTTTCCCCAGAAAACATTGGCTTTCTTTTTCCATAAGAAACAGAAATACCAACAAATGAAAAAGACTGGATCCTAGGGCAGGAACACTCTGGGGATTTTTTTGTTTCTGGCAAACCCTAAAAAAATTTTTAACTGCGCAAGAAACCAACTCTCTGTCAACGTTCATTGCTTTGAGGAAATTTCAGAAGTGCTGAGCTGACCCAAGGTTGCTTAGGAGTAACATCTCGGGCTCAAAAGTTGGCTGTTACCATCCATACCTAAACTGCAGGTTTTCTAGGAGGTGCAGATTAACTCCTGGGATGTTGCCTTTACCATGCCTACCTGATCCGTGCCCTGCTGGAGAGGAGCTTGTTGGCAAAAGTGGAACATTTGGCTCTGTGACCACCCAACAGCGCTTGCCTGGGGTGTGGGCATTGCAGGGGACAGGGGTGAGGCCGTGCTGGGTGGGCTGAGCCCAGGTGGGCCGCCCACAAACCCTGCCGAACCAGGCTGAGATAGGAGCTGCCAGGCATGAGAGTTACAGCACTGTAAACCCAGGCCTGGAGTTAGACGTGGTTTAGTCCTTTTCTGAGTTTTCTGAGACAGAAAAAGTTCCTGGGATCCCAATGGAAGGGGTAGGTGTTGCTCTTGGCCAATGTCACAGGAGACCTGTGCTGGAGGGTGGTTTTATGAAGTCCAAACTCTTAGTAAATACAAGTACCCATGGCTGAGATTTATTGAGCCAGTAGGTGTAGATAGTTATGTCGGGGAGGACTTCAGTTGAGCCTGCTGATCTAATTCATCAGTGATATTATCCTAAGGGGCTGCTCAGAGTCTTACGCATGTTTCTGTTTGCAGGTTGTCTGTAGAATTACCTGATTTTCCATGAAGAGCATGACCCATCTTCTGCATGGATCTTTCTCAGTCTCGGTTTGGTTTCTTTTTTTTTCTCTTTCTTTTTTTTTTTTCTGAAAGCGAGAGTACAACCCTTGGGTTGCCTTTACCAGGGGAAAATATTGTGCCGTTTCTGTTAGCATGGGCATGTGTAAGTTGCTCCTTTGAAGAGAAGGTCCTAATATGTTAAGGTATGCCAGGCTGTGACAAGCTGAAATCTCAGCTGAAGAGCCCTGTCAGATCTGTTCTCTCATCCATGCCCTCCCTCCGTTCAGACCCTGACCTTCCCCATCAGATAAGCAGCACAGATCTCGGCCCTGCGTTCCCTCTGCAGTCTCAGCTCATTAAAAATTCATTGCCTAAAGTGAATCTATTCTGTTGCTGCTGAAGTGTTATTTACCTCGGCCCAGATTTCCTCAGGTTCTGACAATTAAAGGGGGTCCAAGGAGAGGGCTGAGTCACGGGATTAAGGCTTGGGCAATAACTCTCTTGTAGCAAGAGACGATCATGTAAAGCCATAATTTCCCAGCTGCGTTTGGTTCCCCTTCAGTGCTTCATTAAAGGTGGTGACTCAACAGAAAGGACGGAGGCACAGGTTAACAAGAATCCCTCCTTTTGTGGGATTAGAGCCTTGCATAGTGAGGCTCTTTCAAAGGCAGGAGATGTTGTCAAGCATCATTAGGAAGCCGTTTTAAACAAGAGTCATAAAGCACCCTTTGCGGTCAAACGAATTTATTAGAGAGGCGAGTGAGTGGAGGCAAGCGCTGTAGGAGAGAAATAGATGAACAATTTGCACAGCATTGATAACAAAGCAGTTCACCGGATTCAGAGCTGCTACCATTAGAACAACTTAAAAGGATTTTGCAAAAATCCCAGGGTGTTTTTCGTTGTGGATGAAAGCAGCGACTTTGTGGATGGCGCTGGCAGACGACGGGCGCGTCTTGAAATCAAGGTTGGTGTGCAGGTTAACTGTTTCCCAGCCTCATGATCGTTCCTTCCAACAAGTGGAAGTGGGAAGAACCTGCCCTCTCGTTGTGCCCCAGTGATCCTGAAAGCCCCCCCCGAACCCTGGCTCGGGCGGCCCTTCACAAAGGCCGAGCAGCGCGGGAAGAAGGCTGGGGCTTTGCTCAGAGCTGGGGTTTTCATCGAGAGCGCCAGGGTAGAACTATTATAAACTGCCTGCCTTCCAGGAGATAAAGTATTTGCAGTAATTTCTTAGGCCACTTCTGGAAATACTCTGTAGCAAAGCGCGGTGTGAAGGGCTGTGGGAGAGACTTCAGACATTATCTGATCTTTGATAGGGTCCGGTTTTGGAAAGAAGGCGAATGCCGTTCTTGGATTTGAGAGGGGGGAGAAAAGAGGGAAAGAGGGGAATGAAAGAGGAACAGATGAATAAAAGCTACTTGTGTGGAAGTAGGTAAGCAGCTTTATTATGCAGTTAGCATGATGGACTATGTACTGTGTTTGTTTATTGAACCAGAAGCATAAATCTAGATGAACCAGTAGCTCAAATCTAAACCAGCTGTGGCTGAAGGTAGAGGAATCCCAGATACTAATCATCCAGACAGCACCAGTCCTGGTCATAAGGATTCCCCTCCCACCATCACTGAGAAATGTGCAGAAAATGTCCCATTTTCTTTGTGTGTTCGCTTGGGCCGCACAAGCCATAGGTTCAGCAGGTTGATGTGAGCCCCACAAAGAACCTTGTGGCTCCTGCGTGCGCGCACGCTTTGCTGCCCAGGGGAAGGACGGAGGCTGGCAGAGGGACAGAGGTGGCAGAAGCTTGAATGGACTGTTATTTTTGGAGTGGTTTCTTCCATTCTGTTTGAAGGGTTCTTGCTAGGGCATGTTTGGAAAGAAGCGATGCTAACGTTGCAGGGAGCTCACAGGAGAGGTGAGCCACGGGCAAAGGAGTGGGTATTTATGCCATCTCTTTAGAGATTGAAGGATAACTGTTCATCACTGAGGTTCTTTGGAGTGAAAAACTGGCCAAAAGTACATCTCCTGGCTAGGAAGGGTTTTTTATTTGGTATTCAATTATTCATATGTGTTAGCTGGTTTGCAGAAGAAGCTGCAGCTCCTCCTTCCCTCCTCCCAACGCACACCAGGAGCGTGCAGTGTGGGGTCGGGGAGCCAGGAGCGCCCTGGGCTGGCGCGCCATGCTGGGATGCTCTTGGACGTATGGGATGGCGAAAGGGAGGTGTCCACTTTTGGGATGCTTAATTCCCTTCGGGGTTCCCACCCTTCACCTTCTCCCACTGCATTTGCGCCGCTTTTCCACCAGCCCCCTCACCTCCCCCCTCCCCAAACCTTTCTCCCCCTCCTCTCCCGATGGATCTTTGCTGGGGATTCCCGGGCGGATGCTCACAAACGCCGTGGGCCCCCTTTTCTTGGGCGGCAGCGGAGGGGAACAGCACACGGGCCCCGGCGGAGCAAGGGAGGGGACCTGGAGCATTGTCTGGATATAATTTAGGCACTATAAACAGAGGCAGCAAGGGGTCACGCTTTCTATTCTCCTTTCACCCCCTGCAATGTCTCTGCTAACTGGTGCATACAACTTGAACTCTTGTAAAAATTAGCAGAGAGCACAGTACCGGTGACAGAAAGCTGAACTTTTCCAACAGCAGGCTCTAAATTCGCTGTGTGCACTGAATCCACTTAAACTTTAAAGAGACAGCCTGCTTTCTCTTCTTTCCACCGCCTGGCTTGGAAATGACTGCAGTGCTAATTAAAAGCAAATTGCTTAATCTTGTTGCGTCAGGAAGGGAGTCTCTCTTCAGAGAGGATGCCTCCTGCGAAAGGCCTGGAAAGGCGGCACCCCCGCGGGGCGGCAGAGCCGAGCGCGCGCGCGAGCGAGCCAGGCAGCCCGCAAGCGCGCCGCTCCGGCAATTACCCGGCACGCTCGTGTTCGGGCCAGCAGCCTGATCACAGCCCTGCCTTCGCCAGCAGGTATCAGAGCAGTGATAATGATATTTGTGTTGACTTGTTATATAATAATCCAAATTTCCTTCGCGAGGGAGCCGCCTGACACCGGAGATGGATTCCTCGCCTTAGCATTACCGAGGGTCCCCAGCGCACCGCTTGCCCATCTCAGGCTCAGCTCGAAGCGAGCATGGCAGCGAGGAGCATTGGCGGGTTTTATGCTCAAACCCCAAAGTGTAACTAAAATCCACTGCGCATAACATGCGCTTCATCCCCAAAGATCCCGGCTCTCCTAGGGCTGAACGGAGCAAGCTCCTCGCTTCTTCACCCACCAAAACTTCTAGTTGATGCATTTTTCCTCACATGGAGAAGTCTTATTTGGTTTTTGGTTGGTTTTTTTTTTTTTTTTGATGATCATATCAGCCTGAACTAATGATTTCATATGACCTCAGCATAATAGAAATGTACTTTTTTTTTTTTTTTTCTCCTTTTTCCCCAAGTTTACATTTGCACGCAAGGATGTGTAACAACACGGAGAATTGATTTCTTCCCCTGTATTATCTTTGGATAACATGCATACCATCTTTGCTGGCTAACAAAGAAATAGGAAACCTCTCTTCTTTTTCTTCAGGATACCCATATGACACCCTGTTCCTGTATTTACTCTAAAGCAGCTGGGCATTGATAGCGAATTAACTAAAAGCCATAGAAGAAGCCCATACCCATTTTCCTCCCTACTGCGTGTAAGGAGAATGAGTACAATGCACCTTTTTTTAGCAAGATTTTTATTGAGTTATATAATATGTCAATGGTTTTACATTTAAGTCAATTGAGGCAAGGCCACATTTTTCCTGTAGCAGGCCGGAAAAGGGCAGTGAATAGAGAAAACTAAAGTCGCTGCAGATTAGAGTGGGATTTGCTGCTAGTCCGGCTGAAGTCTGCATTCAGCTGAAGTCCAACATAATTTGATCACACTTGGCATCAATTAAGCAAGTGTTACAGTAAAGCAGGGAATTGGTGTGAGTGGGTGGGGTGGTTGGGTACAGGTGCTGCCTCTTCTCCATCAGCTCCCTGTGGGGAGGTGTGTTCATGCCTATTGGTGCAGTCTTCATATAAGCCTGATTCTGGCACATATGGGGTTTCTTGTATTTGGGTGACAGAGATGAGTCTTGGCACTCAACATGCTCTACATCTGTCCCATCAGCCTGAAGGCTTGGGAGACCTTTGTGGTTCCCTGTTGGCAACCAGGACAGGAGTACTTCTGGTTTTTGCTGATGTATGAAGAGCACTAGAAATCTCCAGTCCTGCTCTGTGGGAGATGGGGAGGTCCAGGGTGTGCTCCACACCCATTAGGGGTGATGGGAGAAGGGAACTGTAAGGCTCCTCTGGAGGTCTGGGCTCAGCAGCTTCCCAGCACAGTTGACCCAGGAAGGGCAGATGTCATCGTGAACCAGATCTCTAAGGTAAGAGGCTGGGGGAGTCCCAAAGCCAATGGTTTGACACTTGCTCACTTGCCTTTTTTAGAGAAAGGTCCCAAATGCAAATCAGGAAGCTGTTGTGCCAGCAATTCCTTGGGAAGAAAGCTTTTTTGACTTCCAGCCTTGTAGGACACACCAAGAAAGATACAGCATGGCTAGAAAGGCAAGGCAGATGTTTCCAGAGCAGGTGTCATGTGTGGCAGGGAAGGATGTCTCCAGACCAGTGGTGGTGGACAGGTTCATGTATGCTGTCTGCCAAGGGACTGTTGGGCAAGGCCAATTTTAGGCTGCTGCTTTTGCTGTAAGAGGATGGAGACAACTAAACTGCTTTGTATCGTGACTGGCTTTGCAAAACAGTGTTACGCCTGTGAAAAGGGGTCTCTGGCACAGAGCCCACGTGGGCATCGCTCTGGTGACGAGTGGCACTCGGGCTGAGCTGGATCCTGCACCAGCTTTGCGCTGAAGTGATTCCCTTTGCTTCAGCGTTATTTTAGTTTACACCAGTGTAAATTCAAGCCTGCTCCAGCTTGCTGCTTTGGTGTGTTTTTCTTGTTTTCTGTGTAAAATGGAGATCTTTCCAGGAATCTGGTGACTGTAGGCTGAAGTACATGAGTCTGGCATCCAGCTGTTTCACACAATACCTATGGTAGAAATGCTGAGCATGATGGGTTCTGCTGTCTGCACCTCTTAGCAGAGGAAGTATTAGTTTTAATGGGCGGCAGCCTATGAAATAATAAATATGTCTTCATTTATTTGAGTGCTGCAGCATCCTAATGAAGCTTAACAATGTTATAAACCACATAACGTGAACTAAATCAGGTATTTTGCCAATTTCAATACTTCTGCTTAATAAACCTGAAGCCTTTCCTGTTTAAATGTCTATCCAGGAAGGCTGAAGTAAAAGCAATATTAAAAACACTGTGAGAGGGAGGGGGGGGGGGAATAGGATTATATATAGACTCCCTAAAATAATGACTCTCTGGTTATTACACTGTGTGTTGTTTATGCTTCCCTCTTATAATTCTGTATTACACTCCCCTTTTCATATCTGCACTCCCACTTTTGGGGTTATTGTATATATACTGTATAATACCCTGTGAACAATTGTAAATGCAGTGACTCCCACAGTTACAGTTTTTTTCATTCTAAAAGCATCCACAGCAGAGATAATGATTTTTCTTATTTTTCTGCATTTAATGCCTTTTAAATGGCAACTTGGTGACAGTATCTGCTTCAAACTTTCCAGAACTCTGCCATAAAGTAAAGAGAGTTTATTACTGTTATAGATTTTGTGTTCACTCAGTTTGCTTTGAAAGGGTGTGTGGACATGTATGCACAATGTGTGATTATTAGAAATTCTCTTCTATGTTTGTAGAGCCCCAGACTTTTGTCTGTTTAGTAATATATCAGGGAAACTGTGCAAAGCATTGCCTCGTGCATGAGCAATCCTGTAGTGTTTGTGCTGATCTTTATATGTTTTTTAACATGTGAAAAGAGAAGGCTGTGAAGTGCATATTTTTCATTTCCTGATAATTGTAGTAGGTAGTTACCAGGAGTGAATGAAGTGAGCCGCACTTCAAATGCACATTTTCTGTCCAGATACAATCTTTCATAGTATTAGAATGGGGCATCGCTGTATTAAATGTTATCATTGTAGATGGCAAAAAGATGGACTGTTTGTGTAGTCCTCAGCACTGATAGAGTGGAGAGTCCGTGTACTGTACAACACACTGACTGACAGAGGAGAAAATAGATGCATATTAACAGAGGAATTACTGCGTTGTATTGTGATGATATTAGAGTAAGCAAACGTGATGGAGGGACTACTTGTTATTGTCCTGTGTAGAAGGTCACACAGTGGATGCTTCTCTGAGTTTCTCTGACTATTTTTCATCCAAGTACCTCTGTTTCCCAGATCCAGGAGGAAACAGAAGTTGAGGCACTGTGTGTCACTGTGGAAATCATAACTGCTAAAATACTGCCATCTGGGTTTAGGTTTTAGGTTTTTAAGGAGAACTTTGAAGGTTGCCCAGAAACTGCATCATTTTCGTAAGGTCCACAAGTGGGGATGTTGCATGGGAAGGGTCGTACAATCTCTGCCTTAAGCCACTAAAGACAAAATATAATATTAAAAATGGTGGGTAAGATCCTTAATGGGTACAAGGTGGCTTAACTTGTCTTGAATTCAGTGCACCGATTTATATCAGCTAAACACTGTGGTGTTTCTTTCCTGAAGAAGTCTCCTCTGAGAATTAGGGTACCAATTCCTGCTCTTATTAAAGGGCCCAAACCTTGAGTTTTCTCTTCATCTCCTGGCTGGCGAGTTTAACACTTCCATGCAGGATTTTTACTGCTGGGGCTTGCTGCAACCTTTTATGCTGAGATCTCTTCTGGCAGAAGTCTGCATTTCATTGCCCATTTCTTTCTGCAGGATAGCTTGCTGTGGTGCCATGCTCCGATGCCTGGAAGATCCTGCTGCTTAGTGTAGGCTCTTTTCCACCCCAACTTGCAACGTGGACTCTGTCCCCTTGGGCCATTTTTTTTTTGCAAATTTTTATGTAAAATACCACTGTTAGCCACCCCAGAACTCTCTGATCCACATCTATAAACGGTGCAGCTGAATGATCAATTTTATTGATTTCTTTCAAGTGCCTCTGTCAAAATGATCACACAGCACTAGACTGTTCTCCAAACCTGCAGGTACATTACTGGACTAATACTATTCTTTTGGTATCTCTACAGGTCTCTCTACATTTTTAAAATTTTCTTTTTAGTGGTGTCATCTGCATTTTGCAGGGGGGGGAAGGAGCAAACCTGTTTGAATTGCAAAGAATTGATTGTATCTGTCAAATGAGTTGATTTGTTTGTACGCAAGGGAAGTACATTTAACATGGTCTTTTAAAAGAAATAATTGTTCAGGTGCATAAGTCAGGGGACAGGTTGTCATTGAGTGTAAATCAATAGTGGCTTCAGTGGCACTTGCAGGAGAACCCAGCCCTTATGCCTGTGAATGACACTACAAAGTTACCGCTCAACTGGGCCATTGATTGCAACATCGTGTTAATGATGGGTGGAACACCGATGCTTTCAACGCTTTCCCAGTGCAGTGCTTTCTTCTGTGGAGATTATGGACTTAAGCCTTATTTTTTAATTTTTTTTTTCCACTTTGCAAGAGCCTGATAATTATTTATGGCTCTTATTGTGACTGTGTTTGCTAGCTATAATCTTCCTGTCCCAAGGAGGTGGATGCTATGATTTGACATTAGTGGTTGGGGTTGAGAGAGCAGATGGGGGATGGTACAGAGGAACTATTTTTTTCCTTGTAAGGCAAAATATTGTCGATAGTAGAGGAAATATGCGTGTGGAGGAAAATATCAGTGGGGTGGGAGATGGTGAGCACAGAGGTGCTGAGCACATAGCAATGACAGCAATCAACGGAGAATGGTTATTTTCTTCCTGTGATGCCCTGCTAACATTGATGAGGCCTTGTCCTTCGTTAATGGCCGAATTACCTGTCAAAGACAACACCGATGGCTGTAGCCAAACCAAAACTCTTGACAGATTTTTTTCACTTCCTCTTGTTTATTGTTTTCACTAAATCTCCGTACTCGTGCCAGTTCCAATGTAAGTGAAAGGTGAAGGCTTGTGACACCGAAAGCCAGAGCAGCGTATCAGCGAAACATTGCGATAAGCCGTTTCCTTCCTTTAAAAAGCGCAAAGGCTCAGGCAGGGCTATCTCCTGGGGTCTGTGCCAGAGCCCCAGAGCCATGGGTCGGGGAGCCCTGCTTCCCCCCCACACCTGCACTGATTACCCTGGGAGCACGCAGAAGCCACCTGGGTTTGCTGGGCTTTTTGTTAGCACCAAAGGGTATGTGTTTCCTGGAGAAACACTGCTGGTGCTTTGGAATTTAACTTAATAAATGCAGATAATATAGTTCTTATTAACTTATCATAAAAGAGCTGGAGTAGCTCATCTTAATCCTTTAATTTCTGGCTTCTCTCCTTGCCCCTTGTTTGTCTTGGGAAGGGAATGGAAACCAAGAAGCTCCCCATGTGCCTTGGCCCATCCCTGCTGCCACTGCAGTCCCCGAGTTTGGTATTTGCGCTGGTGGACCCGCTCTGCTGCGACCATGTTGTCTTACACCTTCCTATTATGCAGGGGATGGCCCTCTGTGTGTTTGCTCAGGATATAAGAATATGAAAAATTGCTGATCATAGATCATCTCCATAAATCTTACAGACAATAAGTCATAAAACCTTGTGTCCTTACATATGGTGGTAGCCCAGGGACAGCTTTACCAGATGTGAGCAACAGCCCCTGGAAAAAAAAAAAAATCAGTTGAAAAACTTCTCCCACAGCTTACAGTGCCTGGAGTTGGAGCTGTGGCTCGGGAAGGCTGGGGCTCCTGGTGGTGTCGCTTTTCCTTTTTTTTTTTTTCTTTAGTATCTCCTCAGTGTTACATTGACATGTCTATTGCATGGTGAGAATTCCCTGTGCACTAATTAAAAAGCCCCGTCATTTGTTAACTTCTCCTTTGCATCAGTTGCAACAGGATAACGGCACGACAGACCATGAGGAGACCTTCAGGTGCTCCCATGTTTCACGTGTCTCCCCTCCCAGCATCACTCCTCCTGCCTCCATACCCGGCGTGAGTTTGTTATTTTTTTTCCTCCCGGGCAGCTTAAAAGAAAGGCAACTGGGTTATGGTCTGGAAACTGTCTTCTGTCAATAAGAGGCCTGGTTAGCTTTTTCCTCTGCTGGTTTGCATATCTATCAAGGCAAATTAAAGGAGACACAGGAAGGAGTCTTATTGTCTAATAATCATGCCAGGCTGTTAGATCTCTCTGCTCATGAATGGAACCAAAGCGTTTCGGCGACAGCAAGTGAAACCCGTGTGAAGTTGCCAGGCTTTGCTCCGCATTTGCATGTAGTGGTCGAGGCTGGGATTCTATTTTTTTTCCCCCCCTATGATGTATCTCTGTTTTTATTGTCATTCTTTTCCCTTTGTGACTCCATCCGCAAAAAAAAAAAAAGAATGTAAATAGCAGCTGGCACTTTACAATAATTCTCTGTGGGGTAAGGCTTTAACACAGGCACTCTGTGATTTACCATTTCAAAGTGCTAACACTTCCAGCCTCAAACATCACTGCTGTATCACAGAAGGGGATGTTGTCCCTGCCTGCACAGAGGGCTCGCACCGCCTTTCCCTGGTGTCTGTAAAGGGACCCTCCACATCAGCCCGGTGGTGGGCGCTGGGTGCTGCCTGAAGCCTGCAGCTGGGATCTGGTGAGACGGGGATGGAAAACGGGGTTTGCAGGTAGTTGTTTTCTCTTTCCTACTGTCCACCCTCTGAGCCCAGAGAGGCAGCGGCCTTTGCTCTCGGGGTGTTGGTGACCCCCTTGCTGCTGCCTCTGGCTGCGCAGGTGAGGGATGAAACAACCTGTCCAAGTGGCCAGAGCTCAGCTGCCAGCATGGCTCTCCCTCCTGCATCCCCAAGTTCAGAGGATGCTTTGCTGCTGTAAGAAAACAGATGCCCCCTTCCACTTTGGGTAATAGCAAATGAATGCACGATAGTGGAAAAAAGTTGTCTCCTAATCTTGGTAAATACAGAAGAATTCCCCCTTTGCACCTTGCAAAAGAGGAAAAGGCAGATTCTGCCTTGGTGTGCCCCTGGCAGGGCAAATTTTAAGGAGGTCGACTGAAACCAGGTTTGCTTTCTCAGTGCCTGTCTCCCACCGATGTCAATGGGATGTGTAGCTGTAGCATTGGTCTCACTGGGCTGCGGCTGCTGTTTGAAGCCGCCTTGTCTGGCCGGTGCCTGTGCATGACCACCGAGCATTAGACCCTTGGTGTCTTCTGCAGGAGAAAGGAAAAACAATAATATGGCCCTTGAAGGTGTGATATCCTTCTAGGAGGTGGGGAGGGGAAAGTCTCTGCAAATGGGACCTCCTTACTCATTGGTTCTGCTCTCTTTATCTGTTCAGTCACAGTTGCTGCCTTCAGTGCCCAAAATGTCCAAAATTGTCCCTGCCTATGCTAGGGGGGTTGGAACTCTATGATCTTCAAGGTTCCTTCCAACCTGAACCATTCTATGATAAATAACTCTTTGATATACTTTTTTGCAATGAGGAGTGAATGAGTAGGAAAACTGGAGGGTGCACCCCTGTGGAGCTTGGTGGAGGGGGGCTGTGGGGGCAAAGCTTTGCTTCTGTGTGTGGCTTGCCGTGGGTGCCCCGGGACGGCCACCCTGCCCCTGGGGCTGTGGGGAAGCCATCATCCTCAGAAGCCGAGTGTGCCGGTCACGCAAATCCCCATGCTGAGGTGTGGAATGCCTCCCGACTATACCCCAGGCAAGGCCTTTGCAAATAGCACTCATCTAACTGGTTATTCTTTAAATTATTTCTTTTTTTAGGAAGCTGGTTGACAAATCAAGCAACCCTGAGCAGAGGTATTGGAATTCTGGTAGCGTACAAGCTTCTCACTTTCTCCTTCTACTTCCTCCAGTAATTTTATTTTCCCTGTGCACTGACAGCAAATTAGAGTTTTGTGTTAGAGGCACAAATTGTAAATACATTGACCAATGTAAGGGTGACTTTGTAACATTTGTCAAATGAAAACCATTGTCACTCAAGTATTCTTTGTTGCTGGGTTAAATCAGGTTGTACTTAAATTAATATGGCACAAACAAATAAACCTAATTTCTCCTTACTCCTTTTATTTAGAAAGAAGAGAGAAAAATCCTTACCTAACATTTTTAAGCATTATATATATATTTATTTGGAAGGCATCATTCTGTTTGGTCCTAAGCCTTCTCAGAAGAGCTCTCAACATGCGCTGAAATGGCGTTATTGGTTTATACCCCAGTTTGAGATACAAGGGGTATCTTAAAAACAGCTGAAATCTCAGATGAACCAGCTGTTGTCAGGGGGTGGGGGAGAAGGGAAGGGTTGGTGATTGGGATAAGCATGGGCTAGCAAAAAAACCCCAAAATAAAATCAAGGTTTGGACCCGAACACTGTGAGCATTTTACTGTGTCAAAGTCTTTACAGATTTTCTTCCTTGAGGTGAGGTTATATCCTTTATAGCAACATTTGGTAGTTGCTTTAAATTATTAAAGGCATTTCATAGGGTTGTAGCTCTTTGAGCATAGTTTGCAAAGAGGGCCCCTGCCTGTATTCTTAAGGTAGGTTAATGATGACTTTCCTAGCGCAATGTGTCCAGGACACTGAGGTTAATAAAACCCGTAGCTCTTCTTCATGACTATCATGGGATGTTTAATGTTCAGGAGTGTGCAAGACCTCAGCTTAATGTTCCATATGAAGAATAGTGCTGCCAAGCACTCATCATCCCTAGTGCCGGCGCAGGGCATTAGAGGTGCGAGGAATGGGCCGAGCACGCTCGGGAGGAGCTCAAGCACCTCTAAGCAGCACCGTCCTCCTTTGTGCTTGAGGACGAGGAACTGGGACCGGCTGGTGGGGCTTCCCAGCTGATGGTCCACGGCCTGGGCCAAGGAGTATTTTGCTGGAGAAAGACATGTCCCAGCCTCGGTGCAGCTTAGTTGATGATTCATTCCGAGCTGGCTCGAAGAAAGCATTTGTTTATTTGATATGATCTCTTTATTTTCCTCTTTCCTCTTCTCCTGCCACCCCCATCCGAGAAGGGGAAGGAATTTCTTAGGGGGGTGGGGAATAATGAAAGATTCGTATGGGAGGGCAGGGTTTGCTCTTGTGAAAACTCTCTGAAACAAAGGAAGAAAGAAGGTGGGTGTAAGGGGGAGTTAATTTCTCCCTTCCTCTTTCCCCTCCCTCCAAAAAGAGCTTGAGACTTTAAAATAGTCCAGCATTGTTCTGGGACTTAGTGGGCTTTTCTAGCTGTGAATATTGCAGCAAATACCACAGCAATGACAGTATAGCACTGTCTGTATTCTCTCTGTGTGCTGGCTGGACAGGGATTTTTCATTTCATGCATCATTTACAGCCTTCTGCATTGATCTACAAAGTCAGTGCGTACTGCTAACACAAAGGAAAAGAAGAAAGGGAAGAGATAGGCCTGAATGACAAAGTTCAGATCTGAAATCAAGTCTCGGTTCAAACTTCCCCAAAGCATTGGTTGTGCCTTACCGTTTGCCGCGTGATAAAAGAAGGGTGGTTTTATATCACAAAGATCAGATACAGGCTTGAGCCAAGTTTTCAAGACCCCTAAACTCCAGAGAAATTTGAATCCAGGTCGTACCATAACAAGGAACAGTCAAAACCTCAGACTGGCATTTTCAACCCCAAGGATTGGTCGCTGGGTGTATCTGTCTACTGGGAAACCGTTGCATTTACCATGTTTGACACCTGCTTTTCCTGTAAGCTAAGACAAGGGGATATTTCAGAGTACCATAGGGTGTTTTTGCCAATTTATGGCAGCTCCTGACCCTTTCTAATGGATGGCTCTCTAAGCCAGTATCCCACACACTAGCACTTGAGGGATGTGCTCTTTCCTTAGCAGCACTTCCATGTCCTGTTGCAGGAGGGGATAGAGATGCAAAAGGTGGATGAAAGTGGGAGCGAGAGCACAAAGATTGGGGGAAGCACTTGGGGATCAGGCTGGAGTGACCAGGGTGGAAGAAGTGACTGAAAGTATTCCCTCATGTTTCAGCCCGCTTACAGGGGAGCACACCGTTTTTGTCTGAAAGAAGACACAGGTTCTCAAAAAAATAAAGGGGGGAGGGCAGATCTTGTTTGCTTGTCCCATCCAGGGGATTCTATAGGAGAGGAAGCACAAACTGGGAGCAAAATGTTTATTCTATAATTTGTCTAACTTCCCAAGTGTATTTCATACCAAAATCTCCTCCTTTGGGAAAATTCCATGTCTACTAACAGACACTTTTTTTTAAGTTAAAAAGGTAGCATTTTGTGAAGTTAATTTTTTTTAAAAAAGTTCTGTCTAGGCATGTTTCATGCACATGCAATTTTGCTTTATCATAGTAACAAGCGCTCTAATCTCTCTCATCTGCTTTAATGAACTACTAGTATAATCTTGTCATTTCGGTTTGCCATACCTTGCCATCCAGTGAGGTCTCATTTCCCATGCCAGTTGCCCAAGGCTATTAGTCAACAGCAAAGCTCTCTCACAAAACTAACCCCAATCAAAAGCAGCAATGCCATGAGGTAAAAAGTTTGTCTCCAGCTGCTCCTCCGGCAGCCAGGCAAGTTCTACAGGTTCCTCAGCCGGGGCTGAGTGAGGCGGCCAAGCTGATGTGCCCAGCCGGCACCTTGCTTGGGCTGAGCCACCGCAGGAAAGACCAACACGTTCGCTGAGATGCAGGTGGCTGGTGCGTGGTGCCCCGGGCTCCCAGTGCAACACCTCCACTGGAGCAGGAGCTCTGCTCTGCACCAAAGCAGGAGTGGGGCTGCCTGTTATTGTTTGGTGGTTTTTTTTGGGGGGACCTGTTGCCAAGATGGAAAGGAATGAGGTGCTTCAAATATTACAGGTAGAAGAGACATGAAGTATGTTGGCTTCTGTGTAATTCCTAATCAAAGGCAATTTCCCATTTACAGCAAGAGATAGAAAATTATGAAGTTATAAGCTGGGGGAAAAAAAAAGGAGCCCCAACTGCCTTTGACAGAGGAGGCAGCAGGAGGAAAATCCTGCGTTTACATCAGTGTGGTGGAATTAGTAGAAAGGAGACTGGGGAAGGAGCAGAGGGCTGAGATCTCTCTGTGGTGCTGCCCAATAACTTGGTGGAACCTAGCAATAACTGGAAGAGGGTAGATTTAGATTAGGTATTAGGAAGAAATTCTTTACTCTGAGGGTGGTGAGACACTGGCACAGGTTGCCCAGAGAAGTTGTGGATGCCCCATCTCTGAAGGTGTTCAAGGTCAGGTTGGATGAAGCTTGGAGAAACCTGGGCTGGTGGGAGGTGTCCCTGCCCATGGTGGGGTGGTTGGAACGAGATGATCTTTAAGGTCCCTTCCAACCTAAACCATTCTATGATAATAACTTGGAGAAATCCAAACATCTTTCTGGAGCAGCCCCGTGGCCCCAGCAGAGGTGGGCATACCCACGAAGGGCTGGGGATTTGAGATGCAGTTTTTCCCCATCACATGTTCCATGCACCATGCAAAACCCCAGGTTCACTGGAAAGCACCAGCTGTAAGGAATCCAAACCTCCAAGAAATGGTTCTCCCCATCTACACCACCCCCTCTTCCCCAGCAGCAGGTGTTGCACAATGCTTGCACGATTGGTTATATGTGGAAATCAGGAGGAGATTCCTAACCACCCACCTTTGGGTGTTTTCAGAACTGACTGAAACATCCTCTAAAGGCAAATCCCAGAGTTTCCGTGAGGAAGCTGAGCACAGTGTTGGGGGAATTACTTGATGGCCGAGAAAATCCTCTTGGCCTGCGCCTTGTCCTGAGGTCTGCTCTTGGCATCTGCAATATCTTTGCAGGCAGTTGGGTTAGCCTGCGCAGGGACTGCACGCAGTGCTCCCTTGTTCATATGGTCAGTGATATGCCTGCCCCTCCGAGAGCACCGAGCTGTGTGTGACGGTGGTTGTGTCCTCTCCCTGGGTACCTTTGGGCTGTCCTTGCAGGACCAATTAGAGCGCAGCCATGAGTGCCACTGAGTAACCCCAAAGGTGGCCCTCAACCTTCTGGTTCAGCAGATATGACATTCCAGGCAGGTGTCCAGTCCTGTTATATCATGATAACAAACTGCATTTACATCTAATCTATGTACATTGAGCCTTGCAGGATGTTTTCTGCTTTTCTTCATTGAGTATCAGAAATATCATCCCAATAGGTCCTTTTAGATCACCATCAAATTGCCTCCTAAACTTTGAGCTAAATGACTGGAACTAGGCTTTCAGGTCTTCAGATCAATCTTTGATCTCTGTTTAGGGTGTCTGTGAAAAGGTAGCTTGTGCCTAAATTGGTGTTTAGCGTTGTAGTCATAAGAGCAAGTGAGAACAATCCCGTAGCCCTTACTGCCTCCCCAGATTCCTATTGGTTACAATCGCCTCGGAGCCAATATCAGGTTATGTCAATCATTACTGCAGGAAATGGGCCCTTGACACAGAGGAATCCCATTCAATAGCTTTCTATATCATGATTGATTTCAAGACTTAGTGTAAAAATGTATTGGAAGGTTCAGAAGATCCACCAAACTTTATATACCCTGTTCTCTCATCCTTCCAGTCTGATGAGGAGAAATTTTCTGGCCTTTACCTCTTTCTTCATGTGCCTTTAGTGTTTTCATTTGTGGTAGAGCTGTAATTACTTCTTCCATTTGCCACTGCTTTGAATACAATCTCACTCTGGGTGAGTGAGTATTCAACCAAACATTACAAGGTTTAGTAGATCTGGGATCTCAAATTAAGCGGCCTCAGAATCGTTACCCCGGGGACCTTTTCTGCCTGGAAATTTTTGTGTCTGCTTTGCCGAGTGATGCAAGACCAAAAGTGATTTAGGGGGCTGTCTTGCTCTCAAGCTTAATCTCATCAGTGAGAGTTGTCTTTTTAAAATACCTGGGCAGTAGGAGCCTAAAAGTCTCCTTGAAAGGGTTGCAAGATGAAGATGAAAGGATTTATGACCTGGGAGACCAGAGCAGGAGTCAGAACGGAGCTTTGGAGCTGGGCAGGGTAGGTGGCTCTTCTGTGTTCATCTTTCTTTAAGTGTCTTACTAATAGTGGAATTAACAAGAATTAATTATCAAACTTGATAATTAAGACTGGCGATTATTCCTCCAAGCAGCGACCAGCTTCTCGCAATCCACTCAGAAATTTCCCGTCTCTTCATGCTCAGCTCCTCTCGGGTCACTTGGCCCTTGGCGTGTTATGGATGAAATGGGAACACTTACAAGTAAGTTGAGCCAGCGTTTGTCTCCTCAGAAATCAAAATTAACTCAGTTAAAAACACTGTGCTATTTAAACATATTGCTTTGGATTTTTTTCTTTTTAAACCAGTGTTTCCACCTCTGACGGTGACACAGACACGTCGCCATGAAACACCAGTAATAAAGCATGGTTCTTATCTGCTGTAATCTAATAAGCCGTCAGTGTGGAAAAAAAGGAGGTCAGCCAAATGCGGCTCCTTTCAGTTTAAAATTCTGAAAATGACTCACTCCTTATTTAGTCTTATAATGAGCTCCCGCCCACTTAGGGCAAGCTTCTAATTTCAGTTGCTCTGGCGTAAATCCAGAGGGCTTCCATTGAAGTGGATGGAGCTCCTGTCGATTTACATAGCTGCAAACAAGATTAGATCCCGGCCTCGGGCGCTCGCGGCTGCCCGTCATGGGGCAGAGCCTCCTGCTCTGGGCCGGGCGGCCGTTTTGGGTGCAGGCTGAACGGGGCGTGAGCTCAGGCGTGCATCACTGCTGCTGAGCGCTGGCTGCGAAGCTTCCGAGAATGCCGTTGGTGTCAGAGTAGCATTGGTTTTGTACCTCCCTATGCATTGCGTTATCTACCAGTCAGTTCAGTTCTAAAAGTCTATTTTTTTTTTTCCCTCTCAAGGCCCAGGGTTCCTCATAGGAGAAAAGTGTCAAGCACTTTCAAAAGTGAGTGTGGGCAGCACAGCTTCTCAAAGATTTCCAGTTCAATATGGCTTAGAGAGACATCAGTGGTTAGACAGAAAAGTATTGGTTAAGTAATCCTGACTCTTCTAACTTTGCTTGCCTGCGAGGAGAAATGAAATTTCAAAATGTGTGTATTTATTTCAGTCATTTTCTCTTAAGTCCCCCCGCTCTTGTTCCAGTGTCTTGCTTTCCTGCCTTGTCCCCATTGCTCATCTGGAAAAGAAACCAAGGGTACGCCTTAGATGTCTGATAGCAGGAACACAGAACACAGTGACACAAACGACATAGGGCACTGAAACTCCTGGAATGTTTGTGGGAGGCTGCTAAGGCTTGGTGGCAACGACTGCCTGGGCCCCTTGCCAAAACCTTGTCCTGAAAAAAGTTCTTGGAGGGCTTTGGAAGTCACTGAAATCTTAAGGCTACCCTGGTTAATAAAGGTGTTTGCTAACATTTCAGAAATTGTTCATATGAAGGTCATTGATTTAGGTTAAGGGACAACTTCCACCCTCAAGGCAATAATAAAGTCTGTAATAAGAGGGTGTTTGAGCACTGGAAGGAGATCAGGAGTCATGGTCCTTCGTACCTGGATTCAAACGTGTCTAGGGAAAAACATTGCGGCAGGGCAGAACAGCATAACCCTGCTGGACACGGACCAACTTCATCTTGTGCATTCAACGTTGTGGCAGGAAGGATCCCCAGGGGAAAGTGCTGCTCTCCAAATCAGAACTTGGCCAAAACGCTTGTGTTAAGCAGCCATATACTTGGAGAGAGCGAAACAAGAAAAAAATCTCAAACCCGTAACCTTTCAGAGTCAGAGGCAGTCAGGATGTCAGCTTTATATCCACAAGATGACACCTAAAGCAGCGTGGTGTTAGCACACGGGTTTCAGTGTTGACTCAAAGGAAGACTACCACCTACTCAAGCAGAGCAGAGTTTCCTGGGCTCCTGGCCTGCTGCTGGCCACACTTGCCCTGGCTGGTGTGCCAAGGTGTGGCTTGTGAAGGGAGTGCTGCGGGACATGCACCAGGCTCAAATATCTTCTTATTTAATGCTGACATTTTACCTCCTGGAAAAGTGTGGTGGAGGTTATTGCCTCGGTATGGCTTAGCGAGACCTCTTGTGCGAGGCTGTCTATAAATGTCCAGGATGAATCGTGTTCAGGCACTTACAAGCTTAGCCTGTCACAACCGGTTGTGATTTATTATGATTTAATATAATTCCTAGAAATTATTCTCAATACACATGTTGTATAATTGTTTCACAGAAGGGCTGTTTCTGATCACCTGGCAGAAGCAAGGCTCGGGCTAAAGTCAGGGAGTTCTGACTAAACAGGACAATTAAAATATTTTAAAGCAAATGACTGTGTTGCCATTACATTCTATAGTTTTTCCTGGTGATTTTCCTATTAATTCTCTTTCTGGACTGTAAAAGCAGATTGAAGACATATTTTATATGCAGGGCCAGATTGTTGGGAAGAGTTTTGCTGCTCGTCTGGTTCACAGCAGCCTGGGTCTGCCACAGAGAGTGTCAAGAAAGATGCCAGGCCACGTGCAAAGCTTCACGGAGGAAATGCCTTGCTTTGGCAGCCCGAGGGCTGGCATCTTCACAGCCGTGCACTTTACGTAGGAGAGTGAGATACCCTGATGCTTTGGAGGGTCTGTCCTTGCTGGGGAAGGGGAGTGTGGGTGTGTGTGTGTGTCTAATTTGGAGGAAAAACAGATATCCAAAGCAACTATGACTTTCAGAGTTCAGCTTCTTGTATTCTCCCGCTGTACCAAAAATGCTTGTAACATCGTCAGAGACTTTCAGAGGATGTTACTCACAAATTTCAGTTTCAGGCGTGAACTGCTTTCACGAGTGTCTATTTCATTTGCCTTTTTCGCTCCGTTTCTCCCTTCCTGTGAGCCCTGGATCAGTACAGTTTTGGAAAAAAAATACAAAGCTGCTACAGCTATGAGAGTTACTGCATGTGGTACCAGGTCCATTAGTTTGATGCTTCACCACGGCATCACTTGAAATGGCTTTGCGGTACACATGAATATCACAGAATAACATTTTGAAGCAAAGAAACACTCCCTCCCCACTGCAGATGTTGACCAAAGCTCTTTCAAATCACATGTTCCCCTTTATTTGGATGGCCCTGAGTACTAAGATACTCTTACGAGAGCTTTTTTTTTTCCTTCTCCAAAAGTACTCCCTGCCCCCCAAATACAACAACTCTGAGCAAGGTTACCACATTGATACCTCTGTAGTGTTGCTCATAACCTGGTTTTACTGTAGATTTTCTTTTCGATGAACAGAGCACTGGTTTCCTGCCATGTATGAAGACAAGATAAGTGTTACCCAAGACTTTGGGAAAGGCTTATGGCTGCCCTGCAGCCAGGGTTTGTTGTGAAGCTGTTAAGTACCCATGAGCTAATGCCAGTCCTGTTCTCCTCCGTCCATCTGCCAGGGCAGGTGAGATGGTTTTTCCATCTTTTCCAGAGAAGCACTATTTGGGGGCTCAAGCCAACATGGCTGCTACAGGAGACTGAGCAAGTGTAGGTCTCCAGGGCTTGAGTTGAGATACTTTAATACTTTCTAATTGGTTATAATTAGATATGGACCAGGTTGTAAATTCCCACCATCCACTTTTGAACCTTGCACCACTAGAAAAGAAACCCTTGCTCGGAGGTGCCTCTCATCGCTAGTTGCCGATGAGTTGAAAGCCTTCGTCCCCAGTTGCTATTGCAAAGTCTTCCTCTGCTCTTATTTAGCTCTCGTGCCTTTAGCTCAGTGTGAGCGGTGTTCAAACGAAACTGGAAGCCCCGGCTGGTTTCCTGGAGGCTTTGTCGAAGCACTGCTGTCACGCTGCCAGCTGCAATCGGTCCCTGGGGCTGCAACCTACTGCCAGCGCCTCATGGTATGAAGCTGGGGTTAGAAATGCCAGTACGTATTTAAAAAAAAGAAAAAAATTACCTCTTTTAAATTAAAACTTTCCACATAGTTGATCTTTCAGCAAATAATGATCTGAAATGACATGCCTGCTCTCCAAATCTAATTGTTAATTGGTCAATCGACCTCTAACTGACTGGCATATTGCTCTGATCATCTGAAAGCCTTTTGGCACGTTTTCCCCGGCTCAGGTTAGTTGCTTATACTTGTACAATCTGGTTGCAAAATGTCATCGCTCTGAATCATCAGGGCCAGCGCCAAGCCCTCCGGCATCCGTGGGAAAGGCTCCCGAGCCTTGGATGGTACCCTGGCTGCCTTACGCCTGGGCAGCCGGGGCTTGTGCGCTAAGGATGCTGCACCCCGCGCTCCAGCGCGTAGAGCCAGGTGCCCGCGAGATTGCAAGTGCTAATTTGTGACGGAAAACGTGGCCCTGCTCTGCGCTCTGATCTTGAACGGCGTTACCAGCCCTTTATCAGATTTTAATACAAAACAAGGGCAATTAATTTCTACGCCCTTATCTTATCTCGCTGATCTTACAAGCCCTTTCGAAGTTTGGTTTCTCGTTTCCAGTTCCTGAACGCGGGCTGTAACGCAGTTATAGTTCAGAAATCTATAATTCAAACTTCAAGACCAAATGCACTCCCCATGCAAGTCTTTTCATAATTGGTTTTTGGACTGGTCTGTTCTGCGATGTGTAATTGTTAGCAGTTGTAAAAAGATAACTCACATTTTTAAAAGCCTAACGCTTGCTCTGTGCAGATAAAAACTGTGACAAATTATGTTCCAAAAAATCATAAAAGTAGAGAGACATGTTAATAACCAAAGGTGAAGTTTCATTTGGAGGTCAGCAGGAGCTATTAAAGTGGTCAGTAATTCCAGGGTTTGCCAGTAGCGATTTGACCATATCACTTATCTACTCTGGTCCATGCTTAAGCATCTCCCTCAGTGAAAAAATAATCCACTGAGAGTAATACTGGAGGTCAGAGGTAACTATGGAGAAAAAGCAATATTGTCAAAATAAACCAGGCTTTCAAGTACAGACATTCAAATTCACACTCTATTAAAATGTTTCGACTTTGACAATTTTAACACACTGTTTGGACACATTATTTAAAATATTGCTTTTCATTATGTTCTGATTAAAAGAAAAAAAAAAAGATCAAGCAGATCATGTTAAAAAGGGTATAAGGTAAGGAATGGCATTTCACATTGTCATATGAACATCTGGCAGTAAAAGGCAATTTTTAGTTCCAGAATTTCAGAGGTACCGAAATGGGGCCAAATAATAAGCATGGATATAATGCAAATTTTGTGAAGCAGGAGCTGGAATTGCAAAGTATCACTGCTGTCGGCAGGCTGGGGGAATCCCTCCTGCCCAGCCAGCATGCTTGCTGGGTGGCACAGAAATGAGAGGAAGAGCCTAGATTTGCTGCTTTTAGAACTGAAATCCACTTCGGGGTGACAGGGAAATTCACGATCTTATTGATGTCTGCATGAGGGTTTCCACGGGCTTCAAAAGCAGCAGCAGAATCTGTGCCCATGAAAAGTGCCGTGAGAGAGTCGTTGCTAGGCTGAGGTTTGGGAAAGCTGTGTTTAGCTCCCAGCGGCATCTCAGGTACCCTGGGTTACACTAGGGCTGTTGCTTGAAGGCACGGACCTGAGGCTTAGGGAAATATAACGGAAGAAATTGCATTTTTTTCTTTCCTCTGGCTGCCTTGGCTGCTCTGCCTGCAAGCCGTGGGGTCCAGGTGAGCTTGCAGTGTGTGCATACAGCACCCAGAGCTACCAAGTTTGTACCTTCTGACCTTTACTGTTCCATTAGACTTCTGAGGTTATCCACATCATCCAAAAATGACCTCACCTTTATGCATTTAATGATAAGTGGTTATTGTGAGCAGGGTTGTCCCATCAACGTTTTTGCACATGAAACAGTCACTGTGCAAGATATGTTATCTGCATGTTTGTACAATACAAGGAGTTTGTTTGCCTGTGTTCTGCATATCTTATGGGGTATACTCCAGTATATTTTGTTGTATTCTGTGAAGTATATTTTAGTATACTTTTTTGTTGAAAAGAAACTTCCTGTGGTTAAAGGGTGCTTTGATATGTTTTAAAGGGCAAGTGTTCACAAGCATTTATGTAATGCATATCTCTTTTTCTAAAAGCTTGGAATAGCTCTGATAAATATGGATTATAGCAGGAGAATTTGCATGTTCAAAACATGTTCTCTCATTTACACGTGAGACTGCAATGATTCCCTGCTGCAGGCACTTTTCTTGCATATTCAATGTACTTTAAAAAAACAAACAAACAACACAAGTTTACAAAGCTTATTATATAGCCCAACAATGAACCACCTAGTGAGGCATGTAATGAAAATGTCCTGTTTACTTCTGTGACATTTCAAATGCTCTCATTTTCTAATACTTGCGGCGATTCAATGATATTATTGATTCACACCTGTTCTGTAACACTGCTTTTGCAATGAGATCCAGCAGAAGTGAAGCCACACACCTGCATACACCTGAAACTTGCAGCAATTTGAAATTGGACCTGTCTAGCGCTTAGACAGATGTTACCCAGGTGCTGTCACTGAGACATTTAGGTACCTGGTATAAGCCATACCACGATCATATACAATATATGTATGTTGCAGGCTGTGTGCAGTATATAGTACATAGCAAATAGAAATGCCCATGATACAAAATCCCTGAGCGCCAAGTATAAAATTCATAAGCTTTTTCTACTTTTTTTGGGGGGGGTGGTGTTATATAAAAATTTGTGTTGCCATGGAAAGGAAAAACCATTAATTTTTCCACAGCTCTTTAGCTGAGGGATCCATTTGTCTTTGTAGAGAAGATGCAGGAGACCTGTGTCTCTTGGGGAAGAGAATAATAAGATGAGGGCTGCAAAGCTGGTGAGACCAGCCCATGGGCCAGGCTTGTTGTAATAAGAAAGGTCAAAAGAAGCTCCTGTATTGCAAAACATAGGTGAGGCACCCCAAACTGAACCTTAGGACCAGCACCCAAGCGTTTAGGTGGCTGTTCTTCAGCTAATATTTCAGCTATCCAGGCTGTACTCTGAATCTGGAAAAGAGAACCTGCAGTCTCACCAGAACAGGCTTTCTCATCAGCTTCCAGCTATTTGCTCTTTTAGCGATCACTGGGAAAGCCAAGAAGAGCAGGCCCTTGATGCTGTTTTGGTTCTTACGCTGTAATCCAGCCAAAAATCAAAGTACAAGAGGTCCATCAGTCTCTTCAGAAGGGTTTGAATCTGCCTGGGACCTCAGTGGGGAGGAGCTTGGGGAAATCATAGAATCATAGAATGGTTTAGGTTGGAAGGGACCTTGAAGATCATCGAGTTCCAACCCCCCTGCCACAGGCAGGGATACCTCTCACCTAATGTGTCCTCCTGAACAGATTCAACAGCACCGGAATTTAAAATCGAAGCAACGAGCTTCTAAAAATAAAAAATCCGTAGGAATAACAAGTTCAGCTAGAGAGTGGTGTTTTCAACTTCCTCTATCTGTTCACTTAGTTCCACTTTTTCTTTTTTCCTATTTTGATTTTCTTTATTTTTTTTTCTGTCCCTTTACAAGAGGTTTGCTGAGATACAGTAACACCCACTGGTGGCAGCAATGGCAGTTTTATGGCTTCTCTTAGCTAACCATTATCAGGCAACTCAGCACACTAAGTGGAAGGCACAATATTGCTTTAACACCCCTCTGATTTCCTTCCTCCCAGGGGGCAAATGCTCTGCAGAGAAACCTCCACACTACTGACCACAATTGCTGTAATTTGTTAGTCTAATGGGAAAAAGTACACAGCCTTTCAAAACTGGAAGTATAAAATAATATTGTGTGATACTTTATATAAATGGTGCCTGTGCTTGGAAGTGCTTCTGGTTCAGTTGAGCTCTTCCCTTGGAGAGCCTCGATAACCTGGATTAACTCTCCCTGGTAAGAAAAGCACTTATTAATAAATTATAGATCTGCAGTTAGTTGTTGCCTTAAAAAAAAAAAAAGTTAAAAAAGTTGTAGACGAAGGTGTTCTGTATGAGAAACAAACCTGCAGCCTGAAGAATCATTTAGCAATTAAATGTGAGTTACTCTAGAAATAAGCACAGGAGTGTCTGCAATTCTTGGACTCAAACTGTGGGGAATGAAGGGAAAGTTTGGATTTTACAATATTTATCCTCTAGAGAAACTGTATGATGGCAAGCACCACCGTGGCTCTGCTCTGATATGGGGAACTGCCACCCGTGTGATGTGGAGCAGAGCCAGGAGGGGCTGAGCAGCATCCTGAGCCCCTGTAACGGTGGGGCTCTGTATTTGTAGGTGTCCAAACCTAACCTGTGTTTCTAAAACAAGTATTGAAGTTCCCAAGGCCAGAGACTGACGCTCTGCAGGGTTTCTGTGAACTGCTGGGGAGGAGCAAGCCCTACACGGGCTTTCATGACTCTGCACCCCTGAGTCATGTAGAAGTAGGCCTGTAACACCTAGTCCGTATGCTGCGGATGTGATCTGCGTAATTAATTTTCTTTTTTTGTCAGCTATTTTCACGTAATTTTCTCTGTGGTTTCAGCTTCTAGCGTCTCCCTGCCCAGGGCAGCATCCAGGTATTCCGTCCAGGGGAAGTCCCCGTGGCTATCTCCAAAGCCGTGCTCAAACTTTGATCTCTCCCACCCGTCGGGTTAGTTAAGGAGTTCATTTAGTTGCAGAGATGGATCCCTGAAGAAATCTGTGATTCGCTGATTCAGTATTTGGTAGAATTTTCTCTAGGTCTTTTTGATTTGGTATGAGGACGCGTTAAGGTAGCAGAACTGCTGTAATTGTGAGCAGCATAATTACCAGAGCTGGCTGCAAAAGAGGGCTCGTTGTGGACTCCTTTTCTCTAATTCCTTAGAATCATAGAATGGTTCGGGTTGGAAGGGACCTTGAAGATCATCTTGTTCCAACCCCCCTACCCTGGGCAGGGACACCTCCCACCAGACCAGATTGCTCAAAGCCCCGTCCAACCTGGCCTCGAACACCTCCAGGGAGGGACCTTCCGCAACTTCTCTGGGCAGCCTGGGCCAGTGCCTTACCACCCTCAAAGTGAAAAATTTCTTCCTAATATCTATTCTAAATCTCCCTTCATCCAGTTTGAAGCCACTCCCCCTTGTCCGATCACTTCATGCCCTTGTAAAAAGTCCTTCCCCAGCTCTCCTGTAGGCCCCCTTTAGGTACTGGAAGGCCGCAACAAGATCTCCCCGGAGCCTTCTCTTCTCCAGGCTGAACAGCCCCAGTTCTCTCAGCCTGTCTTTATAGGAGAGGTGTAGTGTAGCAATAACCATGCTGTGGATTAACCTCATGGGCTACGATACTGCCACTGCGCAAAGCTACCAACCCCTACATAATAGGTTTTTTTTTTTCCGTGAGAACAGCAACATTAATTTCTCGGGGCTCTTGCTGTGGGTGGTGGTGGGTGCCAGGGTGCTGCTGCGGGCCGGCAGCAGGTAGCACTGCAGTTCAAAGGCGTTGCTGTAGAGGGCTTTCACAACACACGGGACTGGGACGCTAAGGTGGGTGGGGGTGGCGAGGCACTGGGAGCAAGAAGGCCCAGCTGAAATTAAAAAAAAAAAAAAAAATCAATCTTTCCCTATAGCTGATCAATATTAATAACAAAGTTGAGTGGCTGAACAGGATATATGTTTTATTATGAGAGGGGAAAATGAGAGAAATAAAAACTGAGGCGAAATACCTCTGCTGCTAATCAGACAATGAGATCTAAACTTTAATAGCTGCAGAATGATCACAGGGCTATTGGAACTGCCTGCAGTGGTTTCAACAAGAGTCTCGAGTTTACATGTTGTGAGTTATTGGAAAATCTCTCCACCATTAAATGCTTTGATGGAAGATGTACTTAATAAGGTCTAAAATGAGCGGAGGAAGCAGAGGAACTGGTGAGCAATGTTGCAGAAGATGCCTGAAAGATAGATTATATGGCGTCATACGGTATTTGATGCCTTAACTAGAAAATGTGTAGCTGAGCCAAACATGAGTTAGGCTTGCGAGTTTCAAGCTCTTTGCAACTTTCTAAGCTTAATTCAGATTCGAGTGTTTCAAAGTTCAAATACAGCTTATCCACTCTGTGCTTGAATAATAAGCTGGACTGGAAAGATATTTTCTCTAAGGCAGGAGGCTCTTCTGCTTTGGTTGGAGGCTTTTCACAGGCTGGGCAAGAAAAGAGGCAGAGAATCAGTCTTTCTGCGGTTCCTGCTAGAAACTTATTCCCCTCCAGTTTTCTGTGGAGGAGTGGTCAGAGGAGTTAAAAAAACTCAAACAAACAAAACCCCCTTCTTGCAACCTGAAGGCCATAAACCTGAGCATAAATTGAGAGGCTAAATAGTTGTGTTCAAGTCTGAAAGTGATAAAGAAGAAGAAAAAAAAAATCAGATGATCCACTTCTTAGAAATCCTTGTTACTAGGACATCTTGTTTCCAGTTCTTCTCTCTCAAGAGTTCATTTCGCTCAAATGATATTTACCCAGAGTAACCTCCACATCACAAACACACTTATCTCTGCTTTATATCAGCCTTAAGGATTAGGAGTATGGATCTGTTTTCCAGACTGACCGTCTGACTTACTGACCTGAGCTCGTTCGCTCACAAAGCGGCACGTGATGCCACTCTTGTCAAAACCACAATTAGTCAAAGCCCTTTACAGGAAACGTGAGCCCAATAAGGAGGGATAAAATCGGAAATCACGTGGTTCATACATAACCTGTGCGTAGCATGAAGGTACACGAATCTCTTCTGCTGCCCCTTGCCAGCTGCAATCAGGTCAATGAAGAGAGCAGTGACCAGACTGATGTTTTTCAGGCATTTTTCATCTTCAAAACAGTTTCAGCCATTAAAAAATGAATCTTCACCCCATCCTTGAAGAAAACATAAATGTTATTGTCCAAGATGCAGCTGAATGCTCTTTGTTCATAAAGTGTCTTGGAGTCTCTTGGATAAGGGCATTGAGTGCCACGGGAGCAGCCCAGACCTGCATCAGTGTTCCCACCGCACCGTCCCCTCTCCATCGGCAGGGCTGGAACCTCGTTATCCCTGCTATCCATCCTGGGCACATCCAAGTGTCTGCTGCTTGAAATTTTGACTAGCCTAACAGGCTAATAATGGGAATTAACTGCTAACCGGCTATGGAGTGTAACAGTTTTACAAGCCTCTCTGTTTTCCAGCGTGTGTCCTGTACCCAAGGAGACCACGGGGGTTTGCTGCCCACAGCCCCGGGGCCCCGGCCCGTCTGACATGAAGTCATAGGGCAGCCCCCATTTATCAAGCCTGGAAATGGAGTCACAGCCCAAAGCAGATGACTCCAGTTAGCACATATGGTGCTGGAATTGGTTAAGGTGTCACCAGGGTATACCAGAACTGTTTTTTTTTTTTATTATTATTCTACAAACACAATAAAATAATAGCTATAGAGTGATTGCTGAGCCTAAGTGTTTTCACACAACGATGATAATTTAAAAAATTTAAGGACCATCATGCTAAGGAGAGGAACATGAGGGAAATACCAACACTTAAATAGCACAGCTTGAGATAGACCCTTCTCTTGTGTGCTCTGGAGTCTTCCATCGTGCTCATAAAAGTGAGAAAGGGTTGGTGTGTCAGTGCCTGCGGGGAGGAGCGCTCAGCACTGGGGTGGCACCCACCACTGGAGCATCTCAGGTTTACCCTGGGCAGCTTCCTCAGCCACAGTGGACCTGCCTTTTCTAGTCCATACAGCAGTACAATTTGCAATCACAGCAGCTTAAAAGAAAAAACAGCCCAGGAAGGGGTGGAATGAATGCCATGTATCTTATAGGTAATGTCTAATACAGCATGAATTCCTGCTGAAGCTTTTCTTGCAGCTGAATATTCATAATCCCGAACCTTTCATTCCACAGGGGCAGTTTGAGAGTCTTCCTGCCACCTTGCCATATGCTTTCAAAATCAGAACTACTTGATATCTCTGAGCTCTGTGGTTTTCTGCTGAATTTGTTTTAATATTGTCTCCAAGTTCAAAACAGATGAGTGCTGGAAAGTGTGTATAGATTATTTGTTCTTATATGTAGTCAGACTTGGAATGTTCTCAGATAACACGAGCAAAAGGTAGTACATAAACCATGCAGGACTAGTTTTCTCTGTTTTAAAATACTCCTATCTAAAACTAGCTCATTTGGATGAGAGATTTTGGCTGAGAGGTTTTTGGTGAGTGGTGCCAGGGGAAGATTACCGCTGTTCCTCTGGCACTGCCGTTTGGGCAGAGACAATCATCTTCTGCAAAATCGAGGTGAAATAGCAGATCCATTTGCCTTGCCACGTCTCTGCAATGCAGAAAATTAGTCAAGCCATAATGGGATATTTCCCTTTGAACAGTACTAAAATTTGGTTCTCTGACCTAGTCTATAGAGCTGGCTGAAGCTGGAAGAGAGACTCCAGCATGAACTCCAAGATTTTTCCTGAATATTTTTCAGGTGGAATATGACTCCACGGTCATGCCAGCAGCTTTTCTAACTCAGTTTGCAGAACTGTTTCAAAGCTGGTTGGAATTTCTTCGTACCTCTCATCAGGATGTGCACAGTCTGAGAGGCCGGCTCTGTATTAAATGGAAGAGTAAAACTGTTTAATGGGAGCAGAATCAGGATGTTGTTTTTTATTATTTAATCAGTGCTTGATTAATAGATGTGAGTGGACTTGGGATCAAGTTCATAGCTAGATTTGCACAAGTTCATCCAAAATTTGTCAGTACTCCCAGCCCTGTGGCTGTCATTGACTAACCTTTGAATGAAACACATGGGCAAAAGATCAAACCCACTATTACATTTTACTTCTCCTAATTGTAATATGTTGCATCTCCTCTCCCCCAAATAGATACTTTGAGGCTTTGCTGCTTCGAGTAAAAAATTAATGAAAGCAGCCTTAGCACTCACAAGTAACCACACAAAAAGGACCTGGTGAGCATGAGCGATGGAGGAAAGGTAATTTTGAGACAGAGACTGACTTCCGAGCTAGCTTGTCATTATAAGTGATAAAGTCATTTCATGTCAATTATGACAAAAAAAATAACTGGGTAACAGATGTCTTTGCCTCCGCTGTGACTCCACTGTGCTGGTGTTCAGAGTCTGTCTGTGAATGTATAGGATTGTGAGTACGCCCTCCTTAGATTTACAGAATTAGCACGTTGGATGTCATGAAATTTATTGCCAGTGCTCCCAGTAAAGCCCCTCCACACCAGACTTGCTGCCAGCTATAATGTTCAATCTCACTGTCTCCCATTAGATTTTCATGATGCTGCTCAGCATGGCAGGTCACCAGCGTCTGGGCAGTTTTTCCTACCCTTCTTCCCTGTGCGATGTAATCGTTCATAAGACTGGCAGCCCATGCAATAAAACTGTTTCAGATATCTATTAATATTTTAACATGCTTTTAAGAAAATTTGGCCTTTTGTAATTCTGGTCTCAGAACAGACACATATAATGGTTAATGATACACATTATACTCAGAGCAGCCGTTCTGTAGGTATGTTTCCTTTGTTTGGACTCACATTTTAACATCTATTATTAAAAAAATCTTCTTTGTCAGTTGTTTGTTTAGATGCTAAGTTGAATTAATCTGATGGTCAGAAGAAAACTACTCTTTTTTTTTTTTTTTCAAAAGAAAGACTATGATCTTTCAAATGAAAGATTATGGCTTTTTTTTTTCAAAAGAAAAACTAAGACTATGCCCTTTTTTTTTTTAGCTCTGAGCCCAGGCTTTGCTTTTGCCCTCTGGCACCCAGCTCTCACCGAACACGGCAGGACCATGGATGTGTGTCTATGGTCCTCAAGAATACGTTAGCTCCAGACATCCTGCTAGCGACAAAAGTTGGTGTGCTTCTATTAACAAGAAGGCTGTTTTCTTTAATTATTTTGTAAAATCTACGCCTGCCCCAAAAGTCTCTCTTGTTCACAGCCACTCATCTGCCACACACAGGGTCCCCATTTCGGAGCCACCCAACCCACCCCCAACAGCATGGAGTGATGCACGTCGTAACTAAGATGTTATATGGCAAAAGTTATCTTCCACGGTTGAGAAGTTGTAGCCATACAAAAGAGAGCATGCAGTATGTTAATAGGAATCTATAAATTAATCTGTATATAACACCTTGCTAACACTTAGATTTTATAGGTATCGTGAGCTGAAAGCTTTACCAGTCATTCATCCTTTATTGTGTTCATTATGGGAATATGACATCTCGATACTAAATATCTGCGCGTATAATAAAACACTTCAGTGAATTAACTGGGTGATTGGTACAGTATTTCTCCTTTCCACTAATCAGAAATTTAGGATGTATTACTTCTGATGAATCCTTAGACATTCCCATACAGATAAATTAACTAACTGGCTGTTAATAATGTTCAAGGGATTTAAAACTATATATTTTCAGTCTTTTATGAGGTTGATCTTAATCTATAAGCATGTATTGGACATAGAGAAAGGGCGAAGGTGCGGCTGCAGTTATTGCTTTAATGGAATAAAGAGAGTACTTCTTCTGTCATATATGTATTAAAATACTGGCCAAACATTTTCAGTATTTACTGCTCCGAGGAGATGAAAAAAATGAGTGTCCTGGCCACTAGAAATCCCACAAATGCTGGTGACATGAACAGATATCAGGGACCACTTGGTCAACCACATCTTGTAGGTAGTACCACCACAGTGCAGGTTACGTTTGCTGTGAATGACTAGGAGATCTCATCCAGCCTGCTGCGAGGAGCTCTCTGACATTGTCCCGCATAAGGGAGAAAATTGTGGTGGTTCTGACAACAGGCCACCATTAAGGAAACCTTCAGGATTTTGTCAATGCCATGGTATTAATAGCATAAACATTGGCTCAGCAAAGTGTGTGGTTAAAGACCTGAACACAAACGCTCTCATTACTTCACCGAGACCCGGGTACGGCATGAATTGTGTTGAATGGGATCCCACCAAAGCAGGTTCTTGAAATAAAGCCAAAGTTTGAGTATTTTCCTAGGTTGTGACCAGAGAATTCCAGATCAATCCAACTTGATTAACTCTTTTATTTTCTTGAGCCACCCCCACTGTCTTTTGTCTTTTATACCAGTCTTTTGTGCTTTCTTAAATGCATTTGCAGTATCAATGAGTCCTAAAGGTGACATGCGCTTCCAAGGCAGGTGGAGTGATGAGAGCAAGGAGAAACCGCTTGTCCCTCACTGTGGTGAGAGAGCTTTATATTTAACTAAGATTAAATTGATTTAAATTTGTATTGATATTCTATGAATGGAACATCATAGATAGACTCCCTGAAGTCCTCACATGAAGGTGAGGTAAAAATATGTATGCATGTGCCTGTGTATCGCTCACCTGCACACACACCTATGGACCTAGTGTCTTTAATAACACATGCTTTTAATGATATTAACCATTGCGTGTAGGAGCCGTGGGGATGTAAAGCATTTCCTCTTCCTGTAGGCTTGTACTTCATTTCATCTTCGTTGCAGGCCAGGCCAGGCATGTCAATGCCCGGTTAGGGGAATCGGTCTTCGGTACACTGTATCTCGCTTCTGCTTTTTAGTACAGCCGTCTGGGTAGAAGCTGCAGTGACAGGAGATATCAACACCTTTTTTGATTTGAAAGCACTAGAAATCATGGTTGGTTGAGATTGCCTTCTGGGGAAAAGACAGACAAGGAATGCAGCTTCACAGGATCGTTGATTTGGTGTGTACCCTGCAGAGAATCAATAGCCAACAGCATCCCTACTCTGACCGCTGTCAGCTGTGTCACGATTTTAGGATGGCCAGCGAGTGACCACTACATAGGCAACAGAAGCTCAGTCATTTTTCAGATGTTTGATTTGAGTGAATTCTCTTTTTTCTAGCGAATTTGCTTTTCCTCTATCCATTGTCTAGGGCTGTCTCATTTACAAAAAGAAATAAGGTACTTTACCTGTTTTTCATGTTTATGGAAAAATACTTGGTGATAAAACCTGGTGGTACAGTGAAGCTTAGAAACAGCCAGATAAAAAGATAACTTTTTAAAATGTTCTTTAATTATAAAACATCTCATTATATTGCAATCAGTCTTTTGCTTTGGGGGAGGGAGAGAGACATTGGGCTGGGCTCTCTGACCATTTGGGTTTAGCAATACTTCAGACCCACTGAATTTCATTTCCATAAGTTGTATATCTTTCAGGGAGGTAGGCAGAGTCATCCGCTGTACTCAACCTTTCTCTATTTAAAAAGAAATACAAATATGGCTAGTATGGTGCTGCATACACTGTAGGTAGAAAAAGCATCATGGTGGAGAGAAAAAAATTATCAGGGAGAGGTGCTTTTGAGTCTGTCATGGATGCTGTGGCTTTTATCCCATATCAGACTGACAGATGAGATAAACACCCCACATTTTAGTCAGATCCTATTGTTTTGTCTGAGTTACTTAAATGTATTTACAATCTCTGAAGCACTTTTTTTATAGTAATGGTAGTGAAGCCCTTCCAGAAGGAATAAAGATGATATAACGTTCTCGAGTACCTCTGTCTTACTAATGGAATGACTTATGTTACAGGGGATATTGTTCTGCTGAGCTCCACTAAAATACATATTTACTAGTCAATCTAGTAGTCGTCTTGGCAGTCAATGCCATGATATCACAGTGCTGTGTCTTTCAGGAGAACAACAAAGCAAGCAGAAATTCTTTCTCTGGGACCTTTTTTTGTCTCCACTGATACTTCTATATTTAAAAGAAGCTGCATCATTAAATGAGAATGAGCCACCTTCACTACACAGTATGGCGATCCTGTTCCTCTTTGGGATTTCATATGGCAATGAGAAATAGGGCACGCCAGGCCACAAGTGTCATTAGCATGGGATGTAACTGATGGTGTCCAGTGAGCTTAGGCAGGGCTGCTCCCTGCGGTACAGAGACAGGAGAGTAAGGGAAGGACAAAATGATGAAGAATTGTTTAGAATGAATTGGAGAGACCCCTTGTATGCAGGTATTCTGTGCAGCATTTAATTTTTTATTTATTGTAAATGGGACCACAAGATAATGTTATTCCATGAGGAATAATGATGGGTGACTGGGAGTCCATGTACCTGGACTCCGGTTTCTGCTGGGGTTTCTGGTCTTCTGCTTCGAGGAACCTTATTCCCTTTTCCCATTTCAGACACAGCCAAAAACTCAAAAGAAAAGTTCTACCATTCAGGTTTGCAGGAAAGAAAAAGATAAGACAACTTTGGGGTTTCTGGGAGCACTTCTGGGGTTTCTAAGCTGAGAGCACTTCTCAGTGTCTGACACTCCTGTGCCTCCTCACCCTCGCACTAGAAAACTAGTGCCAGATGTGGGACAGTTTCACCCTGCTCATACCCCTTGGGAAGAGATCCAGTTCAAAAATATCTTCCTCATCCGCATTGCACTGAAAAGCAACAAAACAAGAGATAAAACCTCAACGCACAAAAGCAGCTCTGAAAAGCTTTGAAACCACGTTCCCGTGGTGTTTGGTCAGCTGTCGAACCAGGAGATCATCACACCACAGATTAAGCAGAGGGCCATTGTGACCTTAATTTTCACAGTGAGCCACCACAAAATTATTTAGCACTGGTGCTGCTGTAATGGGGACGCGTTGGGAAAAGTGACTGCTTGGTGGGGCTTTGAGTCACGCTCCTGCTCTGTGTTTTGCTGGCCCAGCGGGAGCGTGCAGGGCTGAAACACAACTGCTTCACCACCCTCCAGGATATTTACCTGCGTATGTGCCCCCAACTTGGAATAAAGGGGCAAAAAAGAGGTGGAAAGGCTTGTGGAAAGGGTCTCTGGCAGCGGGGAGGAGCACGATGGGTTGAGGGCATGACGTGTTCCCTCCCGGTGCAGCCCTGCTATGGTTACAGTGCTGCATTTTGGTGTGTTTGTGGTTGCCACTGTGACTGCCTTAGCAGTGTAGTTAGCAACATGAACGTCCCTGTCAAGGAACACGCATGACAAACCATTAATAAGGAGATGACTTGATAGGAGGGGGAGCAGATGGAGAGCAGTGAGGGTGAGCGCTGGGCAGGGAGCGCTTTGGCTTGGAAGGGAGATGGGGCTCTGGACAGGGGGACGGAATTAAAGAAAATCTTCATTTTGTCTCCAGCAGTTCTGATTGATAGGTCTTCGCTACTTACTTACCAGGGTGCAAAGGTGTCACGGTACATTTCTGGGGTGTGGATGGTCCTGCACTGTAGGTAACCCGCTCCATCTAAGACACACTAGGACTTCATCCACCACCTTTGGTGTCCCTTTGCACAGCAGCATGTGGTGGTTGCCAGGAACAGGAGGAGATACCTCTTTTTGTGAGGAATTTATACGGAGTCATACAATGACAATTATATAATTTGATCTTGATAAGCTCCTAAAAGAGTAAATATCTTTATTCAATAAAAAAAAGAAAGTTTTCCAGAAACTGAAACACTCTTATTTTGTACCTGGGTAACCTGTGATTTGTTTTGTCAGCTACCTTAAGGTGCTGCCAGCTGTGAAAAAAAGCTATTGCATGTCCCTGCCGTTCAGTGTGGGTGAAATGATCTTTGTAGATGAAGCATGTGAATATCGGTTTGCTACATTTATAAAGAGCTTTAGGGTACTTTGTCATGAAAGGTCCCATAGTAGTGAGAGATATTGTTACTATAAAAACATTTTATCCTATTTTAGTATGATGGTTTATTGAGTTTTAAAATACTTTTCATGGCAAGCTTATATATTAACAGCAGCAGCAGAAACAGATGGGAATAAATACATCTTTTCAAATGAACTTTCTGGGCCAAATTCTGTTCCCAATTCTGTATGTTGTAAACTTGGAGTAAGAGTGTTTGAATTAGAGACAAATCCTCTGTTTTTTATAGATTAGATTACTGTACTTTGAAAGAAATTATGCCTGGTTTCACATCTGAGTAGGAGGGAAGTAGATCTTGCACTTCAAAGTTGATTTTAAAAGTTTTATCCTTCTCCAGCGTTGCTGCAGCTACACACAAACAGCTGCAGTCTAGTTTCCCACACTGTAAAAGACTTACCAGTATAAGACAAAAAAAATTTAGTAGGAGAAATACCAGTGGGAATGTGCCTCAGAGGGAATTCCAGCATCTTCTGAAAGCTGCACAGATGAGGGCTGTAGATACTACATGCAGGACAGAGGGAAACATCAGCAACAGTTCATGTATGATTGACCACATCTAGTCCACCATCCCCTGTGAAGAAGAGAACAAACAAGTGTGGTATGTCTCGATACCTTCGTCCTAATGGGTGGTGTTTATAAAGGAACTGGTATGAATTGTCCATGTACTTTTATTGTTTATTGCAAACTGATTTAAAAGGACAAGCTTCTGCTCTTTCACATCTAGCCAGAAGTCTATACATGGATTTCTGGGTGTGCTGAAAAAACCCTCCATGTGAAGCTTTTTTCATCCTTACAAAAATACAGAGATCAGTTTTGTAAAGGCAAGAGAAGGACATCAACCTTTGCAAAGGCCAGTCTTTAATTTAATAATATCATCTTTCAATTCTTCTATAGAAAATTTACACGTTTTTTCCTGTTATATATTTGCGCCACTTTGTTACTACTCTAGCTAAAATAATACATTAAAATAAGACTATATTAATGATACAGTGCTGGGGAAATATATCTCAATCTAATGTTGAAGAAATCCATTGTACATGGAAAAATGAATTGACCCCTTGACAGAAAAATAAATTAAAATGAAAGCCAAAAACCAGCATGTTAATGAATAATTTAAGTTACGATTTCTCCTCACCCCCTCTGATGGCTCTTCATCTCTTCACACCCATTCACTAGAAATCATAGTAAAATTAATAGAAGTTATTCTCAGTCAGGCCTATAGGTGATATTGAGCATGCGGCAGCGTGTATTAAAAAAACTCAATATACTATAAAAACCCCATGCCTACAAAAAGGTGGCATAGTCCTTTAAAAATAGCTCTTCCAATCCATTGTGCAAAGACACTGACAAAGATTGACAGCTTTTAGAAAGGTGTAATGTTCCCAAGCCAACTGCTAGCACAGCTCAACAAGATAAAGATCAGTAATTCGATCCAGAGGAGAAGGCTAAATGTTAGAGGTTAAGCTGCTATGTTCCTACTACTAATCAAGCTTCAACACCTTATTTTAGCATCATCAGACCTCAATAAGGAAATTGTGAATTATTAAAGCTCCAGCATCGTGGTACACATTGATGCTCTTCTGAGAAGCTGTGGCTTAAAACATGCTGGCTGTCTTCTTAATTGACATGTGCTGAATCTTTCGGACTTGGTCCTGATGTGCTATTTTTTCTTTCTTTTCCTTGGATACTGGTAATTTAAGGTTAAGATACTTTTAAGGTGCAGTATGCTGCTCTAATGAGGACTTAATGGAGTGGAACAGTGATCGTTTGTACAAACTATACTGGACAGACACCTACTGCATATCAAAATCTAGACGCTACGGATCCTGACATTGCGTCTACTTTTGTCCCAGCCTCCATCAGCAGATTTTTTTAACCTGGTTTCCTCATGAAACGAGGTTCAGGTGGCTGCCAACCCTCTTCTTGCCCAATGCCTTTCAAATCCACTGGCCGATGTCAGCCAAACCTGGCCGATGGAAAAGTCCTACAAGAGAAAATCGGGTTGAGGAGCGAGATCCTCAGCAGTTACCTCCTCTGTCTGCCAGCGGGCAGCCGGCACACGTGTGCAGGCTGAGCCGAGCACTGGGATGGGAATGAGGACGGGGGGGGAGCTTCTTTATCTGAAGAAATTTTTCCTTCCTCTAAAAGAAGGGTTCAGCTGAGAAACTTGATTTTGAATAGTATGGAAGCTCTTATTGTTCATGCAGGAGTGTGAAAAGAGCTTAAGTTAGTCAGCCTTTATGAATCCTTCAAAAAATTCACTGTGGCGAAAGCGCCTTGATTTATTTCAGTGGATGTTGCATCTGTGTATTCTATACCATAACAACTAGAGAGGTCTGAGGGACAAACTCTGCTTTGCTTTCCCACAAAATGTCCCATTCAAAGAACACAGGCCAAGTTTCCAGGTTAGTTTTATGTGGGAAAGGGGATGTGCAGAAACGATGGCACTGTTGTTCGGTCAATCCCTCTGAAGCAGAGAGATGCACCATTCACAGGGACACTTATCAAACTGCCTGTCCGCTTTCTGCCCTGCGCTCAGGTCATCTGACAAGTCAATTTGTATATATTATCGGTCAAATTTTCAGCCAAGATTAGGCTGAGTATCTCTATATTTAGCGCATCAACATAAATTCCGTCAATGCTCTGATTTATACCAATGATAAGTAAAAGAGTTAATCCAGAATTACACTGAGCAGTGCCCACTAATATGCCTAAAATATCCAGCACGATCATTACTAGTCACAACCCTCCAAAGCTATTTCCTGGCATCTGCACTCCCCAGGGGCAGATACCCACAGCATTAGTCAAGCCAGGCACTCCTGCTGCTACTGCATCTCCAAAAAATACTGCTCTTGAAAAGAGGCAATGATGTTATTTGTTTTATTTGCAGTCACACTGCCATGATAAACAGGTTTTTTGCCACCAATAAATAGGAAGTTTTTCCCCCAGATATGGTTGGGCCAGGTTGGAAGCCGCACCTTTGACATTATAAGCACTCAATATATTTATTTTATAATGTTCTTTCCGACATTTCCAAGTTTAAAGTGTCTTCTCTTTGGGCTAGTCTGCACTGCTAGGATTTTACCTTACAAAAACATAGTGTCATTCCCCAGCTCTGTATCTGTAGTTCTTATAACTGATTGCTTTAGCATTAATTGCATTGGTGTGACATTCCATGTATAAGATGCAAAGAGCAACCTAGCAGGGGTGGTGTTAAAGGAAATTCTGGGAAATCAGCAATTATTGGACAGATCAGTGCGATAGGAACGCAGCCTCTTTGTCCTTGCAAGAATCTTTACCAAAAAAAGAAAAAAAAAATCCTGTGAAATGTTTCTATTTCACAAATGAGTCCTCCTGGCATTTTCTATTCGTTCCTGTAAAATTACTGACAACTATACACATTTCTATAATATTACTTCAATCTGCATCACTAGGAAAACCTAAGAGCTTATTAAAGAGATTTATTCTTTCAGTCTACAAGGTGTAAAGCTGCTTCTTACAAATGTGCTCCATCAGCTTGATACGTGCCTGTTTGTGGGAAGGGGGCTCCGGTTTAAAAGTGGTTTTAAGCGAACGGTGTTCACTGCGTTCCCAGGGTGACGAACAGGAGGCACCAGGGCAAATCCCGTCAGCAGCACATTTGCCATTTAATTCCTTAACAGATGCAGAAGGTTTAGAGACACCTTGTAACTCCCCAGCAAGCTGGGTGCTCAGGCTCTTTAACTAGTGCTGTGCCATCCATCTACTCTTGTCACTTTTGACCTGCACATGCATCAACCCAGAAGCTACCTCTGATGGTGGCTAAGGCAGGGTGCTTTGGCTTTCATAATTAAAAGCAACAGTCATTTCATTTCTGATTGCTTAGATTTGTCATATTTTTTTTTCTATTTAATTTAAAGATAGAAAAAAAAAAAAAAGAAAAAGGAATATCATCAAGCAGAGCCCGTATTTCCAAGCAAGGACAGTCATTTCTCTTCCAGTAAGTGGAAGTCCCATTATATTGACAATGCCACTGAGAAATTAGTGGAACTCAGCAGAAGGAACGTTAGCAATATTGGTCCTGAAATGGCAGCCTGTTATGCACAGGAGAAATACTGGTTTTGTAGAGTGATTCTCCTCCTTCTTCTCCCTTCACAGGGAAAGCAATGTAAAAAGAAAATAAAAATTTATGTATATATATAGCTGCCAAGGATCTCTCAGCTTTTCTGAATTAAATGAATTTTGTACATCTTTTGCTTTGTATTTGAAATCTAGAATGCATTCTGTGTTGGGAATCTGTGGGAGAGCTGCAGTCCGTAATTTAGCAGGCTGTAAAATGCGTTGTAACGAGAGACGCTGATTGTGAAAAGGCTCCGGCATCCAGTCTGTAAGCAGAGGCAGCGACTGCGGGCCGTTCGCAAGCCTGTGATGCAGTGGTGGCCTGAAACATGCTCTGGCGTCTGTCTAGAACCCGTGAATGTTCTTAGCAGGTTGGAAATTTGCACCCGCAGCGTGCCCAGGGCAGCCGGTTCGGGCTGCGTGTGCTGCGCAGTGTCTGGGGCTTCCGACAGGGATGATCTAAAAATGTCTTCCCATTACTGACTGGTTTAACCTTTTTTTTTATTTAAACTCCTGGGGTTCATAAAGCAGAACTAGACTGTCTTCACTATGTTGGAAATTTTATCCCTGCAAACACCTTATCTTTTAGTCTGCGTTACCCACCGCGGGCAGGAGGAGGACTGTGGCTCCTGCCATCACTGCTCACCTCCCGGTCCTATTTTTTCTCTCCCGAAGCAGCTCTTTTGGAGCTGTTCCAGACAACAGCCCTCGGCTTGGAGGAATCATGGGGGGAGGGTGGGGTTTTTGTACATAGCATGTAAATCTGTTTGTCAGCTCCATGTCTGGACTCCATTTTCCCCAGAAGCGCCTACAAGTAAAGCCATGTGTATTGGTGTGCACATGTGCGTATAGACGTAGGTGCTTTTAAACCCTGCTCCTTGTTTGCCAACCAGGTGGGTACTGCAGCTCAGAGGGGATGGTCAATAGCGAGTAATCCTAGCTCGAGTGGAAATCATCAGCAAACCCAGCTGGGAGGGGAAACGCAGTAATTTTCTCAGCCTCGTGCTTTTCCAATGTCCTGACCCTGCTCAGACATGACGGCAGTGTTGAAAATTATCAAAAGATGAAGCTTTCCTGGACTTCTCATGGGCTTACTCAGCCCAGTGGTGGTGGGAGAGGGAACGGGCAAGGTGCGGGGGAGCTTGACTCCCCCGAGTCTTTCCAGCCCTAACAACGGTGATAATATTTTTAAAAGGAACAGCTTCTCTCTTCGTTAAAAAGCAAATTCTGCTCGGGTTGCATCTCTTTTCTGGGTGTGCAGAGCTGTAACGTGAGGAAGCTCAGCCTGGGAAATAGACTGACTTGAGCTCTTTCCAAATAACGCAGGGAAAGCTGGTAGCGGCAACACGACACTGTCAACAAATTGACAATTCGCATTCCCTCACGTGGTGTCAAACAGACACTGCTGCACTTCGCTGTACTCGGTCCAAAAGGGTCCCGCTAGGCTGCGGCAGCGAAGAGGAGTTTCACCGCCGGGAGAGGCGGCGATGGCAGGGCAGCTGCCAGCTCCAGCAAACGGCGCGGCCGCCGAGAAGTGGTTCTGTTTGTTCACCTCGCAGGGTCTTAGCAAAATTAATATTTTTGTTATATTAATTATATAGGACCTATAAAATGGCAGGCGTCTCTGACCACCTCAGCAACCCCCTGTAAATGCAGCGTACCTGTTTGAAGAAGGAGCTGTGTGGTGTTGCTGGGTGGGACGGGTCCTCGCTCTGCCCTTCCCAAGGTTTTGGTATAGAAAGGAGCCCTTTTTGGTTAGGGTAGCCGTGGAACGCCGCTGCGCACGGGGCTTGCAGAGCCACGGTGGGGAGGTAAATTGGTCTCTCCTGGTGCTACTGGCAGAGCAGAACCAGCACTGGGGTTAAAAAAGTGTCTCCAATCTTATGGTTAGAGCCTTTCCCCACCTTTCTGAAAGCCACTGCCCTTTCCAGGGTTCACAGAAATGTCTCCAAATTCAGTCACAGGAGCGGCCCACACGTTTTTGAAGCAGTCTGAGTGTGCCTTGGCCATGTACCTCCTGCAAGCAAGTAAAGCTTTCACATCCCCATGCAGTCAAAAACAGGGACTTGTTTGAAAGTATCACCCCTAAAGGTGAGAAAATGCCTCTCCCGCCAGTACCCGGTGTGACCCCGCGGCTCCTCTGCCGCCAACGCACAGGGCAGATTCTCCAGGAGAATGAAGGTGACTGCAGCCTCTTTCATGGAGCTGTGAGTCCCATAGTGGAGGTAAGCTTGGCTCCCGAAACGGACAGTCTAATTTTCTAATTTTTTCAAAGATACGGAGTAGTAACTTACAGGTACCTTTTTGATACAGCAGCTGCTCCTCATTTCTGGAAGCCAGGCCAAATTTAGAAATCTAACTCACCACTTCAATTGTTAAAAAGCTTGGCCTGTCTTTCTCTGCTCGGAAACAAATTCGTACCGTTACAGCTGCATTCATCATACCCCTTTCCCATTTGTTTTCTACCAATGTTCAACCGGAGGAGTTTCACGGAGGAAGTGAAACACAAGAGCAGTCACCAGTGGTGATGATCTGTCCCTGAAGCCTGATTCAGTGAATTGAACTCATCCATTCAGAGAACAGAAACATTCAATAAGACATGTGGGCCCATCTTTTAAGGTATTTAGGTACTTAACTATTAATGTTTCCAGTGGTTGCTGGGTGTTCGGGCACTTTCAAAAGCAGGATCTGCCTGGTCCGTGAAAAACTGCTGGCTCTTGAACATTCAAGCAAACTTTTGTGGAAAAGCTTACCTCTGCACTTACATTGTGATAAATGATGTGGGTTAGGATTAATTTCGACTAATTTTGGCCACGGAAAAATCAAGCGCCCCGTCTAAGCTACTCGCTTGGGCCGTCTCTAGAGCAAAGCAGAGCAGCATGTCTAGAGGGTGGCTCAACCCACCTAATTTCAAGATCTACCTTTGGGATTGGGTGAGTTGTCTTCTCACTACCTTAACTATAGAGAAAACCTAGAAAACTAGCTTAGCTAAACACCTAACTCTTAGGTGACTAAAGTAAGGTGAAATAAATCCCTCTCACTGCGAGTACTTTTAGGTAATGAATAATTTCAGGGTATTTTAATTTGCTTGCAGACACTTCAAGAACAGAAAATGAGGTAAAATTAGTCATGTGGTTAATTCATTATGTATAATTCCCCTAGCTAGAATCAGGGCAGAAGCCTGCCCAATAAGTCTAACCTCATGACTCTCATTGACATTTTTACAATTTGAAGAAAGCAGAAAACTCCCCCAAATTGGCTTTTCACCTAGTCCTGTGAACCAATTTCAAGTCCAAGATTAAAAGTGCTGAGCTCGTACGAAGGTTTGAACCAGAACTTTTGCTGTTTATAGCAATGTAGGCAACCTTACTGTTAATGAACATTGTGAAATATTCAGAAAAGTACGTCAGGTCCCGTCACAACAGACACACACACACACATTTGAAAACCTATCCTTCCGGAAAGATAGGCTTGTTATAAAACTTGTGCTTATTTCTAGATGGTGTTGAAATCGTTTTGTAAGAGGTAGTCTTATCAAGAGAAAGGGAAAGAGGGGGCAGCAATCTTTTACTGCCAAGCCAACTTCAGCTTTAAGGAGCTGTGTAACCAGTCTGCTTGTTTTGGGAGGTGAAAGTCGCTTGACGAATTTTGCACATTACACAGTAATTGTCTACAAAATGTGCGTGCTGGGCTTGGTACCACGCGGTGCCAGTAAAACCTGTTAGTCACTTGGAGGTACTGGGAGAGCTGCTTCCCCCACACTCTACCTCCCTTCCCTGTACAGGGTCTTGGAGATCTGGCTGCAGATGATGTGGTTGACCTCTATCCTTGCTGTGGACTGAGCCACGGTCCCTGGTCCAGACATATCCCAAATGCAGAGCTAGATATTCAGAGGAGCCCTTGGTCTTCCCAAATTCTGGATGGATCCCATGGAGGGCAGTTGGGAGCCTCCTGCCCTTGCTATTGTATGGTGACCCTTCTGCATGTGGCCAGCAGTCCTCTTCCAGGGTACTTAAAAATATACCACAAAACCTCTCAATTTTGAACCTGTGTGTCTTCATTGATGAAGCACCCCCTTGGTCCCTGACCTAAGGTCAATGACTTTAAAGGACATTAACTAGCATTGACTGAGAGATTTGCTAAAGGTCAAGGCTTGAATAATTCAAGCCCCATAAAGATTTCACTAAAGTCGAGGCCCTCTGGGCAAGTACCTACTTTGCGTGGGCAGGGTGTCCATACATCCCTGACAAATGGGGACAATGCTGCTCATGTAAGCGGTCTGGGGAGGCTCATATGAGAGCTGTACATCTCTGCTTTATAATCTTGCAGGGGGAGTTATAGGGTGAAGTGGCACAGCCAAAGACAGAGCGGCAAGAGAGGAGGGGAGTTTGTTTGATTGGCAGAAATCTGTGTGCCCTTTTTCCATCCGACTTCTTCAGCCATTACGATCTCTGCGGTTTGCACGGGTGTCCCGCCTCTGCTGAGCATCCTTTGGTAGGAGCCAGCAGCACAACAGCTAAACGGCATCTTCCTGCAGGTTGTTAGTCACTACATGAACTCTGGGATGCAGGACACGTTGCTGTTCCTGGCCACAGCGACAACGCAACCCCAAAGCGCAACAGGATGATTTCACAGTCAGTGTTTACTTGTATTCAGAGCATGTCTTAATGGGAGAGATATTCTGCCTGGTGGCACCCTGTTCCTTTCAAAGGAGCACAGCAATGACTGGAGGGTATATTTTGAGCTCTATACTAAAATCCCAGCTGAAAATAGCATTGAGATGGAGCATATGTGTCTTGGAAGAGCCTGTCATTTCATTCCCTTCAGAAAAGGCTGTTGACTTCAGTGAGTTGCAGGCTGGGACTTCAATCTCAAACAGATCACCAAAACTGCCCTACATTATTGTATAACTCCTAACTGGGGCTCCCACACGGGGTCACATCTCTACTGGTGGTGCTGAGTCCTGGGGTCGCCCTGAGGTTCAGGTAGCTGCCAGATGGACTTTTGCGAGCAGGCAAGGAAAGGATGGAGGTGCTGGAGCAGGGCAGGCGGAGGGGATGGATACTCCCTCTCCAAGCCAGCAGATCTTCACAGCAGCCTCAGCAGTTCCTAAGGTTTCTCAAATAAATAGAGAAAAAATGCTGGTTAGGGCAGGACTGTGGGTTTTACAGGCACTTGTGCTAGTAAGGTGCAAGCAGAGCCGAGTCTTCTTCTGCACTGCACTCCTACCCGTAGGTGTAGCATCTTTGCACGCTCATGCCCATGCGCTGTAGAGCTGGGTCTGACAGGCACGGCCTGGAGACCAGACGGAATGTCCCCCCCCGCGTTTGGGAAAGCAGATTGTGAGAAACCTGCTGGGTTAGGTAGGACACGTTCGTGAGCAGAGCAAGCTTCTCTGAAGGCGGACGGCGTCTCGCCTGGTGCTCGTTCGTACACTCTTCGATGCAAAGGTGAAACGTGTCAAGCCCCTTTGCCTTCCTTTGGCTGACGTGGCCGGCGAGCAGCCTTTCTGTGCCGGCAGCTTGCGTCGGGCTTTGCTAACTTCACCGTACAATCCAAGCCCAGCCCCACTAACCCATGGAAAGAGATCTACAGGCTTAAATGAGACTATCCGTATGAGTAAGAGGTACTCAAATGAATAATTGTTTGCAGTATTTGTGTCTCTGTTATTTTAACTTTGAGTAATTCAGGAATGACTGTAGATATATCCATATGATGACGGTTGTTTCAATGTTTTCATTCAAAGCTCTTCTGAAAAACAGGTGATGCTGTCTAAAAAGGGCATTTTATAAATGAACCAGACAGTCATTTGAAATTGGGTTTCCTTTGTTTGCTGTTGACAACAAAAGCAAATTTCTCTTTTTTTTTTTTTTTTTTTTTTCCTCTGCTGGAGCGTAGAAAGAATTCACAGCGCTTTGTGCTGGGGCTGGGGCTGGAGCTAGCTCCAGCACCAGCTGGTAGTAAAGCTACAAACGGGGATCTATAAGCTTTAAAAATCAAGAGAATTGCCTAGACAATCATTGAAATGGCATTTGGTTCAATTCCATGTAAAAAAAATATTTTGAAAGTTTGACCTGGTGTTATAGGGACTTTTTTTGAATTCTTCAAAGAGTAATCCCAGTTTACTTTTTTTTTTTTTTTCCCCTTCAGGTTCAACCCCTTTTATCACACTAAAGTGCCAATCAATATTGTGAGATAGATGTTACATCTTAGGTTTTTATAACATTACTTGTCCCAGAAGGGATACTGTATCTTTAAGGAAATGGACCCGATATCCTGTTTCTGAAGGATTAAAACACTTTAAAGAGACAGAAGAGGCTGTAAACCCCTATCATATTCTTATTCTCTCTTCATTATCTTGTCCAGTATCTATCCCTGCTGAGTAAATCTGGTTGTGTGTTTCTCCAAAGTGGTCATAAGAAGAAATTTATTTACTTCTCTTTGCACTGGAGGGGCATTACTGGGTTTCAAGGCTCTCCGAAGTAATAAAGATTTTGCAGTGTGTGCAGAAGGAGCAGAAATTCAGAACTTCTTTTCCCCCTCTGAGGTCGTTTGGCCAGCCTAAAGGGGAGACACTTCTCATTTTCTGACAGGCTTTATTTCCGTAAGATTTTCCAATTAGCAGGAAAAGGTCACACTAATGTTAGTGCTGTGTGGAGGAAGGGGGATCCGACTATGCAAATAGAGATCTCCTTGAAAGGACAATATAAAAATATTGTATTTTCCTTCATTTCTTAATTAAAAATTGGAGGGGAGGGGTGGGGAAGTGTGTGTGCCTGTGCGTGCGCGTGTTTGCTGGAGGGGGAAGGGAATGCTCCCTCTTGCCTGGGATCAGCAATTTCACTACGTTTGCGGACCTCGCTTTTCTCCGAAACAGCAAATTGCATTCAGCCTCCTGCCTATATGTTTGTCCACCTGGGTGGAAAACAGACAGCCCAACAGATTTCCATCCTGCGAGTGCTCTGTGAGAGGCAGCGGCCGGGGCGAGGGGCAGGGAGACGACACGCACATAACGCGGTTTTTCTTTTGGCTCCCAATTAATTCCGAAGAGGAATTTGGGGTGGGGTGGGTTTTTTGGTTTGTTTGCTTTTGGGGGTTTGTTTGGTTTTTTTTTTTTGGACGGTTGGTTTTGGGGCTTTTTAATTAAACCGAGCTGAAAACAAACAACGCTGACTGCAAGCATTCCCCCCCCGGTCCCCATCCCTTTTGAGCCCTGCTAGAAGCATCTCTCTGTAGCTTTCCCGGTAGCTTTTGTTTTCCGTGCCGGCTGCGTGTGTGTCCCCACGCACGTGCGCACCGAAAGCGCAAGAACTTTTTTCCAACGAGGTGAAGAACCAGGAGGTGTCAGGACTTGCTCACGCTCGGCTTTCAAAGAAGCCTCACATTCTTCCTCCTCGCAGGCAAGCATCCGTCTCTATTTTTATAGCCCGGGAACAGCCGTGGCCCTAACTTGTGCCCCTTTCTCCGCGGAGGGGCCGCAGCGTTTAAATTTGGCTATGGGCATGGGGAGAGGCAGGTGCACAAGTCTGGAATCTCTCCGCAGGCGTTAAACCGGTCCAGCTCCTCTGCGGCATATTTCCTCCTTAAACACATAACTGGCTTTGCAGCCAGGGAGCTGGAAACCATCTCGGGAGCCAGTTTGGTCTTGAAGGCGTTGGGTTAGGGCAAAGGGACGGAGTTCAGCTGCCCGTGGACACTCCTGGGCAGACAATTGGTGCCGTGAGTGGTTCACGGGAAATAGAAAATCTTTTCATTTTAGACTGTAACTTGCTGAACTACACAGACACACACGTTTATATATATATATATATATAGCCACCAGAGAATTATTTCACAGGAAATTAAATATTTGCAGCTCTCCCACACCATTTCATATCTTGCCAATTCCCATAACCCCCTTTTCAGATCACCAATCCCTGCTGGAGCCCAGAAACTGTCTATCACAACCAGAAGTTTATACACTGGGAAACATTTCTGCACCAAATCCTTCGCCGGAGTAAACTGGCAGGGTGCCACCAAAGTCAGAGCCGTCGTGGTGATTTACACCAGCTGCGGATCTAGCCCAGAAAAATGTGAAAAGCTCGCTGAGCTTTGTGCGTTGAAGAGTTACGTGGCCGGTGCCCTATTCCTGATGGTAAAAGCTAAAACATCCCCATCTCCCAAGGAGCCGATCAGAATAATATTTTTTTCATCCGCATTAAGCAATAAGCTTAGGCTGCGCCGTGGAAATCTTCCCTTCCTTCTTGCTGAAAAGCGATGTTTTATCTTCTCTGAATTCCCACCCTGACATTTATACCGAATGACAATTAACTCTCCTTTCCCATTAATCAAAAGTAATTCTCTTTCTGGCAGCGTTTGGCACTGGTGTGTGTCTGGACGTGTGTGTAACTGCAGTACTTTACGCTGGGTGGACTCTCTCTTTTTGCAGGGAGAGGGATGGCACTCCCCCACGATGTCCCTACGAGAAGAAACGTTGCGGGAGGGCGGTTTGTGGGTTTAGGTGGGACACGGACTCACGGGGAAGCGCCAGGAGTGGGACTTGAGCCGGAGGGAAGGACGATGGCTCCCTAGGAGCAGGGAAATTCAGAGCTGTTGGCTTCCAGCGAGCAGCTTGCACTCGCGGATAATGACAGCAAAGCAGGGAGACAAAGCACGTTTCCCTTTACTGCCCTCCCCTTCCCCAGCAGAGCCGGAGTGCGCGGTGAGCCTACGGTGCAGCCGGCAGGTGTTTTACACACCGGCACCTTCCCTGTGTTCGGGTACCTACTGCGTGTCCCTCTTCCAGCCCTCCTCCCCAGGGACCAAACAACTTCGGTCCTTGTCGCAGAAATCTGGGTAATAAATACCTTTGAGTTACGGTTTGCAGGGTATGACGCTCCTTCAGGTTCGCTGCAGAAACACAAGGTGATCTCTTGTTCGCGCTGAAGGGGATGGCAGCGCTCCCGTCCGCTCTAGTGGCACAGGATCAGACTTCACAGGGGATTTCTGGTGAACTATTTCAGTTGAGAAATAACCAGGCTTATATTTGGGGGCAAGAAGCGGGGGGAAGATTGCATTTTTTCTTTTTGTTTAAACATAAGGCAGTAATGTTGCTTGAGTTTTTAAGTAGCTGTGAAAGAGAGAAACCTATTTTAATAATAACCGGTTTTAGCCAATGCCTGAGTGTATGATGCATAAGTGAAACCGAGAAAATCACATAAATACTTGTTTAAACCTTAGAAATATAAATTAACTTTCATAATAGCCCTCAAAATAGCCATGTCCACTTTAACACCATTTCGGAGAGGCATAAGCTGAGGCACAGGGATGCTCCACGAGTCACTAATTGAGTCAAGTGCAGAACCTCAAACCCTCATTACCAAAGTCACCTGTAGGTCTGTTTGTGTCTTGAGGTAAACTGAAAACCTGCAAAGATAGCCAAAAAGGCTTGCGATCAGTGAAGCTGAGAGTCCCGTTTTGATTTCAATATTCTGTTCCTGTGCTGGAATTCATCCAGCAGCTCATGGCGGAGGTGCAAAGGTAATGTGCTCCAAGGGGAAGCCACGTTCCAAAAACTTTTATGTTCGCATTGGTCAAATACATCAGAAACTTGAAATCCAAATATGTTTGATGCTTAGGGAGTAGGTTCTTAGGGACTGGGCCCTAATTTTGATCTGTGTTTGCAAACTCGTACTATTTACCTTTCATATGCACTAGCTGCATGCAGACAAGGATGTTTGCAGTGATGTTCCGGAAAATAAACGTGGGGTACTTAGCTGGAATTTGTTGCGTGATTGTGGTGAATTGTGATAAGTGGCTGTGCTTTGGAGATTGAGACATTTAATAAACACTCAGTGGATATAAAATAAATTAATCCCTACTGTTTATAGGATAAGACCTGGTGTTTTACAATGTTAATGCTGTTGTACAAAACAGTCAAGAGCATGTCAACATTTTGTTTTTATCTAGACCGTACGAAGCCGTGGATGTTAGGAAGCACGCGTTTAGCACCAGATGTAGCTGAAGGGCGACCCCAAGCCAGAATGTTTGAATGCCGTTCAGTGGGTGCCGTTCGGGTGGCTGAATCTGGCAGTCAGTCCCTGGTGGAACTGGTACCTTCCTGAGATTTCAGGCGTGAGTTTGCAGTTTTACTTTTCTGTCCAAAATTCAGCTGTTCATAAGGCTTAAACCTTGGAGCATCCACCCGCTCAGCAGCCACAGGCAGTGGCCTCCTGCACTAGGCACGAGCCAGGTCCCCTGCAGAGCACGGCCAGAGCCCCACGCTGAACTAGCATCCGACGGAGGACTTAACAGGACATTGTTATTGAGCTGAGCTGGTGGTTTTTAAAAAACGAAGCCAGACCAGATGTAGAAACCTGCTGGAGAAACCAGATCGTTTCAAAGATTTAAGAGCTTGCGGGACCGTGAGAATCCCTCTGCTGCAGGACTACCCCCACCCTTTTTTGTTGTATGTAGTGCAGCATCGAAACGGCATTTGACATCCTCAGGTCATTAAAGGCATGCGATGATGCTCTCTTTGATTTGTAACACAGTGAATGTTTTAAAGAATGCTTTTCACAATCCTGAAAACATACCAAAACCAATGCAGGGAACAAGTGTAATGACATTTAAAAAATCGAGCTGATAGTTCCTGCTGGATAACTCTTCCTTGCTGGTACCACCTTGAGTACACAATAGTGACAATCTACAAAGAGGGGACTTATCTAAAGTAACATGGGAAAAAAACACACTCAGCTATTACGTTTTCTGTATAGGGACATCGGTGCTAGCCTTGAGCGTATTTTCATTATGCCTCTAAGAAAATGTATTTCTTGCTATTATAATACATGCAAACAAGCAGAGAGAGATTTGCATTGAGTTGGCATTAGTTTTGCTAGGGCTGCCAAAACTGGGGCTCTCCGCAAGTGATATGTTTCACATTGCAGCATTCCTCTCAAAAACTTGCAGAACTAAATAAATAATGGCACCGTAGATGAAACTGGAGAAAACTGAGCAATGCTCGAGCCAGGTGCCCAGAATTTCTATCCAGGCTGCCAGATTTTCAAAGAATTAAACTTTTCAGATCAAATTCTGTAGTCTTTGTGAAATTTTGATGCTAATAAAGCTTTGAATGGAATGAAGTTTTATCTTAAGAGAGTGCCAGGGACTTTACATATAACATCTCAGCCAGCACCTGTCAAAACCAGTGGATAGGTTACTGCTGATTTTCGTGATTACTGATGAGCTCAGTCTCAAGACCTTCTTGTTCGCCGCTCCCTGTTTGGCTGATCCAATTTCTTGTTGGCTTTCTCGGCAGTGCTCAGGGGCTTTCTTAGCCTGCAGCACGGAGCAGCCGACCGTGCTGACCATGGTTTCGAGGAAGTGCCTCCTGTTTCTGACCGTTGCCTTCTTGTGAATCTTGTCATTTGTCCTTTAATTACAATAGTATAATTGTAACAGTATAATTGTAATTATATAACGATAAATATAATAGTTAGAATAGCAGAGTTTGCTCATTGGCTTTATTTGCCACTAAAGCACCTGATTGCAGACAAAAACCTATTTATGTATCTCACAGTGAAATTTTAAGGCTTGCTTAATTTCAGACACCTGCCTAAGTTTTTTTAACTAATGAATAAGGATAGATTCAGGTATATCTTTGCAACTGGCCACTTACCTAAGTGTACTGAGCTCAGGCCGGATTGCTGCTCTGTGGGCTGGTAGGAAACACATCAGAGGTCTTCAAAATATAACTTCATGCTCTTTGAAGAGGCTCAGAAGAAACCTCCAGCTTTGCGGAGACCATATCTCTGGTACACTGACCTCCTGGTGATGGCAGCCCACTCAGTGTTGCACTTGGCTGGAGTTCTCCTTAGTGATTTGGTTAATTGGACGAACAGGCATTTTAGTGACACAGACTAGATCTCCATGCAGCAGTCGATTAGAACGAATCAGTTGGCTGTTTTGCACCCACACCGACTGATGGTTTCATAAGGAAGGTTAGTAGATAGTAACTTTTTAAATTGAAGAACATGTTAAATAATGGCACTTGGATCTTGCTCTCAAAAGAAAAGAAAAGGATTACCTTATTGCGTGAAGAACTAGCTTGATAGTGACTCTTCACAATCTGAGTCACGCACTCCTCTAAAGATACATGAAGAAGTCTTGCTTTCACCTGAAAAACAGCAATTCCAGCAGAGCATGTGCTGAGTTGCCATGTAGCGTTTGTTTTCTTAATGTGCTTGAGTGACTGGGCAGACTCAGGAGCTGCAAAATTCAGTTTCAGATGCCTGAGTTGAGAAAATTTCTAACCTTCCAAGATAGAAAACTTTTCCAAACTGCCTTTCAAACTTCATGAAAACTTCTTTGGTCCACAAAGATAAATATTGTAAGGTACACATTTTATACACCTGGCTCCAGGAACTGAAATTAGAAACCCGAATCCAGGCTATCTTAGCATAGAGGGACACAGAGCAGAAGCTGATCTAAGCCCAGGCACACTCAAAAGAGGAGGCACTTGAACATACCGTGAGTAGCGGTTAGCTGGAGTTTCACCTAGAAGAAGATAATGAAAACAGAGTTGGTATTCACCCCTTGATGTCTCTAGGGTGTAGGTGCCTTACTGAGAATTTTGGGGAAGTCTTTCATCCCCAGCATTGACAGGACAGTGTCTTGTGTCTTTCCCCAGAAAGTGGGGAACCTCTGATCCTACAGCCTGTGCCTTGGCTTTCCCTCTTCAGCTGCTGATCTGCAGGAGTGTTTTCTGGGGCTTTGTTTTTGAGTTAATGAACCTTGAGTTCTTCTGCACTGAGAATTGGCCTCAAAAGCCTCCTGGTAAAGCCCATCTGAGGTGGGCTAGTCCGGGATGTGGTGTAGAAGGTGCCTTCATGAGGTATGGGCCGCCTTCTGCCAGAGCAGGGTGATGAATCTGGCCTGCCTACAGGCCACAGTTTTTTAAAAAAGGAGGTACAGCATGTGGTTTCTTTGGAGACAAGGCGACTCTAGTTTATCTGTGTCTTGATGTGTTTATCAAGTACAATTTGAAAAATGTGAATTAGATTAAGGCTCCTCAGGGAACCCAGGCAATGAGGTGTCCTGTTGCTGCTAAGGTGCTCAGTCCAGGAGGGCTGAGGGTCTCCCAGGAAGGAGCAGGAGCAGAGCTGGAGATGACTGAGAAGAGTTAGATCAGAAAATTATTTTAATGCCATGAGAGCTCAAGGCACTTTCAGGGTCACAGCTTTGGCCTTAGGCACCTCATTTGCCAGTCAGGCACCCAGCTCCTCTTTTGGGAACTGATTCTTCTTAAATTAAGAGTCTAAGTGCTGTAATATAAATAAATAATAAAATTAATAAAAATAATAAAATTCAGTATTAAAATTGCCATTGGGAAAACCAATAAAAGAAAAAGCCACCAACCATGTAATGGCTACTTTTAACCACTTAACATACAGTTTAAATCTCTGAAGAGGAATAATAATACATTTATTTCTAAAGTACCTGAAGTTGCCAAAGGCACTCAGGGTGCTCTGCGATATAAAACCGTTTCTAAAAATAAATTAGCACATTATAAGAAGGCTCTGTGTAGTGAGTGTACTTAGGGAGCAGGTGAAACTTTTCTGACAGAACGTGTTTCTTTTGGAAGAGGCTGGTCTACTCGAACTGAATCAGTTTGGGGGAGTTTCCAGTGAGAAGCTAGCCGAGCATTCCTGGGGTTTTTTTTTACATGGTCAAAAATCTTTTGGCGATGCCAGCTGCGGTACTGGAATGAAAGGCAGATGAGAGGAGGTGTTGTGGATGGGGCCCCTTGATTACGCTCTGCAACGCCAGGGATGCCCGTGCGGGCCGGGACTCCTCCACAGCCCACCACTGCCTTCCCCAAACTCCTTCCTGAGACCTCTTGCAAGAGAGAAAAGCCATCCTAGCCCTCCAGCCCCAATATCGAGAATAAAACCAGTCCTTTTGCCAGCTGAACCTCCCCGGGAATCCAGAAGGGCCAGGCTGCCTGGGCGCTGCTGGCCGTGCCTGCGAGGCATCTGTCACCGGGCGAGAACCCTGCGGCGCGGCAGCGATGCTGTTGCCGAGAGCGGCTTTGTGTGGCCGCAGCCAGCTGGCAAGGGCTCCGACATGGGGCCCCGCTGGAAAGTGAAAAAATAAAGCCAGGGAGGAGGATTCCCGAGCAGCGGAAAGGGGAGAAGAGGAGGAGGGTTTGTTGTTATTTGCGGTGGCTTCGTTTGTACCGAAATTCCTTCCACAATGAGCGGCATGTCTCCGGCGGCAGCTCTGGCCGGGATCCACGCGGATCAGCTGTTTGATATTTTTTACGAGCATCTCCCCCTCCCGCCCGTCAGTCGGATGCGGGCCACAGTGATGCAACGCTTCTTGGAAAGTCGCTGCCTCCATCCCAAGCAGTTTTCAGAAGTGCTTCTTTAGAAAGTTAGCTGCTTGAAACAGCCTCGAAGGAAACCGCGCTTTCCTTTCATCTGTATCCTAAGGCCTAATTGAGTTGAATACAAATATAAACTTATAACAGCCGTTTCGGTCGTTCCCGTTAGCTGGTCTCACAAAAAGCCAGTTTAATGATCTTTCTGAAGGCTGTTTCACTGAGGCAGCAGAAAGGCACCAGCTTTACATCATTACTGAATAGTGCATAAAGGAATTATTTAGCAAGATGTTCTGTTTGTTAATAGACCCAAATCACGGTTTCTTTTACCAAATACTGCTTTTATTTGAGGTCTTTGAATGAATTTCATTCAAACAATGCTAACATCTGATGATAAAAACCACTAATGAGAGGAAAATCATCCGCGGTTTTGATCTAGAGCTCTCATTAATTCCAAACTTTGCTTTTAGTTCGTTTTGCTGATCAAATCGTTAGAACAGTTTTTATTACCGCTTTGGCTCCCTCCAAAGAGAGTTAGCTTTCCACGAGCTTAAACTCAATGCTCTTTGTTTTCCTTATACTGTGACACATCACCCCGACAGAATGAAATGGGCCAGAAGGGGACTTCATCCAATGGCCAGGGAAGAGACCCCCCTGACGCCAGGCCCGAAGCATCCCATAAACCTGGGGAGAGTCTGGGGTTTTTTCAGTTTAGGTCTTGGACCCTACACCTTAACTGATACGGTCTTTGCTTATGGGAGGATATTTTTCCAGACAAAATATGGAAGAAAATGATTTGTCTAGGGACATTCAGCACTGCACCATGGAAATTTGTGCTCGATATGTGATGTTTTCTGTACTTGTTGACACTGGTCTTTATACCTATTAGCATGTGTTGTGCTGCCTTGTAAATTGTTAATTAATTGCTGAATAATTTTCTGCAGTGCTACCAAGCTGCAAGGTGTGCTTTCTTTTTTTTTTTTTTTTTTTCATTTTTTTTATTAGAGAGAGCTAAAAGCCCCAAAGTGCAAAGTTTGGAGATATCTGAAACTTTTTTGCAGTGCTTCAGTGCTTTCCTCATGCCTCTGGCCAGGAGCTCAAGGAGGGCTGGAAGTGCAAGCATGTTGCACCAAATAGGTACCAACAGACATCCAATGGCGATACCATTCCCTATTCAAATATTATCCATGTATGATACAGGAATCCTGCCATCCTTTTCCCTTATAGAGCCAAAAATTAAAACTTAAAAGCACTTGGAAAAATCAGTACTATTTAAAAAGGCAAAACATGAAGGAGGGTTAAAAGACCGCCTGTCCTCCCACCACCACCCCGGGCTCAACCGCGGTGCGGTAAGACACGGGTTAGGCGTTCAAATGGACTCCTTAAAACATTTGCCCTCTTAAATTGCCACTGCCCTGGAAGGCGGAGGCCAGGCCATTGTATTACTTGAAATTTATGAAGATTAATGGAGAAGGCAGACAACAGTTCTGTGTTAGGAGACCAGTAGACAATTCAAACCACATTAATGGCAAGAAATGGAGAAAATAATAAAAAATAGTCTCTGCAAACATAAGGGATAGAAGTGAGGGGGTTTGCATGCTTGGGATGTAAAGTAATTCACGTTCCCTTGCACTGTCCCACTAGCTGAATTTTTTCCTTTAATTCAGAATCAGCTTACTATATTATTTTAATATAAATAGGCGTGTAGAACAGTGAACAAAATGCTGTATTTAAGACAAACGGAAAGCAAAGAGTGTTGCAAAATCAGCTTTTGCTGATGGTTCTTACCATTCCCTTTCACAGATCTCTCTGTATTGGTTCAGCAAAATTAATTATTGTCTTAAGCATAGAGTCGCTTTTACATATAGGTTGTTTACATTAGGAGCAAGAAAACATCCTGAGGTCTGAAGAGAAGAGGTACAATAAAAACAAAATTATACCTTTCACACTTCAGTTGTGTGTTGGAGAACTGGCCTGCGGGAAGTGTTTGCCATAGATCAGTGTTAGGAGCTCATCACCAAGGGACTACACTGACTCATGTGCTTAAGTGGGAAACTAAGATTCACAATGCTGTGACTCCGGTGCTTGTTCTTCTTTTAGCATCTTCCATCTGGATAATTATGCTGCTCAACTTGTTCACTAATGGTCCAGGCTTTGCTGAGATGTTTGAGGAACATAACCTTTGCCTGGCTTGGGCTAATTTTCTATCTCAAATTCTAGTGTTTATGGCCCAGGTCCTCTTCATACCTGAGGTTCTTCTGCAGTGAGAAGATGCTTTTGTAAGAGCAGGGGAGGTTTTTCAGGTTGCTCTTGTTGGAAGCCCATTCTGCCCAGTGACCAGTGGTCACAGAGGTTTAAGCTCAGTATCTAATGTGAGAGATTTTTGAAAATCTAATGTATTTGGCTCATGGTCTAACAGTTTGTACTCCTGAGCACCTTGTTGAAGGCTATGACCTCTTCTTTCAGTGTGGTCCATTGGTCAGAGCCCTCAGAGTGATCTTCTGTCCTGCAGGAGACCCTGATAAGGCCCTAAATACAACTCCAGCGGGGTTGTGCTCTCTGTGAGGGATTTAAGGGGGAATCAAGTCATGCATAGACTAACTTTAAGTGAGACGTCTTTATTGGTGGGAATTTCATCCTACCCAAATTCCTTGCACTGGCAGATTTGCAAAGCTTAGCCTTAAAGGTCAGTCTAAGTTTTATGTACTACCCAAGATGAAGGGAGAAAAAAAAAATAATACAAGTTTCCTTTAACCTAGTTTACCCCAATTTTTTGCACATTAAAAAAAAAAAGTAAAAAATTTCTGCTTAAAAGTAAATAAATTTAAAAAAAAACTTCCCCAGAGAACTGAAGCAGAAGTTTGGCAGCAGTGGAAGCGAGCGCACTCCTCTTAAAGCTGCTTTAACTGCGAAGTGAGAGCTTAACGCAGAGCAGAGGCAAAGACAGCCCGAGCTCAAGCGTGCACTGCTCAGCGCTTCAGTCTGGTGCTTCGTGGTTATGTTTGTTAGACTGAAAGTGGGTAAAGCTAAAACAAATAGTGGTATTCACTAGAGATTGATAAAATAGAGGTCACCTCTAGTAATATATAGTAGAATTATTCTCCAAAGGGCTCAATTTTAATTACATACTGGTTTAAGAGTATTACTTGCACAAAACCCTGCTACCTGTTTATGCTTCCAAAACCTAATGGAGTTATATTGAATAACTGAAAGGCCCCCAAATCACACTGACAACTTGTCTTCTAAACTCTGTTATGTTTTGTCTTAGCACAAGTGCCAGTGCTAAAGATTATTGATGCAACTGCTTGCTTTTAGATGCTGAATCACATTAGCCTCCCTCCTGCCCTCCTATTTCATTAAGAATCTGGCTGCAGATCAAAAAATGTAATGCCTTCTCCATGTAGGGCCCCATAACTTTCACAAGCCCTAAAAAACCGACTGGCAGTGCATTGATTTCTCTCTCTTTTCTTTCTTTCTCCCGCTCACTCTTCCTTGCTTTTGTTCTGTTCCTCTTTTTCTCTTTTCATTCTTTCTCTTTCTTTCACTGTCTTTACTTCTTTCTCATTATTTTTCTTCCCCCCACCTCTCTTTTTTCTTCTCTCTCTGTGTCTCTTCCTCTCTCTCCTTCTCCTCTCCCCCTTTTTTCTCATGGAGTGGTGAGAGAGAAAAATATAAGTAGGAGGAAGGCAAGAGGTCAGCGTGTGAGGAATTCCAGTTTAGCAGACAAAGCCAAAACACTAATGTATGTCCATATATTGCATCTGATATTTTTATTATATTTGCTCAGAACAGAGTAGTTGTTATTTTGTTTTCCCAAAGGCTAAGCTTTTTTATTTTTCTTCATTGCTGTCGTCTTTGTTATAATTTGGACAAGTCTGTATTCAGTCAACTTCGTTTCATTCAGAATTAAAAATTCTGTGCGGAAGGGTCTCCCAAAAGCTCTGCTGGAGCAGAGACCAGAGGGTGACCTGACTAAAACCAGCGGGACCATTGCCAGCAGTTTCAATGGGATCAGGATTCATCCCGAGATTCTGTATTCCAGCCAGGGGATTAGGTCCATCTGGCACATAGGTGCTACAGGAGATGTCCAGAGCTCTACTCTGGGCTTCACAGCAGGCTCAGCTATTAGTCCCAGACTGAGAGTGCAGCAGGACTGTAAGAAATAAGGGTTTTGTCCAGTTTTGTAAGGAAAATAATTCTAGAGAACATTGAACAATATTTCTAGAGTAACTTTCTGTCCCCAGAAACTAGGAAAGTCCCTTTCCCAGTGTCCCTGTCAGTGCCATGGAGAACTTAATCTTCTAATTTGTGAGCTCGTTTCCCTCGGGTGGGCTGATGAAGGTGAATCCTGCTGAGTCAGCACTACCCAACTGGGTGAAGGCACATGTGCCCAAAGCCTTTTTGCCCACAGGCTAGCTATTTTCCCCATGGGACTGCCGGTGGCTGATGTTTTCTACATAGCATTGGCCAACCAGGCTCTCTGCAAACAGCCAGGTGCGAAGGGTTGTACCGAAGAAGAACAGAAATAGTATGTCAAGATTCATTTCCTTTTTCTTCTTCAGTTTCCAAAATATTACTATGTACACGGCCTTCAGTCCCCATGTGCCTGAGTCATCCAGAGGTGTACACATACCTGCATGCACAACAGGAGTTGTACCAACACATGCACCATTATATCTTCTTGAATGGAGTTGGTGCTCAAATTTCTCGTGCTTGGGAATGTTTCTCGAAACAGGAAAAAAATCTTTTAAGTTACCTAAAGATATAGTTTTAAATTCTTGTTTTAATAGACTGACACATCATTTTTTACAAGATCTTGAAACCAATACTTCCCTCAGACAAAAGAGTCACTGTGTATTCTTGCTGTACTTTTGCTTCTCCCCCAGCATCTCTGTCTGGTACCAGTTAGAAACAGAAACAATCCCCAGCATCTATCATTTCACCAACAATGGCATTCAGAGCTAAAGCAAATCCAAATCTTTGCTGAAGCAAAGTCTTGCAGTCACATAACCACCATGTTAATATCTTGAGTTGTTACTTGCTGATTTTATGCAACATGTTTGTTTATTTTTGGACTTATTTAGTGCTACACAGCCCAAGGCATTTATTCGTATAACTTTTAAAGTTGCTTCATTTGGAACAAGTTTCACGTAAAGATCATATTAATTAGGTCCTACACCTAAAGTTCATCTTAATTAGCATTGTTTTTTTCCCTGAGGTTCTAGTAATTTGTTAGAATTCAACATGGATATTCTGGAACACTTATGGAGTGATAATTAGTCAACTGTTCGTATTTCCATTGCCTTTAACATGAGCGGGATTAGGCCTGCAAACCACTGTTTGTAACTTGATACAACCGTGGCGATTTCATTAACCATTTTAATAAATCTCGCTCACATAAATACCCATAAATGCACACATGCATGTGCATATCCAATCCCATTTATTCTGAATAAGGAAAATAACTCTGCTGTGGCAGTTGTCTCTCATGTACCGTTTATTTTACCCATGTAAATTAATTTAGTTGTTTTTCATAACCATTCACATATTCCACTTCATTTCACGACTAATTTCTGGGATTGGTTTGATAGTCAGCTATTATCTTTTTGGACATATGTAACCTTCTTCGTATTTCTTGTTGCCGTAGCTGAGCAAACGGTTCCTTGGTTCTTTATGTAATATTACAACAAGTCCTATATCCTTAAACAGGACTATACAAATAAAATAGGAAAATCTTTTAGTGGAACAAATGCTTCCAACTGAAGTTGTGCAAGGTTGTGATTACAGCTGTACAAGAGTGGTATTGTATTGTTTGGAATTTATTTTTGCTGAGTAGAGAAAATTAGTTAAAGTGCTGCAGAAACCCTGTAAAAGTAGTGTATGAAAATGTTTCCTATGACAAAGCACAGACATTTAATACAGCAACATATGGCATCATATCTTCCCTAGAATCACCCCAAGTAATTTACAGACTACTGTAGTACTGGGCTGTATAAAAAATATTAGGATTTTGTATTTGCATATGGGAATGCCACTAACCGTTATAACAAGTGTGGCAGCAGTAGGACCTTTGGACAGATTTCCCAAAATGTCAGAGTATTTAAAATGCAGATGGATGCAGAGCTGTCTTTCCAAAACCACTGCAGAAGTCTTAGTAGACTAAGTGGCTTTTGCAGCTCTAGACACCTTCTAGACATCTTCACAAAGCTGGGCCTTGTCTGCAGATGTGTAAAGTGTCCTGCTGATTAAGTGCAGTCTGCAAGAAAGGTCTGGGTTTTTTTGGTTTGGGGGATTTTTTTTTTTTCATAGCTTTGTTTTCAATATAAATTTTATATCTTTTCCTAGGTAAGGCACTCAGGGAAAGCAGATGATTTTCCTAGGCTCATTTCCAAATACCTAAGTTCTGTATCTCAAAGGGACTGAGGTGTCAAACTGAACTCTGAATGCAGGTACCTAAGTCAGATTTAGTTTTGTCAGTTATGGCTGCTAAGAGAGGGTCAGATTTGGGATGACAGAATGAGACCAGATAAGGCTTCCTTCTGTGTGCGTCTGTACTGCAAGCAGGAGACTTATCGTCAGCCACCTGGAGATGTACTCAAGATTGCTTTGGTCTCATTGCTCAAGTCACAATCATATTTAGGATGCAGTGAAATGAGCTTCGTCCCAGGCTGGCAACAGAAGAACGTAGCCGGGCTCTCCAGAGAGCTTGTTTAGCCCTTGCTGAAGGCCATGTTCCTGATGTGTTTTCCATGATGGCTAACAAAGCTGGCCACATTAGAGACAGATAGTGTGTATTTATACATATTGTCACCTCCCCTCCTGACGGCACGTCCAGTGTGCCCTGCAGACCTGGGGAAGGAGTGGCCTGTCTCCTCCCCTGCTTCGGTGGAGCGTGACCACTGCTGCATGGGGAGAAGGTGCTGCAGATGCACCGTAGTGCTCCCCCCTATGTCGCTCTGACCGAGGGCAACCACATGCTAACCACACTAACCACACGATCACTTTCCCATCCCTTCACGCTCTGTGATGTTTGAAATCGCTGTGTGTAGGAGGCTGCGCTTTTGTCTTTGCTGGTTTTCTGTCTCAGAAATGGCCACCTTGGCCATTCATGCCACGGAGCTGACTGTTGTCATGTAGCCTTTTATAACATTAGTTAATGAGGATCTTGCGTTGGACTTTCAGGTGAGGTGTTAAGAACATCGGTATCGCTGCTGTAGTGACCTTCGGAGTGTAGGATGATGCCTCACAGCTCCCAAGGCACTACTCATGTCTGCTGAGCCGTGTCACGGTACAGGGGGCAAATGCAAAAGGCACTTTTCGAGTTTCACAGCTGTAGGCAGACTAGGAAAAAGGGAGAGGGTAATGCAGAAGAAAGGAATGAGGTGTGATCAAGGTGCAAACCTAAAAATAAAATAATATTTTTTTTTTATTCTAGAATTTAAATAGACTTGTGCAGATGTCTAGTGAGATGAGAGCACAGAATGCTAAATATAAAACTTCTGGGCTGATGTACAAACTGAGATTCTCTCTGTGGTCTCAGCTATGTGATTTTGAGTAGGAAAATTTTAGGCACCAGATAGGCTGCAAGAGTGTGTTTCTCCTTTGGTCAGCAGAGAATTATCATTTCTCTCACCATGAGGCATTTAGCTCTTTAGCTCTTTAGTTTAATTCTGTGTTTTATTTAGTGACAAAAGTAATATAATAACTTCTAAATTTTAAATGGTATCGGAGCAGTAGAAGTGAAACCTGGGTGGTGTTTTTCCCCCTTATAACACAGTCTGAAAAGTCTCTTGACTGTGGTTAAAATGTCTGAACCAGTTTAATGGACCTTGGCACACATTTAAAAGAGAAGTGGGGGTGGTACCAACCCCACTGTTTCCCATCAAAGGCCAAAAATTTTGTAGAAGAAACCCAGTCTTTATTCCAAAATTGAGCATACAGCTGGTGCAGTTTCACCCTGACAGTTTGGAGGCGGCACCACTCACACCTCCTGGAGTCTGCCCAAGCCTTGGGGGAAGACCTGACCAGGTAAAGCTACTTTCAGCAGTTGTAAACAAAACTGCAACAAGACTTTCCATTCCCAGTGCTGGAAGTAGAGCCCTTGTAGGGCATCTCCTGTTTTCCTCTACGTGGGAAGTAGTTATGGGTATTCCTCACCCTACCAGCCTGTCGGGGGGGTGTTTGCTGGCTGGTGAGGTGCTGTAAGTTATCACTGCCACCAGCCAAATAAAATCATGGAATCATAGAATGGTTTAGGTTGGAAAGGACCTTGAAGATCATCGAGTTCCAACCCCCCTGCCCTGGGCAGGGACACCTCCCACCAGTCCAAGTTGCCCAAGGCCCCATCCAACCTGGCCTGGAACACCTCCAGGGATGGGTACCTCAACAACTTCTCTGGGCAACCTGTTCCAGTGCCTCACCACCCTCAAAGAGAAAAATTTCTTCCTAATGTTTAATCTAAACCTGCCCTCTTCCAGTTTAAAGCCATTCCCCCTAGTCTTATCACTACATACCCTTGTAAAAAGTCCTTCCCCAGCTCTCCTGTAGGCCCCCTTTAGGTACTAGAAGGCCGCAATAAGGTCTCCCTGGAGCCCTCTCCTCTCCAGGCTGAACACCCCCAACCAGGGGGTTGTATAATTAAACCAGGATCTTGTGAAGACACTGTGGCCCACAATGCTTCTGAGGTACTTTGCAGATTGCAAAGCACTTGTCACCACTGAGAGTAAGAGGCTGGATAGTTATCCTCAGCTTTCATAGATTTTTTCCTGTTTTAAACTATGATTTTCAGATGAATTATTGCTTCCCATAGTGCTTCATGGTAATCTATTCATGTGATGCTGGCTCAAGACACTCTAGAAATAATTTATTCCCAGACATATTAATTTAAGTCTGTCTCTGCATTCACCTCACTAAGGCACGATCTACGCATGTTCCCTATGAGCTTCTGGAGAAAGAAAAAGAGTTTTCTGGCAGAGAGATTTGGAGCCTTTCAGTAAGATTGCACTTAAACACATAATATGGATTTCAGACATTCAGACCTTTGAAGGCTGGAAATAATCAATTTGCATGACAAGACGGAGTCCTGGAGCTGGTACGCTGCTCCAGCATGAGCAGAGGTGCTGTCTCCTGCAACCTCGCAGGCATCCTTGGATAGAAATGCAGAGGAAAATTTTTGGCTGGAAAATTTTTGGCTAGAAAATATAGAAATCAATGCAGTCGTAGCCATTTGGTCTGGCAGAGAATTTGTGCCACAGTCATTTTCCAGAAGCCTAAAGTGAAATCTATTGCACAGCAACACTAAAATAATTACCCTAAGGGTAAAGGTGGCCAGAAAAAAAGTGACAATCTTGTCATCCCAGTTTAACTGAAAAGTGACAAAGTTGTCATTTCATTTCATTGTCATTTCATTTCGCCTGTTTACTAATTCCTTCCTTGAGCGTGGCTTTATTCTGCCTAAACTTCTCTGTAGAAAGCAACATCCACAGAAAAATTTATCTTCTGTTTACTTCCTTTTGCTTGTCTTGGTAATATAAATTTTAACTCTCAAAAATTTTCAGATGATATTAAGCATGTCAGCATGGTACGTGAAGATATAACTAAGAGTAATGGGATGAAACTGAGCCAAAGCAAATGTTGGCTGAGTAGCAGGAGATGGTCTGTTACCGAGGGCTGTTAGAGGAAGGTATAGTTTCCCAAGGGAAGTGATGGAAAAACCATCACTTGAGACATTTACAGCCAAACTGGACAAAACCTTTGAAAACATATTTGAGGGGGGCAAAAGTTTTCTTAAAGGATGTGGGGACTAACTGATCTAACAGGTCCTTCCACATGGCTGCCCGGCCGAGCTGGCAGAGCCCGCTCTCGTACCTCCACGCACACTAATACAGCGGGAGGCTGTTGTCAGGGTCTCTCACCCTCTTTGCTACACAGGGAGGTTGTTACGGTGTTGATCTGGATTTTGCTTGGGCACGCTGTGGCAGCAGGAGCTCGGTGTGTAACCCCTGCGTTCCCTCAATTCCCCCCACCTCCTGCGGGGCTGGGGAGGCAGAGGGGTCCCACAGGAACGCTGCCCCAGGGTAGGCAAGGTGGACACCCGCACGCCATACAAGAAATCGGGGATCTTCCCGAGCTGAGAGCTGAATTTCAAAGCCCAAGACAAGCAACCCGTCCCATGCTACCTCCACCGCTGTGCCTCCTCCTCCTGTCCCCGCTAACGCTGTGGCTGGACAGACGGTCAGAGTTGGTGGATCCCTAGCTCTGAACGTTTTTTTTCTGAAACAGCATATGTGAATCACTGCTAGACTCTTCCATTTTAAACATCTTTCCAACTGAAATTATAGCAGAGATGAAAGCATTAAGTACACATCGGTAGAGTGGTTCCCAAATAATGAAAAATGCATAAGCCTAAGTCTTTTTTTCCCCCCCTTCCTTTTAATACAGAGCAGGTAAATTCCTAAATTCCGTTTTCTTCTCTGGAGATTTACATACTGAATATTTTTTAAGACAGAAGAGAGAGCTCTTCGTTAGTGGGTGGGTTTTGTGCCGAATGCAGCTATGTGATGCTTCCCTCCCACCCACCCCCTCAAAAAAAACCCACCCTAGCATTGCTCCAGTGTGACAGCAGATAAGTAACAAGCCTCCGAGAGGTAACAGCAAACACCACCCCCCCCTCCCCAGAGCCCCTTAGGAAAGGTAACCCCTTTGGAGGGCATTTTGCTGAGCTCCCTGGTTAAAATCCCTCTCAGCAGCCAGCCGTGCTGCTGACACAGAGAGCTGGAGCAGTAACAGCTCATCTACTCAGCACCTGCCAGCGAACACTTGTTTCTGCCAAGAGTAACTTGGTACCAACTTCAATAATATCACAATGCGGTATTTAAATAATTTGACAAGGCTATTTGGATAACTACCAGGAGTTGCTCAAGTCAGTAATTTTCCTTTTGGGAGACTGAGTTAGGATCTGCGTTTTCTCAAAGATAATATTGCCTCATCCCGTCGCTGAAAGAATTTTAAAGCATGACTAGATACATATACATATATTAAATGGTGGGGTTTAACATTTTGGAGAACGAAAGGCTGATAGCGAAGCCCAGAGCAAGTGGGTCTGCTGATATCCCCCTCCACCCGCCAGATCCTGAGGCCGTCCTCTCCTGCTGTCCTCCACCAGACCCGAAAAGAGGCTGTTATTTTGGCTTCATGTGAACTGGTTGAGGCTTTTTCTCTTCAGGGCCAAACCAATGGCTCTCTAGGCCATGTCTTGCTTTAATTCCTCAATAATCCATTCCAGCGTCACCTTGGGAAGGAGCTGCCAGGGCTGAAGGTTGCTCTGTGCCTCACGTGCTATTCACACCACCTCCAAGCAACTTGCACCTTACGGGTTGAAAAATGCAGTCTAGACCAGAAACTAGAGAAACGCATTTAATTCTAACACCGGCTTTTGATATTCTGCAAAGGTTACTTTGCTCTGAGTTTGCACTGCGTATGGACACATTTGTAGAACGGAGTATTAAAATTTCCCCCTGTGTTTAAATTGAGGTGATTAATTACCTGAATCTCGGAGAAAATCTCTTTCAAAATGCGAGAGTCAGACTTTGTGACAGGGCTGCTGGGGCACTGTATCACTGAATACCTGATTTTCCAAGTTACTGGACATCGCTTTGCAGTTGGGACTGCAGAATATTTCGTAACCTGTTAACACAAAGATTGGTCTCATCTGCATTAGGCTGGCAGAAGCCAGCCCGAATGAGGTTACGAGGTCGTGATTCTGATTGCTTTGAAACAAATTTTCCTGATTTAAGTGTGTCGGCACTGATGGCATTCAGAGCATCCCGGTCCATAGCCCCGTGTTCCCCAGCTGTCCGGATACACACGTGATGGATCTCCTGTAAGCTGGTTGTGCGTTCCAGCTATGGCATCAGGCTATTAACCTCTGGGTATTTGCATTATTAGTCAGTTTTCTAAATCCTTGGAGTTAAGTACAGAGAGAGAAAAGATTTTCCATTTTGTTGGAGCTTGAAGTTGTCTGGTATGAATTTTACAAAGCACTCAAAATGCTTTGCTTTCAGCCAATTTGCTACTCTGGCTATATTCTGTCTCATATCTTCACAGAAAATTACTTGCTGCCAGCTAAATACAGTATGTTGATGACCTATTAATTTATGACATGCATTTGGAGCTGGGAACAAATTTATAAACAAACGTTAAGTTCTTTTCCCCCTGTGAATTGTACCAGCATTTGTTTTAATTTCCCAGTAGTCATGCTTAATGTGTCAGAAGCTATGTTCGACTTCTTGTTTTCCTCCGAAAAGAAGGAAAAAAAAGGAGAAATAACTAACTAAAGTTCAGCTCCTGTCAGGTATTATGAGCAACACTTTGAAATGAGGTATGAATCCAAATAAAATATTTTAACTATGTAGTATTTTACTAAAATCTGGAGGAGAAAAGGTTTACTTACTAAACAATCATTTGAGCTGTAAACCTTAAAGTATTCACCAAGGTCCCTTAAAGTTAAACAGAAAAGAAATATCTATCAGCACATTTTAACATAAAGCAGAAGTCCTTACTAGATAGTATACCCCCAAAAAAAAAAAAAAAAAAAGCACAGCTTTTAAAGGTACTTTTCTCAAGTGATGCAGGAAAATTCCTCGAGCCAGTATGGAAATTAATATAGCTGAAGGTAATCTAAATTGTTGGCATTCATTTGATGCTACAGCAACCCTGGGACCAATCCTGGAAACCCTACTTCAATTAATATTACTAAAGTCAACAGAATTCGATGCAAGAGCATAGCTCTGTGCTGGCAGTGGGACGGCACAACGGGGCGGCCCAGGGGCCGCTGCTGAGGCTTGGGCTGGTGCCTCCTCCATGGTCCTGGTCCTGCCCTGGTTCCCCTGCTCCTCCTGCTTTCAGCCATGTTAAAGATGCTTTTCTCTTCCTGGAAAGGTCCTAATCATTTGTTCATGGGCCATGTCTTCCATCAGCTTTCCAGGAGGTGGATTTGTCACGTAAGGAAAAATGACTGGAAAGAAGGGTTTTTCCAGGAGGTTCAATAACTGAGGGTTGTTCCCTTGCTGGACCCACCAGTGAGTCAGGGCAGCTGTTTTGCAACGGGAGATGAAATGATGTTTAGATGAAGACTGGTGTCTGGGGCACATGGGACACGAGTAGGTATTTGGGATCCTTTAAGTGGATTTTGATGCTGGGGTTTATGTAGTGCAAGAAGTGCTTAGGGTCAGCCCCTGCCACAGGGACTTAAGCGCCAAAGAGCATTTTTAGCTGCCAAACTCCAGCATTTAATCAACCCTCTCAGGAGATTGAGCTTTTTGTCCAAACCCTGCTTCTGCCAGAGGAGCGCCATTAGCAAAACATAGTAGGTATGGTGAAAAAGAAAGAAAGGCTCTCTTTTGTTCTGGTTTTCATTAAAAAAAAAAAAAAAAAGTACTTTCTCACATCCACTCAAGGGATTCATGACTCTTAATTTTTTTGGGGGGGAAGGTACAGCCTTTTCTCCCATTTTGTTGCAGGCCTTGAAGCCCCTGTGGGGGCATGTCTCCAAGGCATTTCACACCTGGCAGTCCACACCATGCCCTGGCCCCTTCCATGGGACCTCTCTGTAGGTCCAAACCCACGCACAGAGCAGGACATACAAAAACTCAATGGGAAGGGGGTAGAGACAAGCACCGAACGCTGGCCACAGTGATACCTACATCCCTATCTCATGACTTCAAGAGCCACAACTGTGGCTCAGAGTCACGTTGACCATTTTCTGGCTGTTTGCAGCCAACTTGATCAAGAGAGCCTTGGTGTTTCTGAACCAGCTTTTGCCCACCAGACTATTCCCTAGAGTCAAGGAAATACTCCTCTCACAGCAGAGCTCACGGCACGTCTGCACTGCATTGCTCTAGCTACACAATGAACTCTCATGAGGGCCAAAGATTTAGCCAGCAGAGTTGATTTTTTATGAGTTCATCAAACTATTTGTTGTGAATTGTATTTGTTAGGCAATTAGCTCTGGTTGCAACCCTCTCCGGGCTTCTCAGTATTGCCCGGATGGTTGCGATAAACAATTTCCAGCCTATGAATTGTTTTGGGAGGGGATCGCTTTGAATAGCCCTGTGTTGTCTGTATGTCTTTTTAGAGTCAAACGGTATCACTGAAAAACTGCCTGCATTTAACAGGGAAATTCTAGCACATTTTGGGGGAAGAAAATAAGTCTTCCTTCAGTTTTTTAAAAGCACCAGGAGGTCTTGTGAGAATTGTCAGAAACTGTTTTTAATGGCCAGCCACCTACCCACTTACTGTACCAAAAAAATTGCAGATCATTTCTTTATTTCCTCTCTTGACCATATTCTCCATCCTCTCTTAGGAATTAATAAGGCTCATCTGTACAAAGTAGAAAACTCTCCAGGCAGTTCATTCTGCTCTGCTGCTGCTCACTCAACTATATTTCACACTACAGGCGCCCATTGCTGTCCTGTTTCTATCTATCAACTTTTTCCTTTGTTACAATTTGTCGTGAGTCCATCCCCAGTTATTAAATCACTGAATCATTCCCTCTATATGTTAATACCAAACTATCTGAAAGGCTAAAAAAAAAAAACACACCAGTAGCACATGGTCTGTCCTTCGAGCCTTTGTTAGCTATGGGTGAAAACAAACCCCATCCCAGCCTAACCTTTGTGCTCTTGAAAACCATCCCTGTATTCCCCGAGCCGCCTACGCCGCTGCTGCACCACCACCCGCTGCCCGCGGTCCTCTGGGGAGCTGTCAGCGTCCTTATTCATTGAGGAGCCCAACTAATAGGAACCATCCACCTGCTCCAGGGTGACTCCGTCTCTCCCCACTGCGATGCTTGCCGGGATGTGATCCTTGCCTGTTGTCGTGACCTTGTTTTATTGGATGTTCTAATAGAAGCTGAAATGGATATTAGCTGTAATTACTCATTCCGCAAGATTCTGTAGGTCACTCTTTGTACCAGAGTTGAGAACCTTCATTGTCTACATTGCTTAAATTACTGAACATTGTGCCATCAGTTCTGAATTAGTGCTCATTAATGAGCCTGTGGTTCAAAAAATTCCCTATTTATTATTCAGAGGCCAAGTATAATTCAGGCAGCTGCAATGCAACACTACTTGCTTGACTTTTGATCTGTGATGGAAGACCTGGTTTCGGTTTTATGTAGGGTTTGGTGTTGGGTTTTTTTATGCAGGAGGGAGGCATATAGCAAGCAAAGAGGAATAGATTTTTTTTCCCTCCTAGCCTGAAATCTCTCTCTTAGGTACCAGAGTCTTTAGAATAAAGCAAAACCTTTTTTTTTTTTTTGGATGGACTAATATCTACTTGGTTAGTGAGTGGCTAATTCCAAGATGATATTAAAATTCTCTATAATCCTAGAGATGACCGGCCGCTGTATTAACCCCCTGCATGAAATACTCTCTTCCTCTGTCTTTCACTTTTGCACTTGCTCCTTCTCTGCTCTTTCTCTCTCTCTTTCTCTCCTGAGCACACAAATCCCAAGCGTTGACACATCATCACAGACTGCCAGTCCCCACTATTTTAAGCTATAATTATCTCCTTTATGTTTTCTAACACTTCTCCAAAAGGTTAAGTAGTACCAAATTCAGTGTGCAGCCCAGCTGAGCGGTACCCTATGAAGCCGGTGCTGACAATGCAGCGGGCCCATCCCTGGTGGTCAGAGGACAGGCTTCACCTGCAGCAGCATCCCTGGCCAGTCCTCCCTGGGGACACTTTGGCCCCTTCGCTTTGCACCCTCCAGCCCCACCAGCAGTATATTAGGCTGCAGACAACCTTACGGGAAAGAATAATGTCATGTATTTTGGGGAGGGGTGGAGACGAATCCAGATGAGGAGTATCATATTTTCTGCAGGGAAAAAGGGAGCGCCTGAAGATGTTCGGTGCTCTTTTGGGGTTTGCTAATCGATGCTGGCAGCACCCCGAGGGCGAGGGAGCCAGGAGGGAGCAGGCACCCTCGCGGCACCGCTGCTCGGCTCAGCACAGCAGACCATTTCCAGGGATCTGCGGCTTATGACAGAGCATTTCTTGTGTCAATAATTAACAAAAATATCAATGTGATAACAGCAGGAGTGGAGATAAAGCTGGGTCTAAGACGATAATGGCTTAAAGGAGCACATGCGAGTATGCCAGCAGCCGTGGGGCTGTCACGCTTACTAAGGAGAGAGCAAAACCAGCACTGGCTGGTATTATGCTGCCTCTGAAAAGAGACTAAATGCTACAGTGTTTTCTGAAAAAAAAAAACCAAACCAAAAACTAGTTCTGTGGGTTTTGAAATCAGACCCGTGAAATTTCCACTATACAAACTCCAAGAATATTTAATAAAATGGCCAAGATATCCAGTTTCTTCTCACCCTGCCCTGGCAATACTGGCATTATTTTTCCCTGTTTTCTGACTTGAAAATGGAGCACGCTTGTTTTCTTGGCCAAATCACCGTTTTGTTTAGGCAACATTTCACACATAATTATCTGTGGGGAATGGGGAACTTTCAGAGGAAAAGTCAAATTAGCAATTTTAATGCTAGAAAATTCTTGAAGAAGTGCAGCTTGCGTAATTGATAGAGACCTAATCTTTACAAGTTAGAGCAGTCTTTGAAGAGTCCCCAGCATATTTAACTTTATTCTGTAATTGTATGCTCGGGCTCTGAAGATATCTTAAGACTTGCTATTTATCTGCCTGGTGAGGCGCAACACTTTCTTATTAAAAACATATCTATCATGGTTAATGACTTGATTTTTTTCCTTTAATACAGTACAATGACAGGTGTAAAGAGAAGATGAGCATCAGATGCTTGAGCAATATGCTCACTGTTTCAAGACGCCTTGAACATCAGCATTCCTTCATGGTGCCAGAGGAAAAAAAAAATACGCTACACAGATTACACGCTTGTGTTAGATAGAAAATAGTACCATTTGCAGTTTCAGTTAAAAGCATGTTGAAGTGCATATGGAAAATACCATTAGGAGGAACTCCAGAGCGCCTGAGTAAAATGGGTCATTAGGCTTTCGTTTGTTGGAGAGTGTCTCCCATCTGACAGTGCAGAATGGTAGCATTTTTAGCAGCTTATGTTCCCAGTTACATTAAACAGACAAACAGATTGACTATTTTGCATTTCTCATTTGACAACAGCTTGTCTTCATTTGCAGCACACTGGTGGCTGAGCTGAAAGCATGGCGGATGAGTGTATCCAAGGTCCTGGTTTTGAATAACAGCAGATGCCAACGTTTAACTTCAAAATCAATCAATTCTTTTTCCTGCGTTTGGATAAAAGGTCTAGTGAAGTGCCTGAAGGGGGTTTTCTGCTGTTTACAGCTGAAAATATATTAAAAAAAAATTTCACTACAAAACTTTCTGCCAGAGATGCGGACGCTGGTGATTTTATGAAAGTAGGTATGTGAGAAAGTGTTTCTAATTGAGGGGTACCACAAAACACTATGCGAGGCCTAGTGGAGCTTCATCTTTCAGACTCATTTCTGGAAAAGTGCTTGACTGCTGTCAGATCTTGGGTCAGACAACCCTGAGCTGACTCTGGGTGATCACCCACTTTCCTGCCTACGCTTCTCCACACCACTGACAGCAAGTGCAGGAACTCCTGATCTGCAACCACAGGAGGTTATAAATTAAGTGTTGGGATTCTTAGAATATTTGGCCTGAAACCACTGTGGCCCATAAATGCTTCTCCTCTGCGGGGGTGGTTGAGTGGAGAAAACTATGGTAAAATGTACATGGGGTCAAAATTGTTGAAAACATCTCATCCTGAAGGCAGCTGAAGCAGGCTTGGAGCCTCAGCTTCTCGGGACAGTTGTGGTTCTGCCTCCATGCAAGTGCAAAGCGATGTGATCTTTGGAGGTTCCAAGAAGCTCAGTGTCTGTTTATCTTCCAGTGATGCACAACCGAAATACAGAAATAGAGGCTGATATTTACCAAGTACCCATGGTTGGGCTCTTGGTAGAAATGCAACGGCAGTCCAAATTTCCTTTCGAAACAGAGAGGTGGGGTTGGTCGCCTCCCCATTCACGCACCTGGCAATAGGACTCCCTGCTGAAACTGTAGGGTGCTTTCGGGTGGGAGCAACATGCATCCCTTATCGGCAAGATTTAGCACTGTGCAGATAGTATGAAAGATTCACGAGGTAGTAAAATGTGAGCTGTATAAAGCTAATCCCGGTGTCTGGAGCATTTGGCAGGGGAGATGAAGGTCCGATTACAATGTGAATTGTAAATCCTTCTTCTTTTAAGTCAAATTCTCCTCCAATAAGAGAAGCATTATTTTCTGCCCAGTAGCAGAAAAGACAACTAGACCCAACACCCTGTGCTGAGTGAGTTCTTGGGAAAGCAGGGGAGCAGCTTCTCTTGCTACTTTTTGACAGGTTTTGAAGGCACTAATGTAGGTCCCCGTCTTCGGGTGGCAGTTGGGGACATGAAGCCTGAGCCGAAGAGGTCCAGCCCAACCAGCTAAAAGCAAAATGCGTAAGGCAGAGCAGCCTTCAGCTTTCCTTAAGTAGCTGGCTGGGTAGCACAGGGCTTTGATCCCAGGTCTCCCAAAGCATGGTGTGTGAGCCTAGGGACTGGACTCCAGCTTCTGATTTCAGGGAGTAAAAGCCAGACATGACGATGCGCAGCACTGAGCCTCTTCGTCTTTTTTTTTTGGATTTTAGCCCGAGGCCAATGATTTTCTGCAGCCTGAGGGTGACAGGGAGAGTCTCCAGGGACTGATAGTACAGGGACATGCAAAGCACACCGGTGACATCCCTCAGCGCTCTTGCTGAAATGGGTGTCCTTCTCCCACATGAAGTTCAAAGGTTTTGGTAGCTGCAAACAGCCACCAGTTAAGAAGCAACCCAAAAGGCGGTGGGGGGAAACCTTTAGCACTGAAATATTTATTTCCTCCTCTCACCCATCCTCCCTGAAGATTTCCCTCTTTAGCAGCTCTGATCACATACACAGAGCAAATACTGTGCAGGACCCTGAAATAACACCTGCAACCAGAAATCCCTCATTACAATAAATGGTAGGTTTTCATCCAGGTTTTTCTAGCCATAGTGGAGAAACAATTTCTTGATTTTGTTTTTATATAAACATGCTGATGTAGAGCATTCTAAAATCCTTTGGATAATGTTTATTTTGATGCCAGGTCAGTTATGTTAGACTCATATTTGAAGATCTAGCTTGGCAGCACAGGGAATGCAACAGGAAAAACTAATTTTGAATCTGAAATAATTTTAGGAGAACACATCTGGGAAAAGAACCGTTGGTACCTAAAACATACAGACATGCCCTTCTGCAGAGTAGCTAACATTTGCCATACAGGCACATCTGGTACCTATAGTGAGATGAAAAGTCGATCCTACCTTGCAATTTTCTAAAGCGGTTTCCTTTTGTGCAGTTTAGTTCATCACAGTTAAGCATGAACCAAGGCTTATTGGACTGATCTCACCTCATGCTACCATACCGCATCCACATGGCCTTTTTCTGCGATGTCCGTGGCGGTCACGCCGGCTGCCATGTGCATCTCAGACACGCTGGCTCAGGTCCGGGCTTCCTTTGCGTCCCCCCCACCTGCACTTGGCCTGAGCAGTGATGCCAAGAGGTCTGCCAGTAACGTAACTGGCGCTGATTTGCTAGGGCTTTCACGTGGGAAGGTAGATGTTATGGACTCTTGGTGGTCCGTAAGAGGCAGTGAGGGTTGACCGTGGCTAACTAGCCCAACAGGCTTGGCAATTATTGCAATGAGGGCTCTTCCAAATGTCTGATTTCTCTAAGCTGTCAACTTCTGCACAGCCAGAACAAGGCCCAGCATCAAAAAAGGCCCCTTATCCTTCTCTTGCAGCAGAGTTTTGCTTAATATACTCTGTTATATGCTCCCTGATAACTGAGTCTCCCTGTCCATTCTGCCAGATTCGTTTTAACCAGCCTAGCAAGCCACCAGCGTACAGTCAGCACGTGGCTGTGTAATGGGCTGGAGAATCATTCCCGTTCGACTTCTGTGCACAGAGAGGCACGCACAGGGTTTAGTCTTGCTCTCTGGAAAGCGGGGTTTTCTCTGCCTCTCTCCACTGGAGTATGTTTTGTTCCATCTACTTCAAATATCTTGAGGTTCCTGCAGAATCGTCTCTTGTTGTGACTGCATTTAATCCTCTGTGCTGCTGTCCCTTCACAATTTGATGCTGGTGTCTGCTGTCTATCGTTGTTAAGCATATGTAGTGATTAGAAGGAAAGAACAAGAGATTAGAGGAAGCCAAGAGCTGTCTGAGGCACACAGAAAACAAAAAAAAAAAAAGAAGGGGAAAACATTTTCAAGGCCACTGGAGTAGGAGAGGTCTCAGCATGTGGGCAAAAGACATAAGCAAGTAAAAAAAATTGACAAAGGCCATTGCTTGGGCTGCTTGTATGGTTGTTTCACAGTAGAAAGAGCATAATATTGATTCCAAAAAATGCTGTCTGTCCTTTTACCTAGATTTTGATAGTCAAAAGCGTAGAGGTTTTTTTGACAAAAGCATTAAGGAATAGCTATGGAAAGTGCCACAGCTCAAATGGCCATGTTTTCTTTTTTCTCACTCTTTTTAAAAAAATGTTGCCATTGCTAGGACATGCATTTAGAGCTCTTTGTTGTCTTAATGGAGACTGAAACATGTGTAGAGTTTGGCGTTTGCTTTTTTTATTCATCAGCTGAATAAAAAAAGCCAGGCAGACAAAGCATTTGTAGCGCAAGAGTGGAGTGCAAATCCCACCCTGTAAGCTGAACAAAAAAGCTCATTAAGAGGAGGTGGGATTTCCTGGTCACAGCTTTTAACTAAAGGGCAAAGGTCTCCTGTTAAGTACCATACAGTCTAAACAGGGCTGCGTAAAATTATGGGGGGGGGGGGGGGGAAGTCAAATATTTGTTCTTAATTCTCAAGTTAGTTTATCCAGAGTGGCAACCAGGGAAGTGTTGGGAATGATTAAATGGCTGCATTGAGGCTACAAATTGCTGCTACTTGCTTTTGTAGCTGGACTTGTTGCAGTTGAGTGATGTCGCCCATCAGTGCATTGTGTGCACAGTAAAACAGTCGAGCAGTGACAGATAGACTGAAACTCGGAGCTACTCCATCACCGCTGAAGGATCCTGCTCGCTGGGAATTGAGAATGAGCACAAGCCACGCACGCTGCTCAGAAACAGCTGCTTTCACTCCAGCCCAGCTCCTCAGCTGGCCGGGGCGAGTAGCAACTAGTAAATATGCTTTATCTCTGATCTCACCGGGGAGGAGAGCCAAACAAAACACAGGCAAAATAAATAATTTGGCAAAATGCTCTACTGATAGGTCTAGATGCTCAGAGCGTAGACTTCCCAGCCAGCAGCACGCAATGGCAAGTGAGAAGATGACGTGCAAGAAGAGCCTGAGGTAGCAGTGCTGGACACCAGCTGGAAACGTGCACAAACTGCCCTGACAAATAGGCGCTGAGGCAGCAACTCAGTCCAGCCTTACCGCGGCTGCAGGAGCGGAGCAGGACCTGTGCTGTCAGGACTGGTTTGTACGCTGCTTTACAAACGCTGCGTCTCATACGCAAATGCTCCCACAAAAAAAAAAAGGTGAGACAAGGTGAGAGACAAGGTGATCCTGGAGGTACACCCAGGGCAAGGGCAGTAAGAGCCTGAGGAAGCGTGAGCATCCTTTGGGAAAAGACCAAGGTGCTGGCTGAAGCACGTGGTCTGGTGGGAGTGCTTCCCTGCCGTCCTCAGCTCCCGGAGTGCAGCATCTTCAGCACAAAGGGCTTTATCAGTGGGATGGTTTGGGTGCTACGCTGCGTTTCCCACCAAGTCATCGAGGAATAGGCAAAAAGTGCCTTTTAAGAGGATTCACTTCCATGTTTTGCGATCTCACTCTGCCTGTCCGCAAAAGGACAGAGGGCCCTGGGCCACCGCTGTGCCGAAGAAGAAGGCAGGAGGGAGAGGGAGGAACGTGCCCAGCGTCTTCTCCCCGCTCTATTTCTGCCCGTTTCCTTCTGCGGTTTCACACCTCTGTTCACTGGCGGACTTTTGCTAGTGCATTTGCGTTGCTGTTTTGCTTGCTCTGTTGATCGGAAAAGACGACAGACAAACGTAGCCGTGTAGATACGAAGGCTGAGAAGACTCAGTTCTGGGAACAGGTTTATTTTGGGCTGGAAAATAAATGGAAATTTAGTTTTTACAGATTGTTCTCACTAACTGTCGAATCAGCAGATTTTGTGTATGGGTTCATCACGAAATTGAAATGGCCAAGGCTTAATATACATTGTGAGCTCTAATTGAAGTCATTAATTAACATTAAAGCCAAATTCTTCCAATCACATGTTAAACAGAAATCAGGGAGAAGCAGGTAAGCACTGTGGATATCACTTGGCATTCTTTCTGAAACACAGATTAGCATTTAGAGTCCAATCCTCTGCAAAAACTCATTAATGGGCAATTAATTGAGCTTCATAATTCGCACCTACACTTAACTATCTGCAGAACAGTAGCAGCTGCATTGGTACAAAATCAAAACGAAATGAAACCACACCAAAGACAACAATTGTGCCAAACAGAGCTTGAACACAGATCTCTGTACTGATGTCGGCTCCCTATTTATTAGGATAACAAAATCTATCCCGTGGAAGGCCTAGAAGTACCTCAGCATGAAGTTATGAACTCTCCCCTGTAATTGTTTCATTTTGAGAATGAATTTCAGCGCTTCTATTTTTGTACACGTTCTGTTTTTAGCGATAAGCGACGATGGTTGATGACAGGCAGGTACGGGCACTAACATCCTTTTGCTCTGAGCATAACTGCTTTGAATAGGAGCAGCCTAAGCATCAGGATGTAGAGTGTTGAACAAACAAGAAACTGTCAAGTTAGAAATGGTCCCAATCTAGAATTAAGGGCTTTTTTAACTTTAAAAAGATGGTGTGGGTTTTGAGCAAACCTAGCTTTTTATTTGCTTTTTTTTTTTTTGGCTTCAGGTGGAAAAAAGGGCAGAAACCTGAACGTCAAAGAGAAACTCAGAAGGTGAAAGAACCCATGTGAACTGAAACCAGAAACAGCTCACACAAACCTGCTGAGAAACAAAACTGCCTTTGCTTAGCCATGTACCAATTCATTGTTATTTTTCTGTTATTTATTTATATCTCAGGAGCTTCAGGAACCCCAAATCCTTGCAGTTTGTTGACTGCGTGGAAGTCAGATTACAAAGGGGAGAGGGAAAGGGGGAGAAGAATATCAAGGAGAGCTAGAGGGAAGTTTCAATACAGCAGGCAAAGTGGAACAAATCTCGTTGTAAACAGGAGGAGGCTGAGAGTGGCTGCATGACCCAAGGGCATACAGGATGTCTGTTAGGGTTGGAAAACAAACACGGGTCTCCTGTGTCACCCTGCTGAAAGTGGCTTTTGAACCCAGGTATTAAAGAGAAAAGGTGCGGACGTTAGAGCAGTAGACCACATAGAAACAGGTGTTGGTGCAACCAGCTCGCCAAGGAACTAATATGGTTTTTGACGTGAACTAGTAAGAGAATATGGATTTTTGAGGAGAAAGGCTTTGGTGAAAAGCCTCTGGTCCTGGGCAGCTAAATGAATCACACTGAAGGTGCAGCACAAGCGTCCTGGCAGTGGGAAGGGATGGATGAGTACTTACTAGCAGTAACGTGGAGGCTGGGGGTGCACAGCTGGAGGGCAAGAAAGGTTTTCCAAACCTTGAACTGAAGCTGAAGACTTCATTCATCTTTTGTGTCCTCTTTCTTGAAATAGGAAGGTGCAAATGTCTGACCATCATTTATCATGATCAGTTTATGGACACTAGAAAAAAATCCAATAATCCCTCTCTTTGGGGTCTGATGTGGTTTGTACTGCTGAAGCAATGTGCTTGTGAGGGGCTGGCTGTGCCCACTGGTGCCAAGCAGAAGGCCCAGCCCTGGACACTTTGCCCCCAGGAAATAACAAACCTGTGTTGAGTGAAGTGCTCCAACCACGCTAGCAGGATCCATTTCAAAAAACTTTACAGCAGCTCTTGAGCCTTCTGAAGGTGCTAGGTAGATGAGTTGAAGGGCTAGAGGAGCCAAATATCTTACCTTGCCACGATCTACCACCATCTGAGGAACTGAAGTGCACCAATCTGGGGAAATACCTGAGTCTCTCCAAGTGCAAGGGGCAGCAGGGGCTTTCATCTCTGATGTGTTACACAGCAGGAGATGCACATTTTGAACACCTTGCAAGGTTGTAAGCTGACATAGCTCAGGGAAACCAAACCATGTAGTGCCAGTGATTCTTCTTAACAAATATGAATAATTCTGAAAACTAATTCACTGAATAAAGAAATCCAAGAAGATGGGCTAGATAATTTTTGGACATGAGAGAGAGTTCCTGATGGCTCCCTCAGGTAATAATGAAGGAACTGAGATGATCAAAGGCTGTGCTGTCTTCTGGAGCCAGAGCCAGTTACATCAGCCTGCTGGAAAAACACAAAGTAGGTAATCAGCGACCCTTGAATAAAAAATTCATTTTTACAGCATTCAACTACTGACTTATTTGTAAGAAAAATTGGAAGAGGAGAAAGTTTTTGAAAATATTTTCATTATATATTAATTCATCATTATTTCACTAATGCATGCCGTCTTGGTCTATAACTCATTGATCATGCACAGCATGTGCACGGGGACATTGAGTTTGCACCCACGTCGGTTCTGTGGAAAAGGGCAGCAAAAGTCATCTTACAAGCAGGTAGCAACTTCCATCCTAACACATTTTTATAAGCTGCAAGTGGTATCATCCTCTCATGGAAACCAAAGGCTATTTTGTACAGGACTTCCATGGAGAGTGTTTTTCACTGCATATGTATTTCCCTCTTTAAACTGTGTGACAGTGTTACATTTTTAGCTTTTCTCTGGTGGTAGGGGGCTGCCATGGATGGACGTGTGTCTTGGCCATATTCACCCATCACCCTTTTGCAGCTGCAGATGTCCGGTTGCCACCTCTACCACCTCTGTGAGCGCACCCTCCCTGGACAGACATTGCAGCAAGAGCCTGACCTGGTAATGGTAATAATTATGGTTTCATGCTGCCCTTCTACCTGCTGTGTCTGGACTGCAGAACGGGTCTGAGCAGCTACTGAGGGTTGCCCGTAGGCTCCTCCAAAAGCAAAAGGCTGAGGAACTGGAGAGGCACCTGCCAGCTCCTCCTCCTTTCTTGTTCGCCCAAGAAAGTCAACACACAGGTCTTTATGGTGACCTTGCATGATGCCCTTGCAGGGTAGGTTCTTCCTCAGCTCTTGTTGAATAACTTTGGCATCTAACTGTTAGCCCAGGGACCACATAGGAGCCAGACTATGCGCTCAGACTCCTGTTTTCACAAAAACGCTGCTTCTTTCAGTAGAGAATCATCTCTCCCGTCACCCAAGTGCAGTCGCTTCTGCCCCGTTTCGCCTCGTAGCAGTTTAGGATTGGAAGTAAAAAAATAATACAGCATCTTAGTGAAACTGCAGTCGCATGGGCTTTTAGCGCTCAATTAACCACCATCACAGATTTCTCAGTATACGGGGAAAGGAATAAATACCTTGAACTTTGGTGCCTCGAAGGGACAAGGGGAAAGAAATGGTTATTCTAGGTTTCATTCTCATTCTTTCTTAAAAGTCTTCTCCAGTAAGCTCAAATTGTGCAGCTGATGAAGTGATTTTCTGTGCTGCAAGTATTAAAGGTACTGGCTAATTTAGCTATCATGATAAATGCCTACTAGGAGCCTATTTTCTTGAAAGAGCAAAGAAAAAAGGAAACCTTTTCTGAAAATGGATAAAAATAACTGTATTTTTCTTTGTATGGAAAATATTTTGAGGGAAAATAACCTCAGATAATGTGGGACAACACGGGCTAACGTGATATTTAGGGAAAGGACATGAGATTCCACTTCTAAGATACGGACAAGGGAGGAGAGTGGCAATAGCATATCCTTGTAAATCTGTCCAGTTGCTGGCACTTGGCTGCAGTAATTAGTGGAGCTGTTGTAAAAGACGGTATGATCTTACTGAGAAAACTGTATTAAGATGCACCGAGATGCTTGAGGTGTCCCAGGCTACCTATGGCCCAGATGGACTGTACAGATAATCAGGGATTTGCCAGACATCAGAGACCATTTGGCCCAGCCTTTAGTCCTTGGTCCAAGGGGTAACAGGAGGAGCGACAAGCCCATTGCCCAGATGTCCCACCTGAGGTATGGGGGACTCGGCATGGTTATACAGCAGAGGATAGCGGGGCTGACCAAGCTTCCATTAATTGGCTATTGCAAGGCCAAGAGCCTGGTCCTTTGTGTGATCCCATGTTTCAAGGGCTTCCATTTACCTCCAAAGATTTATTGTGGAGAATTTTGGCACAGCTCTACCTGAAGAGTTCCCTGTTAGAGTCAGAAATGGCAACCACAGAAAAACCAGGCAGATGCATGGGCACACAGAAGAGAAATCAGTTGGGGACATAATTTTAGCCGTTTGTTGTACCTCTCCTGCATGTATGAAGACAGCGCACGTTGGGTGCAAAAGGAGAGCATGCCTTGGTTCATCACGCAAGTTTTATCCCAGGCTGCCATCTAAGTAGAAAAGAAGCCTGGGTTTGGCCTCTTTTCCCCTGGGTAGCAGCATCACTGGCCCTGGGGATGCCAAGCCCCTCTTACACCAGCCACTTGGAGACCCCAAGCATCTTGCCCAGCCTCTTGCTAACAGCAACGCCAGGCAGCTGGGCACGAGGCTTTGCATCACCTCCCAACCCAGCTCCCTCTTCCACCACACCAGAACTATATATAGATCTGTACGAAAATTATTATTAATCGCCACTCTGAAAATGGATGCATATAAAAAGAAAAGTTAACTCTTCAGCTGAGCCGCTGAATCACAAGTTTTTGCCTCGAGCACATTTTTACAGCCCCTGCAAAAACAGAGGCATTAATGGAAAGTCTGACGCAGCGTTAACTCCCACTGCACTGGGAGTGGCTGAGTTTAAAATGGTCACCCAGTATTTTCTTCGTCTTCTCTGCAAAGCCTCGTGTCTGAAAAACCGCACATGACATTCGCATTGCAGGCTACGCCACTCCTTTTTCCTTGACAAATTACTGTTTTAACTAACAGCACTCCAGCGCCAGGCCCCATGCTTTTAGCAGCGCAGCTACCCACAAGCCCTTTTTGTGGTTCCCTTGTCTAGCTCAATTTAAACCCAATGTGACTCTGGCTGAGAGGCGTTTTGCAATTGCCTACCACAAAGCGATAAGGGGCTGCTGCAGCAGATGACTTGTATGCTTCCCCAAACGAGCCCTTCACATTTAGGAAGGTCGGCCGTGTCATTTCTCTAATTTTCTAACCACAGAAATGTATATTTAGAAAAGAGCAAGGAAACTTCCTTTACCCTGAGCAATATTGCATAATGATGGAGGAGGAGGATTAGTGCAAAGGTTTTTCTTTGAGCAGAATTCTGAGAGATTGGGAGCTGGAAAGCCTGAATAATGACTTATTTCAAATATGCAAAGCCAGGGCTTTCTGTGTGTTTCAGATCCCTTTCTGTTTCAGGTTGGTGTTTGGTACAGTAGGGGAAAGCTCTGCTGCTATAGCCCATGTCTTAGCCTGCGTGTTTTCTCCGCTGCTGCCCTCCTGGAGAGCTGTGGTCCCTCTAGGATGCTCCTGCCCAGGGCCTTGGCATTTGCCAGCACAACCTCTTTCATGCCTGAGCCCCTCCTGGACTTGTCCAGCCGCTCCTTCCCTTGCTGTCCTCCCCATCTCCTGCCCCTCACTAGGTTTTAAAGAGATTAGGCGTTGCTGTTATTACAGTTGCACTACTGGGCTCAGGAGTCTGAAGTGTTTAGACACAAATGCCAAGAATAATAACGAACAGTCCTAAGTGCCCACAGGCTGAAGCCGCAGCTCGGCAACGAGCCTTCAGACCCCATGTGATAGGTGGGGGAGAAGGCAAAGAGGGGATCCCCGAGGTCCTGAGCGGGAGGTGCTGCCTGAATGGGGACAGCGGGTGGCAGGCGAGGTGCGGCACGGCAAGGTCTTTGCATGGGGTCTGCAGTCATCGCTCTTCTCCCATGGGCCCATGGCTGTGAGATATAAAAGAGCCACATGGCCGTTTTCGGAGTGTGTGATGTTGGTGTGGGGTCACCTAGGGCCCTGGTGGGGACAGGCACTGCCCCGGGAGGGACTGCGGATCCCCAGGGATACTGGGAAGCCCACTGTCTCTGTTATTTCAAATACAGAAGTTCTCCTAGCCCTCTTCAGCACAGCAAGACAGGTCATTTTGGCCTCTTTTCAGTGTTTTCTGGCAACTCCTTTCTCAGGGACCTTGCTGTCTTCATGAAGTGGCCATGAAGCCCATCACTTTGGGGGGGTGGAGACTATATTGGGTGGTAGCTACCCAGCAGTTAGGTGTTGAATGATATAATTAACCTCATCAATCTGTCCTTCTGGGCCTGTGATGCTTCAGGAAATGTGTCTGAAGCTCCCTGAAATCTATGATTTCAGCATGCAGACGGGGCTGATGAGGTTCACCCATGTCTCTCCTGATGGTGTTTTTCAAACTTGACCCTGCAAAGTCCACCTCTAGCAAAAGGAAAGCTTTTACCATGACGCTCATCCAAAGCTGAGAAACTTCTCTTAGGTGAAAGGCCGTGGCAATAAACAGCCACAAATAATCATACTTGGTTGTACTGAACACATGAAGGCTGGGGATTTAGAAGAAATATACGGTGATTAGGCCTGGTTGGGAATTGAACCATCTTTCTGTCAAGAAAATTAAAATGGTTTGGAAGTTATCTATTTTGCCTGGCCTGGCTCAGGGTATGAAGCAATCGTTGGAGCAAAGCAGACATGGCTAGTTCTGTTCAATAAACTTTTAGGAAAGGATGTTACCGCTGCCTTGCACAATAGTCGCAAAAAAAGTTAGTTTGAGGATGACTAATTGTGGCAGTGGGAGTGTGATACGTGAGAGCAGAGCCTTGGATCGGGAACCTTGTTCCCAGCTTTTCTGATGGAAGTTTGCATTTAAACAGTAATATTGGTGTCTCGTTTTCAAAGGAGATTTTTGGAAAAATTCTCTGAAACTTTTCTATTTGGAAGCCTAACTTTCTCACAGTAACTCAGCAGCGGTTTGTCCCTATGCACAGCCTAATGGATCAAAAGTTCAATTTCTGCATAGTCTATTACTTGCATACTCAATAAAATAGGATGCACGAATGGCTTAGCTTTTTTTTTTTTCTTTTTTTCCCCACTAAATGCAATTTTTCCCCTCAAAGATTACTGAAAATTACTTTTGCAAGTCAGTATGAAGGCTTATCAGTCCAGTGGTGTTCAGATCCCATATTAACTGCCTCACATTACTGTGAACAAGAACTGCTGTAGAAACCAATGGACTAAGAATGTAAAGTACATACTGCTGATGTATGTCCCTGTAGTAACCCTTTCCCATCATAGGTACCTGATAGATTCTTCCACAAACAATTCTATCTTATTCTAAAAAATGTTTCATTATAGAACTTAAACTTTCCTGATGCTTTGGGGCCGTATCAGTCACAGTGTTTGTGACTGATGAGCACAGAGAGCAAACACTCCCCACTAAGGAAACATGGAGAAAGATTGCTTTCACAGCATGCTCAGGGCATATTTAAAAAATTATGTTTCAGCACAAAAGGAAAAGAATTTAGCCTGTGCATGTCAGGCTGCTTTAAATATTTTATTTTGCCTGTCTTCAGAATCAGTGAATCCCAGAAGAAGCCATCCCTTGGGGCCCAGCCCTTCAAGGATATGGCATTCTTCAATCCCATTGATTTTAGTGGACCTTGAAGGCACTTAATACTTCATAGGCTCAGTCCCACGCTGTAGAAAGGTTACTCTGTGCGTGCTCACCTATTACAGCTGCCAGGAGATTTAGTACCGTTTAGTTTAGCTTGCAAAGGGAAGCTAGGCAAGTTCAAAATAAAAACAAGGAAAAGGTTTTTAATAAAGTCAGTCTTCCATGGGTTAAGCTACAAAGCGATGGGCTCTCCCATCCTGTAAAGGCTGTACAAGGACTCTACCTTCATTTCCAAAAAAATGCTACAGTTGGTGAAGACAGCATGAGTTGCATGCAGGACCTCCAAAGCCAAGTCTCCTGTCTGCAGTACTGGGATGGATGTGGAGACGAGATGGTTACTGGATGATACCTTTGCCCTTAAGATGTCTATACCCATTTCATATATGATACAGTATCTGAACTGGAAAAAAACCAAACATGTCAAAAGAATGTCAGCATTGACAACTGAAAGGCTTAAATGCCTTAGTTTTGCTTTCTCACAGGACTGTAAGTTGCCTTTCTTGTGTGCATCAGTCTGTGTTTGCATCATCACCAGTCACAGGTTCATTATTTCATGCACGGCATACATAGTCACTCACTATTTCTTTTCATCCTTATCAGTCAGCAAGTAGCCGCAGACCTTATATAGGAAGGCTTCGGATGCTGCAGTGCTCTCTGCATGATGTGCTTCCTCCTCGGCCTTGCTGCCCTGCCCTCTCCCCATCACGCACGGGCTCCCCAGACGTTAATGAACACATTTCATGTTCGTATAAGAGGAGGAAATGTCAGCCCCACTGTAGAGACAAGGAAATGAGGCATATTGCAGTGAAGGTCAAAAGTTTCCATTTATTTTGGTGCCCAGTTTGAGACACCGAAGCGTGGTTTCTCAGAGCTTGGTGTCGCCTGTTGCAGGTGGCAAAAGGCAATGTGTCTCTGGTGGGCTCCTGCCTCCCTGTCCCCAGTGCCAGGGAGTTGGGCTTGGCTACTTCCACCCTCCGTAAGGGTATTGCCTTGTGACAATGACCACATGCTGCAGGAAAAGAGCTGCAAAATGGCTCAGCACCACCGGAACAGCCCTGCTCTTCTGACCTGGCGTGGCGTGTATGGCAGTGCACCATGGGGTCTGCCTTCGTGGCTCACTCACCTGAGTTATAGGCACTCCAGTGGCTTTCACACACAGACACTTCTCTTTGGTGTGATCTGAGGAAGGGGAAACCAAGTTTCCAAGGAGATGGATACATTTTTGTGTAAAAACACTCTTTATTATAACCCAATCCCTTTGGGTGCCTTGCCTTTTTTTTTTGGTTCATCATAGTATTTAGGCTGGAGAGGAGCCTGTTGCTCTTGCCCATTAATTATCACTCCAAACTTTTTATACTATTAATTTCTTATTATAGCTCCATGTTTAACATGCAATATTGTAAATACACTTTCAGATTAGCTTGCTGAATGGAAAGAAAAAGTCTGTTTTTAAAAAGTTCCTCAAGGCATGTTTCCCTAAATGGACTGTGTGGCATGTGGTTTCAAGGAAGTTACTCCAGTTCAGTTCACTTCCTAACATGTACTAGTTTTTTAACCTTTCAAAAAACATATATATATTTATAAAGCCTAGTCTTTTCCTCACGCTTGTGCTGGTGCTGACCATTTGATTATTTGAAAAAAAAACCACCTCACTAGAAAATGCTACCAGATGGAAAGGGATGTTTTATACTGGCTTGTCTTAAGTATAAATGATTACATAGAGGACAGAGAAGGGACAGATTGAGGCCTCTCTATAAACCATATAGAGTCAACCTTTACATGTCAGTCAGTTCCTAACTAGTGACCTATAAGTTGGTGGTCTCAGCCAACTGCTTGCGGCTTGCCATTTGCAGTGAGGGTATGGGTATTTTGCAAGTGTGGGCAAATTACAGATTACTGGTGCGTCATCATGAAGGACACTCTCGCCGATAGGCAGAAGGTAGGAAAAATGTCAGACATTTAGAAATACCCAAAGGTACTGCGGTGGCGACACTGGGAAGCGGGCTTGGTTCTCCAGGGAGTCTCCTTTTGTGTAGCCCCTGCCTCCAAGCTCAGAGGAAAACCAAGAGCTGCCAGACCTTCTGCTGGAGCTACAGAATTGCTAGGAGAGGAACTGAAAGCAAACCAAAACAAAACCCCAAAACTAATTTGTTTTATTGCTGGTGTGTATGTTGGGTTCCTGTAAAAAAAAAAAAAAAAAAAAAAGGAAGTAATTTTCGTCTATGCATTGGCACAGAAAGTCATGGAAGCCAGAAGTATATATACAGGGTCAAAAACTAATCGATGAAGTTCATGCAGGATAACAAATGTGGTGTTTGGGATGCAGTCTCCAACCTGGGACATCCCAGAAGGGCTCATCCCCACAAAACAAGGAAGTTCTTGGAGGAAGGGTTGTTCCCTCCAGCGTGGCTCCTTGTCCCTTCTGCCTCCACACCCTGCCGGGGATTTCCACATGGCCCAGTCAGAAACCAGCGGCCGGACTGGATGAACCATTAGTCTGATCCACTCTTGCAGTTCCCATGGTCTTAAATTTGCCTGCAACAAAAGTGCACATATATCAGTTTGATAATGTTAGTTGCAGCCTGGACAAAAATACAAATAAGCCACACAGAGCGAGACATTGTGTATGCAAAGTAAATCAGTGTGCAGAAGCAACAAAATCAAAGACATGCTGCTGACTGACAATAGTTTGCCCTAAAATAAAAAGTAGGTCTGTCCGTGGGCACAAGGAACATACTTATTACCTTCCCTCCATCCTGCAGAGCTTTTTAGGTGAGCGAGTACTGGTCTCGCTCAGGCAATTTACATGAGCGGAAGTGCGACAAACAGGGACAGTCCCTACCTTGAAGTAACAGGCCACAGAAGGGAAGTTTAGCAAAAATAGGAGCCATTAATAGTCATTCCATCTCACTCTGTGAAGTTCACTGAGGTTTAATTAAAGCACTGATACGTTTTCGACTGACCTTATTTTCATACCTGATAATCAGTAAACTCATTATCATTTTTTAATCTTGGTTTTGAATCTAGCTAATTAGCACTCTGTGGGTCAGCATCTAAGTTAAATAAAGACAAGGAGGAAAACTCCAAGATCTGCGTATTTTAGGTGCTCCCTGCAAAGGCAAGTCGTCATCAAGCAACGCCACCAGCAGAAGGCTGAGCTGGCACTGCTGAGTGGTATTTTGAGGCCCTGGGTGAGCACCAGCCGTGTGGTGGGGACAGGACCTAGCTGAGCCTCCGGCTTTGACAATCACAACATCAAAAATGGCTCAAACATCAGCTTTTTTCCGCTGAACCCTTTGAACCCCTGATCTGTACCGAGCAGGGCTGGAGAAGAGCAGGGCACAGATTTCGTAGCTCCTCGTCGCATCTGCAGTTGGCATGTGGGGAATGAATGACCGGGGAAGAGAAGCACAAGTTTGCAGCACTGGCATTTCCAGGAGGGAAACATGATCTCTGTGTTCAACGTGGTGCTCGGCTGCTCCTGGGACAGGCCCCAGCCCAGGCTGGATGGACCTTTCCCTCATGCTCAGCATCCTTCCACCAGCTGACTCTCCTGAGCTTCTCCATCTACTCTGAACTTCCCCAAAATTACAGCTTGCAAAGCATTCAGTGGGCAGGAGAGCTCTAGGGGAGGTTATACTTCAATAAACACCATCAGCTCTTACCACAAGAGACACAGGGACGGGCTGGGGGGGCTGCAAAACCACTGCGGTTACCTGGGACTTCCAACAAGGAAACTGGCAGGAGGAGAGGAGGACCAGCAGTACCAGGCAAAGTGAGGAACGAGGGTCTGGGCCACATGCGATGCTCCTGTTGTGGTCGTATCTATCCTCATCATTCCCATGCAAAGCAAACTGCTTCCATCTCCAGCAGTCAGGAATCACCAATGGTTTAAATGCTGGGGAGGAAACAAATAATTATAATACTTAGCACCTGGCTTGCACTTTGCACATTGACAGCACTGCACAGCCATCAGCTAATGAACTGAATGAGGTGTTCAATTACACAATGATTGTTAACGCTCAGTTAAAACCTACAAAACTGAGCACCAAATGGTAGAGCTGCAATTTCAGTTGGCGGCTTGTAGGCACTTCCTTCGTAATCGGGGATGGTGCTTAACAGTACTTAAAGCAAACTATTTCTCCTCTTCCTCCAGCTTTTCCTGATGTTGGTGTGTAATGGCCTGTTCTTAAATGAGCCTCTCCCTTTTTGGGAGCTTGTAAATCGTGTGTTGGAAGACGCTGGGTACAGTGTATGTGAGGTATGGTAGGCAGACTGTTGATTTTCTGAGAAGGCTCTGTTGCAAGGCTTTGCCAAACCCATGATCCACACAATAAGAAAAAAAAAGAAGAAAAAAAGACCAGTCTGTAAAGTAACGAAAACATTCAGCGAACTCTTTAGATCTACCATAATTGAAACCTGACCAAGTCTTGCGTTTCTTTATAATTTAGAATTTGACAAAACCTTCAGCGCCTCTTTTATACATGCAGACATGCAAACACATGGTTATAACAGCCCCATGATCAGCTGCAAAACTAATGGCTGAAGCATGTGATAAATTGCATTTATTCTTCACCTTTAGCTGCTTCACCCATATGTTGGCCATCTCCTTTGCCCCGCGCGCAGTGATCCATTGCCGTGGGGCTACCTTTCCCCTCCCGCTTCTCCCCGCAAGAGCTGCTTTGTGCCTTTCAACAGCCAGCCATAAATCTGCTTCTTCCTTTTCATCCTGGCAAAATGACAGGAGCCCTCCACCTCCAACAGCAGAAAATTCCCACTGCTGAAGAACCCTGCCCCACCGATTCCCTCTGCGCTGCAGCTGTTCCCGGCGCCAGGCTTTGATTTCATTACATGCACGGGGCAGGCAGGGCCGTCCCCATCGTCATGGCCTTAGCGAGCACAGGGGTCTCCGGGGATTTCCTCAGCAGGAGGAATCTGGCAGCTCCCCCGGCTGCCCGGATCCTGCCCACGTTGTCCCGGGCTGGATGGAGGGGCAGGTCGCCCGTATGGTTCACCATGAGTGCTGCCCAGACGAATTACACTACTGCACCGTCTCCAGATACTGCTGTTTAAAGAAACTCACAGTTCTGTCTCTGCGAGCATCATTTCATCCTCAGTTTTACGACCCTAGATGATAAAACTGTACAGAAGTGGAGCTTGCTGTTATTTCCTTCCTCTAATCCAGTTTGCACCGAACTGACAACATTTTCCCTTCTCCTTTGCTCTGTTGCAGAGCACCCAGAGTACAAGGTCATGGGGGGGGAAGCATACCATTGTCTCTTTATGTGAAGCAGCTTTTTGATGCCTTAAGAGGCAAAATAAGAAGGCTGATGTTATGAAGGTTAACAGGGGGCTTCACATCCAGGTGAACAAGAGCTCGCAAGACGAGGCTCGGTGCCTCCAGCCATGGCAGCGGCGTTTCGCCGCTGCCGGCAGTGTGGGGACTGCTACCTGTCTCAGATTAAATGACCTTTATTCAGATCAGCTGTTGCATTGCACCATGTACGTGTCCGGTCTTTCTTTCTGGACATGGGGTGGAATTTGTTAGATGTTGCTTCAGCAGTTATCCTTAAGGAACCGAACAAATTTTACAGTCATGGGAAGGGAAAGTAGTAGGATCTGCCAGGCTAGAGAAAGAAAAGAATTCTTTCTATACTTGAACTACCAAATTTGATGGCGGATGTAACAAAGTGCCTCGCAGAGAGGCGCTAGCAATGTTTATGTATCCCTAATTTTGCAGACTCTGAAGACGCACAGTGCTGCAGTCTGCCTGCGATGTCTGCATGCATCAGAGCCCTGCAAGACTTCGAAATATTACTGCTGTAGTGAAGTATTTATGGCGTTTGGAGAAAGGGACCGGGACAAAAAACTCCAGGGGTCTAATCCTGGCCCTGCTGGTGAATTACAGTGTGACTTTGGGCAAAGCATTTACCTTGCCTTTCCATGGGATTTCAGCTTGTGCGACTGTGAAACGGGTACCGCAGGACTTACCTGCCGCCCAGGTGAGCTGGCAGGGATGACGAATTCATGCCCAGGTGAGCTGGCAGGGATGACGAATTCACCCCCAGGCTCGCTGGCTGCCTCGTGGTCCCCGGTCCCCTTCGTGCGGCCCTTAGAGCAAACCCCCGGAGCCCCAGCCCCACGCACGGGCAATACCCTCCCGAGGCGCTGCAGCCCTCCCTCCCAGGCTCCCCGCCACCCCCAAGCGTTCACCGGCTTTCCTTTGCTCCCCAGGATTGGGTTTCTTTCCCCACTTCCCACACTCGCCTGGCACCAGGCTGCCCACACCAAGTCAAACCGGGTGACGCTCCCACTCACTTACCGATCACAAAAAGCCTCAAGGCGAACGGTGCTTCGCCCTGCTGCTCTGCGTACTCACCACGGATTATAAACATAACTCTGGAAAATCATTCATTAATGAGTTGGAATTGCATTAATAAAATAATGGAAGTGATTTTTATTTTTTTTTTTTTCCTTTTGGCTGAGGGAATAAACAAGAATGCTTGCAAGGGTCTTTTACAGAACAAAGCGATGGAAGCAGCAGAGGAGACGGTGCTTTTAATGAAATGTGTATATTTACTTGTAAAAATACACTGCAGATGCATATGCCAGGTAATAAACAAAGGGCTGAAAATATGTCTGATCAGCAAGTCTATGACTAGCTACTAATTAGGTGTAGCTCATTTAGGAAAACCCACTCAGCTGCCCGAGTTTTTTTTGGGGGGGACAGAACGGGACACTGAGAAGGAGGCGACTGTGCCAGAGCAGCAGAGACAGCTATGAAACAAAGCAAGTTTGAAGCAAACCTCTCTCCTCCTCTATCCCAGACATCAAGGCTAGACCCATCAGCATCTATTCCAGTAAATTCTGGGTTTTAACCTCTCCCTTCTCTGTCCCAGAGTTTTCTCACCGTCTGCTAGTGCAGTGCAGGGAGAACCCCCCCTCGGAGAGGGGTGCGTGACCGGGGACCCAGTTGGGGTCCCAAATGCAAACTCTGCGGGGCCAAGGTCCAACCCCCTCCACAGGTCCAGGCACCGGCACGTGTTTTTCATGCCACCGGAGCAGCTGGAAGGAAAGCAGCCCTACTCTTGGCACTTGTGAAGAAAATGAGCGCAGTGCGGGTTTCAACCACGGCGTAAAGTAGTCCTTTAAAAAAGAAAAAAAAAAAAAAGCAGTCTTCATAAATGAGACTTTCTTGGCTATGATCATTAAAATAAGTGGAAGCAAAGAGATTAATAATGAAGTAACCCAAGCAAATCAGACAACGTAGCCTGTCTCCCATCTATTTCAATCTGAAGTTCATTTTGGCTCATGCATCTGAGTCTGAGTGAGTTTTCCTGATTGATGGATGATAGCTCACATCCAGGTATTTTTTTTTTCTTCTTTTTACACTCAAAGGGTTTTAGAAGGCATGGTTTTGGAAATACCCATTATCTGAGCCCAAAAATACATAGGTAGTTTCTAACTTGATTTTTGTAGACAGATGCTCTTTCCATTTCATTTCACTTGAGAAGAAGATACTTGTTCAGTTATCTTGCTGGCTGTGACAAACAACAGTAAAATACCACAGGAAAAAAAAAAGAAAAAAGAAAAAGAAAGAGTTGATGACAATTTTATACCTAGACAGACAGATAAAAACAAAGGCGTCCACTTTCTCTTATGCACCAAATTCAGCGTGAGACATCAAAGTCTCAGTCCATGCTGAGCACTGTGGCAATAACCTAGAAAAGCATCTTCCCATGCGCTTAGCTTTAAGGACATAAATAATCCCGGTCAGAGCGTACCCTCGCATGCCCATGGTTAAGCGCATGCTGAAATGCTTTGCTGCGTCGGGTCAGGGCACATTTTGCCATCCTGCATCCTACCCCTATGAAACCTGGAAGCCTTGAAGGCCTTTCAGAGGTGAGATGAGATTCCCCCACGCTCGGGGGTCGCACGGCACAGCCCAGTCTTGGGTCTGGAGATGCCGCGTCGCAGCTGGGAGAGCGCTTGCCCTCAGCAGAGCCTCAAAGGTGGCCCTGATAGAGACATAAGTGTGAATAAATTAAATAAATAAGCTCTCATTAAGTGCTACGTGCTCTGTGCGGCCGAGCGGGGATAGTGACTGCGGGGAGCTAAGACGTGACCCTCTTGCTGCGATGCGCAGCGGCGCCCAGCCCGGCTCCCGCTGCGGCGGGAGGGAGGGGGCAGCTGGCAGCGACCCCCCCCCCCCAAGGGATGGGGACTGGGTCTGGGTCAGAAATAACCCACCCTGGGCATCTTCCAGCCCCCTGCACGAAACCCGTCTGGGTCGGGGAGGGCCGCGGGGCACCTTCCCCGCTCAGCGAAGGGGCAGAAAGGCGTTCCTGGAGGGGACTTCTTGGCCGAATTCCTGCCGAAAGGATTACGCTAATGCGGCTGGGATGGCATCGCATTATTAATGGTGGGGTAGGGTTCCTACAGCCTTGCGCAGGAGTCTTTTTATTTATTATTTAATTCTAAATAAACAAAATAAATAAATCATATCACTTATATGCTATACTGGTAGGTGCAATGGAAAAAGCAAAGATGGATGGATAGCGTCACATTTTAGCCTAATAGCTGTACAGTTTCATGTTATATTTACGCTGTTTGATGTTTAGCTGCATCAGTATCAGAATATTAAAAGCATTTTTTAAAAATCAATAATTAAACCTGGATTTCATTATTATTCAGAGCATACACATTCACAGACCAGTTGTGTTAAACACGATACAAATATCATACCGTATGTAATTGTACTCACACTAATTGCACATTCTGGCACATTATGGGGTAATGATGCTTGAAGTTACCAAACAGTTCAAAGATCAAAGGCCACGCAGTCAAAGATTTTAAAATAAAGCTCCTGATTTGTGAATTTATGATAATGTGCTAAATTTGACCTCTTCCCCTCATATAAATAACTATATATAAGTATATAATTATATAATAATTAGCCCGTAGTCCCACAGCAATTACAGTGTTAGTTATTCCATGGGTATCTGAGCCCTGATAAGGACGGCGATACCTGGCATCTCCCCCCACCTCCTGCTCTGCATCTCTAACTTCCCATCAGTAGCACACGTGAAAATATCCTGGGCTTTCCCAGTCCGTTTTGCTGTGGGTTTCACCAAGGCCAGACTTTTATCTCTGGTTGCTGGTTCTGTTTAATTGGTAGATTGCAGATAATAGAAACTCAGAGGAATATTATTCATTCATCTTCCAAGAGCTGGAAGCCAAGAGGGTCTGGTGGGGCACCCAGGAAGCCTTGCAGAAGACTGAAATGGGAAGGCAGCGTTTTTATCACCTTCCTCATTCAGAAAAGAGAGCGAGCGAGCAAGAACGAGCAAGGCAGCCTGACCAGGAGCCAAAAGGAGATGATTATGTGGTTATCCAGAGGGATTCTTTCTATTACTTGAAAAATCAGAGTGCAGATTTAGAGAGACAGGTTGATGTGCTCAGGAAGATCAATGAATATGAGAGGTTCATTGATGGCATATGCTTGGGTTTAGGTGTAAGTGGCAGCTTCAGAGGTAGCGACAGCAGAAGGGAAGGAAAGAGCTGACGGTCAGTGGCGTGCCCTGGGGTCTGCAGTGGCAGACAGAGTACCCTTCCCAGCAAGAAGAGGCGGCACCGGGGTCTTGAAGCAGCAAAAGTGGGTGAGATCTCAGCCATAGGTATCAAGGAGTGAAATTTCGTGAAAAGCACAGGAAACAAGCGCACCTGAGAGAAGCTCTGGTGGAGCCCGAGACGTGCCAGTGGTGGGAGATGGTGAGGAAGGGGCTCAGTGGTGCCCTCAGAGACATCTGCAAAATGCAAACAAAAAACTCACCCAACAAAATACAGCTTCACCAGGGGAGAGAGGTTTTTTCAAGAGTAAATGTTTGCTCACGTGGTTCTTTACCAAAACTACCTTGCAAACCCTCGTTATGAAGAGTTTTAAGATGCTCTCCTGCCCTCTGCAACTCTTTTGTTTACCCTGGTCTGCAATCACTTCAACACACTCATCCAGCCCACTGTCAACGGGCAAAAGCACTTGGTCCCACTCTTCCGCAGAAAAGACTCTCCATCTGTTACGCATTGATAGAGTGAGCTGCTGAAGATAGAAGGACTAGAAATATTTTTGTTGGCACGGAGGAAGAGGCTTGGAGAGAAAGTGAGTTAGGGACAATAAAGATAGCCAGGAACTCTGGAGCACCGACCTCCAGACGCATCCAGGGTCAATGGGGAAAGTATATCAAATATGTTAGCAGATACCGGGAGCCAAACACTAATTTTAAGGAGGACTGGAAGATATTCTTGCTAGTTCAGTGAACATTTCAAAGCAACCAAAGCAGTTTCTAACATCACAGGGCTTTTTGTTTGCTTGTTTCATCTACTGCCTTTTGCAGATGCATTGAGATTTCCGAAATTTGGAAAGCCAAAGTGATTGATCCTTAACTTAGGGCAGGTAACAAAGTCTGAAAACTTGATTTTCATAATGGCTAGTGGTGTATAGGAGTTTGTGTCTGCATTTTATATCTTACTAAGCCATGGCAACGTGCAATGATATAAGTAAGGCATATATTTTAAGGCAGCGGTTCGCAAAAAACATTTTGTCACGGTCATCAGTGGGATTTCAGAAAGTTCACTGTCGTGGCAGATTTAACTATGAATGGGTTGGTTTAGGAGTTCTTTAGGAAATCCATTTTTAAGCATTTTACTATCAAGTCCACATACATGAACAGATGCTTCAAAGCAAACTGGAGCGGGTTCAGTAGTAAGCATCTGACCTGCTCTCTGCGCATCCCGAGTTCTGAATAACACCTTTTTTGCCTTGTTATAATGGCATTAATTTTCAATTTCTTCTTGTCTTAGATATGCAAAGAAATACATTTTAGATTTGCTAGCCATAAGAAACATATATATATATTGTTGAACTGAAAAGTATATGTGCTAAAAGAATGCAAAATTCTATACTAAACTTAATATATAAAATAGCTAATCAATCCAATAAAAAGATTAGTGCAAAAAAAAATTGGAGACAAAGGATGAAGAACTGAATTTCTTCAGTTTGTTTCTTTCCTCATCTAAAGGAAAAAAATGCCAGAGTGGTTTCAGACAGAGGGCATAATGACGGTGGGGCGGAGAAGAAAGCAGTAAAAGAAATAGCCATGGTCAGGTCCAGAATTACGGTCCAAGTGACTCAGCAATACTCAGATTCCAGGTGATTCAAAATGCAGACACTGGGGGAGGAAACAAAAGCATTTTAAAGCAAATCATGTATTAAACTGTCTATTTATATGTGAAAGTGTGTGTGTGATATATATATGCATATACAAACATGTATTTCTACATTGATATACATATATTCTTGGGAGTGTGCCTGTGAAGGTATGTCTGTGCAAAAGATGCCATTAACCTCACATTCAGGAGTAATGGCATCCATGAGAACAACTGCTCTGCAGTTGAGAAAGTATTTGAGTATTGTAAAATGCCAAAGGTTTCAAAACCAGGGGCTAATATAAAAATTAGGAAAATATGACTAATCAGGTTATTCAGACGGAACTACTGTATTTCATTCAAAGTGGAGTAAACATATGGATTAATCAGCCAATAAGACCACTGAGGCAAAGACTGTGCTCATGCTCTGGAAAAAATGATTTCTTTTAATTTTTTTGTAATTTCTACTCGTTCATGGAATGAAAACAAATATTTAGATGACTGACTGACCAATTTGACAGTAAAAGTTGTTTGAAGAGTAGTTCAACTGATCATGGATGGTTTTTTCCACTCCTTTTTTTTAAATTTCTTTTAAAGACAAATTGAGGGAGCTATCTTCTGTGTTTTTTAAAGTCTGCCTGATGCAAGTGCTCCATGTGCGATTTACACAGTGAAATAGTAAACTCATGTAAAGACTTTTAAATCCTATGCCTTGCTCGGCTGTCCCTGTGGCACGCCACTCAGCCTGGCGCATGTGAGTTCTGGGGTAAGCACGCTCAGCGCCTTCGATGGCCCCCGCAGGGCTTATGTCAAGCGCCTATTTGCACGATGGCATTTTCAGCTCAGGTTTTGGGGACCTAAGCTGCTTTAGCACTTCAACAGACAGGTCGCCATTCAGGTTTCAGCTATTGGGGGGTTTTGCGAACACGGAATAAAGCAGACGCAGATGAGAGCAAGGCAATCGTTCACATAAATTATTGGTAGCGCCCAAGAACTTTTGGGAACCACTTCTGAGAGGTGGTGGTGTAAACCACAGCTTTACCTTTACACCTTGCTGTGCTGATCCATGAGACGGAGTAGGGGAAATGTAGGAGTGTAGGTGGGGTTGCTGCTGTGCCTTGGTCGCTCTCGGTCACAGCCCGGCATGCTCCAGCTCTTGGTGAAGAAGTGTTTTGCCCTGGAAACCGCCTGCCATCACTTGTAGAAAGGGATGACATCCTCAGCTAAGCTGAGGTTGCTCTTTGAGATTATCCTACAGAGGAATAGGCAGACGGGATTTAGCGCAGGGTTGTGCAAATGAAGGTGGGAAAATCCAGGATAACCGTGAACAGGGCAAGGTGGCATCGAGGTGCCGAAAGAAGGATAAAAAAGCTGTTCTCTGGCTCATCTGCGGCGGTGTGGTTATGCACTCACAAGTGCAAAAACGTTGGTGAGAAGACAGCAACCTGACATTTGGCGGCATTGACGTGCGATGAACAAGTCCCGTTTATTTGCCAGCACAACCTCGGACCCCCAAGCAGAAAATGCGGGTCTCCCAGCGCTGCCTGCATTTACATAAAGAAATTTCACTTCTGTTACAGCTTCCTTGGGAATACGTGGGGGAGGGGGGCAGCTCTTCAGCTGAGGATGCTGTCTCAGCCTTATATAAATACCTGTAGAATTGCTCAAATAGTTCATTAGTAGCTTATGAGTTTGTGTGCTTGCATTCCTCGCTAGCTCTAATTGCGAGGATGTTGATTCGTACTGCATCCGAGCGGAGCCGGCTAACAGATTCTCTGCTCTATTGCCCCATTAAATGAGGTGTTACTGTATTTGACTCAAGCTGAAAAGGATCCCATCCCATTTAGTAAAGAGACCGGCTAGGGCTGACCTAGCTGGGGACAGATTTCCCTCCAAATCTCAGAGAAGTCCTCCTGAATATGAGATGTTAATTGTGGCAGGAATTAAGGATTAAACAGTCATGGCTTCAGGTTACTATTGGGAACTGAAATCAGGATTACAAAGGAAACTGGGCCATGCCCTCACAATGCTATTACCCCAGTTCTCAAATCTAAAAAACCTTAGAAACTCATCCTCGGTGACCAATAAAAACTAGCCTAAATTGTGCTTACTGAGGCCTGAGGAAAAGAGTCATAATTGTGTAGCCATAGTTTGGACACCTTTCAAAGCAGAAGATAACATCAAGGACGAGAAAGTGAAATTCGGCCCTGATTTATACCCTCCGCAAGCTTCATTAGTGCCAAAGTTCCAGCGTTGGCCATCCACCAGCCCACAACCTCATCTCCTGCCCGAGGAGACAGACCCCACGCCGGAGGCCAGGCACTCGCGTCACCGCGAAGGGACCAAATACGTTGCAAGAGCCTTTCCCCTTGGACCGAGACTTGGATGAAGTCCCTGAGTTCAGCCTCCAACCTTGGGTACCCGTTAACCTCGGCAGCTGTACGACCTCGTACATCCCCTGTGGGCAGGTACAAGGCTGGACTCTGGTCCCAGGGGGGGTGAAAGCCAGATCTGGCTCCCCCATAGCGCCTACTGAAGGGCTCAGCCTCAGGGCGATGCTCCTCATTCAAGTTCTTGGGGGAGATGCTGAGCCGGGCTTGATATTTATGATGCTGCGAAACCCCGTACCTGACCCCAGAATACAAAGCCATCGACACGAACAGGAAGAAAAAAGAAATTCTGTGGTTGAAATTTATGACATGGTAGCACATACTTAATAACCAATTAAAGCCAAGATTTACTGGGAGCTAAATTACATTTGTATTATAAATAGAACTAGAATATACTGTTACAGAACAAAAGCAAAACATCTTAGCATTTAATATTGTAAAAGACAAAGTAATCTAATGGACCCTAAATGTTAATGGGTGTAAAGATTTACACTTTAATTGCATTTCTGAGTCATCTTATTTTACAGTGCTCTTTTTTCTATGTACATAGAAATCAACAATGTGCTGCAACATTATACTTAGTAGTGGCAAGACCGACTTAAGGAAACCTGTTATTATAGGCAAGATCAGTTTATTACTGATAAATCCTCGCAAACGTTTTAATTGAAATGAGCAGTGGACTTTCACTGACCTTGGCTGTATGCATGTGAGACCTTCGTAGCAAATTAAGCCAGTGAAAAGTGTGTGTGTGGGGGAAGCCAAGAAAGAGAGGGAGTGGTAACATGACGATCTCTATTTGTAAAGCCAACAAATAAACTATATTAGATTTGGGGATTTGCTTTATGGCAGGGGAAAAGAAAACCTAGCAAATGATGAAACACAAAATTACATCTGAATAAATTATGAAAGAATAATATTGTATTTATTAAAGTATTATCAGCTATAATCCAACTTTGGGACTATTTCTGAGGTTGGCATTTTAGGACCTGGTTTCATAGCATATAGAAATGTTACAAACTTCCCAGAAACTGACTCCCGTGCTCGTAAAATTTCTCTTCCAGTTTGTGTTACGGCTTCAAGATTCATAAGCTGAGTTACAGTTATAGATGAATCTAACTCATATTACATTTGAAAAAATAAATGTGCACTAAAAGTAATTAAAGCATGTTGGTTCATGAATAATACACCATTTTACTACTATTTGCAGAGTATAATGAGACAAGCTACTAAATTGACAATGAATGCTCTATTATGTGATTGCCAACTGTTTTATAAGATATTGAACAGATTCATTTATTCTATCATCATGTGCATTATCAAGCCATTGCTTTTTAATAAATTAATTTCTCCTATGTCTCCAGAGCCTTACTTTGAAATCTGGCTGAAGGCATAAATGAAATTAATTTTGTGGTCGGAGTTTAACTACCAGTGCCGGGTGACTTACAAACACGGCGTCGCAGTTGGCAGCCACCGCAGAAGGGGATTTCTGCCGGGCGGCCACCACAGCGGCACACTGGCCCCGGCGGAGGGGCTTAATTGCGATGGCAAAGGATGCCTTTTAATAGCCGGCTGACAGAAATAGTCACCCCCGCCGCACAGGGCTCTCTGACAGCTCTTGTTTATCAGGGGCGCTGGGTGCCAGTCATCCCCCCCTTCCCCTGCCCTTCACCCCCACCCACCAACACGCCGTAAATTGACCTTTTAATTGTTTCGCAGCCTAAACCTGGTGACACCGTTCATTGACTGTAAAGCAGTGCTTCATCCCTGGTTGGGTGATAGTGTCATTAGGAAAGTAATGTGATTGTGGAGAAGAATCTCCGGTCTCAGTTGCGCACTGTGTTGGAGGAGAGGATTATCTGTGAGCCCCTGGCTGGGGCTGAAACAACGCGTTGCGTCCGTACAGCCCCGGTGCTGCAGAGCTATTTCGCTCCATGGTAAACAACTTCTAATTGCGGCTGTTGACAGGACTCACCGTGTTATAACTAACCTTGCTGCAATGTTATTATTTCTGAAGGGAGCCTTTCTCCATATTTTTAACAATAAGTCTGACAGGTGTCATATTAAAAACAGGGCTTAATTCTAATGCAACTATTCCCACCCGCCCTTCCCTTTTCATTTTTGTGCCTCTGTAATGCATGAATTTCTCCTGCTCATAAAGATTAAAGGAACAGCTTTGCTGGAAGGAAAATACTTCTGGTTTGTTTGTAGTCCAGGTACATTCGAGATGGTCTCAGTGCCGCCTCCCTTTCTCCTCTCTTCTCCAGCCACGCCGGCTCAGCGCTGGCAGGGAAAGAGAGGGAGAGAAATAAAGCCTTCCCTGGGATGAGAGGTAATTCAGGATCCATTGAAGCGAAATTTCAGGCTTCTTTTGAACTGCGACCCGTGGCCGCCGGCCGGGCGCTCCGTGGGCTGCGCAGCCCGTGATGCATTGCTGACTGCTGTCCACCAGAGACCCAGCCCAGGCCAGCAGTTCACTTACAAGTTTACACTGGATTTAAGTCAAAATGCTAAAACGCTGGTGTTCAATCACTGCTAACTGTGTGCTCAGCAGACAGCTCCCAGCAGACTCCGTGCTTGTAAAATCCAATACGCCGCATAAAGTCAGGGTTTATGGAGGTGCGAGGGGTTCAAAAGACATTTTTTTTTTCCCTTTCCCTCCTGCTTGGTTTCTTGCGACGCCGCTTTTTAGGCACTGGGACGCCTTCGGCTGCGTCCCGCACAAACCGGGCAGCAGCACAAAGCGCTGAGAGCTGCATCCAGAAAGGTGCTTACCCATTTCCATACCCTTTCCCCATCTCTCCTGCCCTTCCGCTCAGGCTGCCCACAGAAGGCAAAGTCCATTTCAAGGCCATTAATTACCTGTTGAGGTGGCGCTCGGAGCCGGGACCGGCGTGGCTCCCATGCACTCGCTTTCTCTCTCCCCCCCTTTGCAAAAAAGCTTACACGTTTCACACCCACGAGCATCGCGCGCGGTTCCCAGTCTCCGCTACGAACATTACAGAGCTGCTCAAACTGCCGCTGCTCAGGGATAACACCAGCTCGAGGAAAAGGGTGCCTGGTTTGCCAGGAGGCATCGCATAAATCCAGTGTACAAAGCCCCCGATTTAGACCGCGCTCGCACACCCGCGGGCGCTGCACCAGACCTGCGTAAGGTTTCCATGTGAACAATGCGCACGGGGCAGACTTCATTCCCAAAGCGTTGGCTGATGTTCAGTTTTTATAGCAGTTCTTTTAAAAGAGCAAAGACAACCAGCCAAAATAGTCTCACCAGGCATTTGGCGATCTGTTCTGTACTCCCTTTAGGTAGATGATTTTCTGGGAGTCAAAAAAATATATATTATTTCTTCCTTTTTTTTTTTTTTTTTTGCATAAGCAACTGCCCAGCAAATTGATAAGAGCCCTTTTTAATTAGATAGTGAAGTTGTATGGGTAATGTTCCATATAAAAGGTCTATAAAACACAGCAGAATTAATAAAATGACTGCTTCTCATTTAATTCAGGTCCTCCAAAGGGATCCGTATGTCTTGCTTTGGTCTGTTTGTAGTACTTCTCTCCACCACCCAGCCACGAATTGATTAAAATCACATTCCTCACTTAAAACTGGAGCCCAGTTGGTAAGAGATACTGGATAGTAATTAAGGTCTGTGCACAGACACACGAACCCCCATTAAAAAAAAAAATACCAAAAGGAATCATTGCGCGTCGCTTGGATTATATGCAAACACAGCTCATGTTGACAGCTACCTCTGGATGACTCCATCAGTACACACTTTATCTCCAGCTGTCCAAGTAATTTTCCCAGGATTTTGCCCCTCTTTTTCACTCCTCTCCACACAGATGGATTAGAGCAACAAACGGTTTACATGCTGCACATCATTAGCTATCCTCCCTCACTACCCAGCAGATAACAACTGGGCTCTATCATCAGGACATTCATAACACCTTGACACTTTTACAACTATGCTGTTCTCTGCCAGAGCAATCTTCTCTTTTAAAGCATGAAGCTAATTCACGAAACACCCGTTGGAAAGTGCTCTGCAAACGCAACAGGGGTGGGGGAGAGAAGAAAAAGCACAGCCCAGAAAAGGCGTCTAGTAAATAACGTAGTTAGCACTGTACAAAAAAAAAAAAAAAAAAGAAGAAATCAAGAGAAAAGCAGCACATTCTTTCTCTCCGAGATACCTCTCTATTTTCCCGTTGCCTCTGTCCCACGGTGAAGGGCATCAGCAAACAGCCGTGTGTCGCCTGGACGCCGTTCTGTGCAACTGCTGTAGGTGACCCTGTTGTGGCCAGGGGGGTTGGACTGGATGATCTCCAGAGGCCCCTTCCAACCCTCACCATTCTGTGATTCTGTCTGTCGGCCGTATTTCAGTGCTTCCATCCCCGTGTTGTCCAGGCACCTTCCACGCCTGGCGCTGGCGCAGCTCTCCGCGGTCGCAGGCAGAAGCAGGCAGATGGTTCGGCTGTGAGGGTCCCCGTTCGGGTGCTGTGCTCCTGGCGATGGCTTGGCTGGGGATGGGCAGGGGTTTCGCCACGGGACCTCTTTGCAAAGGGAGAGGTTGAAGGCTTCAGCCGGTACTGTGTTTACTGTTGGGTATTACCAAGGGCCATTCTGGTTTTCCTAAACCGCCTCCAGTCTCAGGGAATCTTGACTCTAAAAGACTTGTTAACAGAACAATGTATTCCCTGTGTAGGTTGGGATCCTGCTTCGGAGAACATGGCCTCAGACACAGGCTTACATTTAGAATAAAACACAAGCCTCCATCAGCCACTGTGGATGGAAAGAAATACATTTTAAAAGCATTTTCCAAGGTTCTCAGCATGCCCCCCTGTCGCCCCAACCATACATTTTAATGTATAGTACACGCTTGTTTAAAAAAGAAATACGTAAGGAGAAAGAGTAATTACCGTAGCTTAAATGCAGCCTGATAAGAAGGGCTTGCACGGTCTGAGCAGCTGTTCCACTGCCATTCAGATTATGAAAATATAATCCTAGAGAACCTTGTCAAGATAAATACAGAGCATGAAATGTATAGGCAATTTTTCCCCAGCCACATATAATGATCAATTCCAAAGCCACAAGTGATACCAAAGGACAAAATAAGATCTGTCTAGACTTTCTCACTTACAAGATATTGATCATTCCAATGGTAAACTGGTTAGTATAAGTGTGTTTGGCTTGAAAGGTCATGAGCTTAACACCTGACAAGGAGTTATTCAACCTTGATATAAGTCAAATTATTGCAGTGTTGCTGGAAAGACTTTCTCTAATAAAAATCCCTACCTGGTCTGAGAATATCTGAAATTTGTCTTCCAGATGTCAAAAGAAAAAGCTGGGGGGGGGTGGGGGTGGGGGGAAGAAGTCAAGACTTGGCATGGGTTCCTGCTGGTTCACCTCTATCTGGTTTTGCAAGTAGAGGTCCCAGTAGTCAGTTGCTTTCTGGGCAGACCACGGGCAACATCTGCTGCACGGACAGCAGTGGAAGCTGTCACTGATTGAAATGGCACCTCCATTCCCCTAAGAGCTTGTGGTGGCTCTTCACTCCCAGCAAGGGAGTTTGCTCACTCACCTACGTGGACTTGACAGACCCAGGGCACCCATACAGACAGGGGCAAAAAAACCCCACCGTTAAAATGGAAAACGTTGACTTTGGAAGGAAAGGAGAGAGGAAAGGGTGAAGCAACACCCGTCAGCGTGTGGGTGGGAAATGCTCTGCGGCGTTGCCCTCCAACGCCTCCCCTTCAGAAAGTTCTGTGGGGCTCCAGTGTTGCATCAGGGGCACGGTCCTTACCCAGCCTCCTCCTTTTTTATGGGGATAACTAGCAAGTGCTTATTAGGACAATTAGGAGCTTGATGTAAGTTTGCTGGATCTTTTCCAAGAACTATAAATACCCAATCTATTTTGCTTTATTCAGTTCTTTTTGTTTTGCTGATATGATACTAGTTAAGGTTAATGGGGTTTGCTTTAATATTAGACACAGGATCACTTAACTACCTTTAATGAACACTGGAGTCAATGCATTGTGGAGTAATTCACACAGACATTGCCTCAGGTAAATCAACCGGAAAAATGTAAGCCAGTCAAATAAATAAATCTGACCGGCTGTAAATGTGCCAAATTTTACACCAAAATATATTTGAAAGCCAATGACTTAGGCACATCTAGGATATTAAAATGGAGGGTTTGGAGTCTGTTTCTTTTCAATTGCTTTTCCTTTTTAATGTCCCCTGCACATCCCTCCTGTACTAAAACCAAGCTGAGAGCGCAAGAAAAATTATTTTCACAAGTGTTTCTAATAGAAGCAAAGGCTCTGCAGCTTTGTGCCATTTTTTAATTTGGAATGAAAATGATGAAAAAAAAAAAGCTTTTTTATGCTTGGCTATCTCACACAGGAGAGTGAGCAACAAAAAGCAGGACAGAGAGAGGGAGAGAAAAGAAAGAGAAAAAGACAAAGGATGAAAGAACAAAAGAAAGGCAAGAAAGAAACAGAGAAAAACTAATTTTATCTCAGTTGGAAAAAATAGTGACAGTGAAGTTCTAGACAGAGTAATACACTAGTGTCGATAAATATTTATTAACCAGAAATAGGAACCAGAGGAACCCAACCAACTCAATGAAGTTTGGGGCGTAGCTTACTTCATACTAATGCAAAACTATGCTAACGTTAAAAAATGTTTTTACCTCGTAACACTGAAACAGTGAGTTGTGTACGGAGGAAAAACACCTCCCAGATATTCTTTGAAGCAAGGCAGGCAATCTCCTTAAGTACTGAATTCTCATAAAAGCATGCAATATTTCAGCAATAAGGAATGACAGGGTGTTCATTATCGGTTATTAATGTTTGCCTAAATGGAGCATAAGGTCCAGGCCTTCGGGGGAGTGCAGAGCTCCCAGCATTGCTTAATTACTGCCTCTTCTTAACCCAGCAATGCCAAGCTCTGCTGCGAAGCTCTGCTGTCGTAGACCGGCTGTATTATTATACAAAAGTAATTCTGTTTGGCTGTGAAAAGGAAAAACAATGCATTTGAGAAGGCCGTTGCACAGGTGACAGAAGTTAATCAGTTTTTCTCCCCAGATAAACTCCAGACAATACAAGGAATTTGACTGTAACCATCAACTTGCAAACACTTTGACCCACACCACTACAGTTCTCAGCAGCATCTGGCGCACGCTGGACAAAACTTCCAGGAGACAAGAAAGAACTTGTTTTTCTTTTTCATTTTTTTTCCCCCAGAAAGGCTGACAAGAGGTGCTGCTTTTTCTGGAATAGCCCCTTTTATTTCTTTATCCCACCAAATGTGTCAGGTGCAGGAGCAAGCTCATTAGGATGCACTGGCCTTGGGCAAGGGGCTTGCTGGAGATAGTAGAGGAAGATGCGTGGGCAGGATTGCTTATTTACTGAAGGTTGTTGCTACACAGGTGGTGTAGCAGGTATAAGCAAGGCCATATATTCTTTACTACTGCTTTAGGAAAGACAGGTAAGGAAATGGCCAAGTAGGGAGCAGCTGAAGCTGCTCTTGGGCAGAAGCTTGAGGGATGCCAAGCGCTTTGGGGAAAAGAGAGAGCCCTCATTTTCTCTGTATAAAGCCAGCTCAGCTAATTCACCCTAGATCTGAGGGCAGTGACTCCCACGTTCCCCCTGTCCACTCGGAAGGCGTTTAATTTCACAGATAGAGACTTTACTTGCAGACATTTCAACCCTTACGTGTACATGAGGCTGAACACCACCTACCTGAGAAGACCTCGCACTAAACTAGAATTAGCCATAAACTCAAAAAAATAGAGTCAAAAAGATGGTAATATGTGACTGTAAGGTATAGCTGTTACACTGCAATATCATAATTCCTTACATAAGCGTGGTGGGTTTTTTGATGGGAAGATGCTATGACTACTTCTTCCAGGTGAATGCGTGCTTTTATTTTAATGCCTATTCAACAGCTAATCAAATGCATTATGATTGCAGACAAGAAAAATCATGGAAGGCAGACTGTTAGCAATAAATCATAAAAAATAAGGGGGTCAAATAAGCTTCTATTAACAATGTGTCCTTCTATTTATTTGTTTATATTCTGTCTACAGAAAATGTGATGCTGGACTGGGGGATGGCTTAGGACAACCTTCTGGCATGAAGACAGCTACAAAGCACAAAATACAAAACATGAACTCAGAAAGAAACAAGAACAAAACAGCGTTTTCTTGGCATCAACAAGAAGCTCTTTATTTTTCCTCAAGTTTTCTTTTCTAAAAAAAAAAAAAAATTGGAACTAAGACATTTGCAGAAACGAGACAAACTTTCTCTTCAGGTGACAATATTCAAGCAAGCATGTTGTTTTATTGAATTTAAATTGAAAGAAAAAAAAAAAGACCGATTTGGAATGGGATACAGTATCGGGAGAACTGAGAAACTGTGAACTTTGAAAGAGAAAAACCTCCTTAAAACTGTGAACTGAGAAGTGGATGGAAATACCATTTAAACCCCTGATTACACCCTGTGTGTTCTTAAGGAGACAACATCATCTTTGCTAACTCAACAGTATTTAGGGAATGGTTTACAATATAACTTTTATTATAATCTTTTAAGAAAAAAACCAGAAATATTTAATTAGCTGTGACTTTACCATTTCTGTTCAGATGTCTTATTGCACCTTCTTTTTCTAGACAGCGCAGATGTATTTGCAGCCAGCAGTCAAGGGCAGGAAAGATTTCTTTCCTTAATAATCTTTTTATTTGCCACACCCAATAAAATCCTTGTAGGGAAAAAGAATCAACACAACTCCCGATCAATACCTAAAGCCTAACAGACAGTAATTATCAAAATAAAGAGGAAATCCCATATTGGGCTACGGACCTACCCATTAATCAAAACAACAGAAAATATCTGCAGCGTTGCTTTTCTAAAGTAAGACAAAAGATGCCTCCTTGGGTTACACTTTGAACAGGCTATAATCAAAAGAAAGAGAACCAAGACTAACTAAGCCCCAGGAAGCCGCATTGTCCCTTTAACCCGCAGTATTCCCCATTTCCCATTAGTACTTAACATTTTTCACGATGTTGTGACTGCTATTATTTCATTTAACACTGGTTAATCTGTATCTGAGGTATATGGAAACCCTCTAGATGATAAGATTGGACAGGTTCCAGCGTTGGCAGTTTTCGAGCGTACACGCACTCGGTGTGTTTTGATCCTTCCAGGAGCTCCCTGTTATTTGGACTGCCTGCCAATTCGTTCTTGGAGCAGCCTCTCGCTCAGCTCCCACAGGGCCGCGGCCGTCGCGCCGCCCTGCGCCTCCTCCGACGGCAGGCAGCGGCAGCAGTTGTTGAAGTACATCCCTCCCAGCCCCTCCAGCTCCGCAGCCGTGGCGCAGTAGACGGTTGTGGCAGCTCCTTGTTGCTGGAATTAAAAAGAAAAAAAAAAAGAGAGAGAGAGAGGGGAAAAACCTTATGTAAATATATAGAGATATTTTACGGTTGTAATTTTGACTGCGGTGCTTTGAAGCTGTGCATCGTACAAAAGCACGGGTGGAAAGCACCGTGGCCGACAGGGTAACCTGCGTGGTGACAAGGATGAAACACGGCTGAAGGCGCTGCCTGCCCGTCTGCCGGCCACTTCACAAAACACCTTAGTGAGGATTTGGGTTTTTCTCCTTTTCCTTTCCTCTTAGAGCAAAAGAAAAGACAAAGACGCTCCTGAACCCCAGCTCCGGTCTCGGGTCTTTTGCCCCTTTTCAATAACACCCGGGCTCGGCGGCAGGGAGGGTCCGGCAGGGTCTGCCCGGGCGGTGTTCGAAACGGGGAGGGCTGAGGCAGGTTTAAAAGCAGCACCTCAAAACTTCCCGGTTTCCCTTTGCAACGGGGCAAACACTCACCGCACCCCGTGGGCACCCCTGCGTCCTACAGCTGCCTCACCACAGCGCGGGCTGACGCGCAGAGGGAGCCGCTTGGTTTGGGTTTTTCAGCCCCTTGTACAAAATTAACCTGGGCACTCCAATTAAGACCTATCACGTAGAGTACAATCGGGATTGGTGCCAAACCTGCCCGTATATCTTTGATCAACAGTTTCGGCGTGGCCGTTGTCACCGCTGCCTTGTAAGGATGTTTATCTGCTGCAGGCAGAGAGGGGCTCTGATTTCGCAGAGACATGAGGCTTTCCAGTGGGTTTTTTTCTCCTGTAACAACCATTTCTCACATCTTATAATGCTTTAAGAAATGGAGCAGGTAGATTAGAGGCTTTTGTGGATCAGGGTTTCTTTTTCTTAATACCAAGTGAACATGTTCAAACAGGAAGAATGGGTTTCTCTGAATTTCTCTAACGGAAACCTGGAGATTGAGGCCACGGAGGGGCCAAGCACCTCAGCACCGGCGATGGGCTACTCCCTGGCACGGATTAGAAATGCAATGCCAGAACAGCTGTAAAGAGGACAAGAAGCAAGTCTGCCTTGTAAACTATAATTAAAAACAATAGGTGAGAGCGCATAGCGAGACACAACGCTAATTTAAAACCAATACAGTTTATCTGGCATCTTATGGTTATTTATGTACATCTTAATCCTTTCTCTGGTAACTAATTATGAGCTGATAGGAATCAGAATAAAGAGGCTGCCAAGTATGATTGAAAAAGTAAGCGAAGAGAAATTAGATGTTACCACATTAGGATAATTTAATGGGGAAAGAGAATAGGCTTCAATCTCTTGTGATTTTCCTCCAGCTCTTTTTTTCTGGCCTTTCATTGTCACAACCAAGGAAACTCAGGGTGCTGATAGGGGGTCAACCTGCAAGAGACCTCTGCTTTACATTGTCATCCTTCAAGGGCAGCAAGCAGTCTAAAAAGCCCCAATTCTCCTTAAATGAGGTGTCTCAATTTTGTAACTGCTAAGAAAGGCATGTTCATTTGCAATCCATGCATTTTTCTCAGAAGATGGGATTACACTGATAATGACAACTCCGCAGCTTAGAAATGATCTCCCATCACAAGGTAAACCAAAACTGTCTGTATTAAGTATTTTGAAAGGCATATATTTATCAACAGACCAAAATATTTTTAAAGTTAGTATAATACATAGTAATCCTCTTATTAAACCAATATCTTTTTTAAAAAAGAGAAAGTATCTTAAAGGCGGTAGCAGAAATGGAAGAGAGTTCTACTAAAAGTAATATTAATAGAGAACAATAAAATTCCTATGCTCATTTGAACTATCCTATAAAGCTCCACAGCACAGGTACAATCGCCATATTCAGCTGTTTAGAATGATACAAAGCCCCTGAAAAGTATTATTAGTTTTTTGCAAGCGATTCAACTGGACTTTTATTAGAAAGGTAAAATTAAACTAAATTGTTCAGTGCAGAGTGAGAGCCCTTAAGCTATTGCCGAAAAGCACCCGTCCAGCCAAGCTAAACTCAGGCTAGCTCTAACAGAATTCAGCTAATTCATAAAATGAAAGTTTATCAGAGCAGTTTAAAATCCAAAGCAAACAATAATTTATCTTTTCAAATAAGTCAAATTTGATGACTTTGAAACAAAATTCTCATCAGGCAGAAAAACATCCCACAGTATAACAGCAGTGCTTTATACCTCGAGCACTGACACAACCTAGACTCCAAAAGAAGAGAATAGTTTTCCCTGTGAGAGCGTAGGATATTTACTTTAAGTGATAAAAGATTATGTGGCTGGAAGCCCAAAGCACTTTATCTTGCAATGCCTCCAGTGTTTCACTGAGAACTGGATGTAAGCAATGTGCCATTTGCTTTTTGGCTGTGTATATCTCTACTTCTTTCTAAATGTTTCAATCGTGTTGGCTGTTTTAGAAGAAGAAAGTTCAATGGTTCTAGCATTGAAAGAAGAGTACCTTTCTTAAGAGAAATGCAGCCATATTTATCCCTTTGTTGACAGAGGGTAAAGCTTTAATATCTCAAAATACTGGACAAACACGAACTCATCAAGCCTAGGAGGTTCCTTCAGACGGCAAAACTATGAAACGGAAGGTAAATCCCAGATTCTCAAAGCCATTTAAGCATCTAATTTCCTTTGGTGGATGTGAACTGGTTGCATTCAGACATTTGAGGATCTAAGTGACTTGCCCAAGGACAGAGGGGAAGGAGTATTGCAGAATCACAGGAATCAGATCACACTTTGGGTCAAGAGGGACATCAGGAGGTCTCTAGCCCAACCTCCTGCCCAAAGTGGGACACCTGGGGAGTCCTGTATATGCCATGCTGAACAGGAAGGTCCTTAAGGGACAAACTCCTTTCCATCTACGAGTCAGATAGCACAAACCGCCGGGAAGAGCCGGAGCTGCAGACAACTGCAAAATGCCTGCACTGCCAGCCATGCCTAGCCAGGCTGAGAAACCACGTAGTTTCTCAGTAAATATTGTTTATCCCTTATGAACACAGTCTTTTGAATGATATCTTTATATGTTGGGCCTTATGACAGTTTAATAACAAGTTTTAATTTTTTGCTCATCAGCTTTCCTGTTCACATATCATCAGCATACGACAGCAGAGGATGTTAGGGAATCTAATTAGTAAACAATTCCATACTGCTGATACAAGATGAAACATTCTTAAACCGATAAAAAGAGCACTTTAATCACTGTTGAATGACTTTCAATGCCAAGCAGTTTGTGCCATGTCAGAACATAATTTGAAGAAGATTAGAGTACTATATAAAAGAATTAATGTTAACAACTTCGTTAAAAAATGTCTTAAACAATGAGCCTGTCAGTTGTCACAGACTCTCCCTGATCTATTGTGATTAACGCTCCCCCCCTCCCAACAACTTCAACTGATAAACAATGCTAAAAACGCTGGGCAACCTAAACATATTTTTTTTTTTTTTCCATACGCCCGCCAGTTGTACTGGGTGCTAATCACCAGGGCTGGGGGTCAGCCTTCTTTAACCTGCAACAAAGGCAGCAGGCTGCAGCGATGAATACACAGGATAAAGAATTTGTGAGAAGCCCAACTGAATCTTTAATCATGCCTCAATGCCATTTCCGATCCAGTCAAACATTTGAAAGCTGCTAGGCAAGCACCACGCTATCAATCTTTCTAGCGTACGTAAAATTACCCGGGAATCTTGTTTTGGATTAAGTTGAAGAGTGTCTTAGTAATAAGGGTTCATCATTCTCTTCCGCAAATCATTTGTCAGTTTTGTAATACAATCTTCAACTGCAGCAGGGTGGGATTTATACAGCAGTTGCTGTTTATTTATAGTTGAGGCTCAAAGATCTAAATTATCCATCCTTCCAAAATCCTTTGTTGGGATGAAAATACTAAGCAGCTACTAGTTCATAGGCATTTATTTCATAACTGCTAGCTGTCAATTTGTAACTGATGGCACTGAATACAAATTAATATTGAATATCTTAACAGTAAAAGAAAAGGGGTTCTTGATATACAGTATACCGTAAAACCCTCATTAATATATGCAATGCATCCGTTAGCATTCTAAGATATCATTTATGTTCCCAATAAGAAAACATATTACACGGTTAATGTTTAGTTTTCAGATTTGTGTACTTTCAAATGCATGTTTATTTTCTAAAATTAGATTCCTGTTCAAAGCAGGTTTGCATATCAAGCATATAAATAATAGAAAAAATGCCATAACTTATCTGTATACTTATCAACTACAAATGAACAAGATCCACTCTGAACTCTGCTGAGGGCACACAGGTAGCATTAAACATTGCCTGCCAGTGAGATGGGACCAGCTTCTTTGAAAAGGAGGGGTTTACTTTCTTATGGAAAAATTAAGGATAAAGGCCAGTTATCTCGGTAGCCTGAGGTTAAGTTTAGCACAGTGCATTTTAAAAGATGGCCAGTGGGAAGAGGTGAATTCCAAATGACAAGAGAGGCGAGTATTTGTGACAAGGGCCAGATTCAAAGCAAGCAGCTCAAGTGAAATAAAAAGGCGAGTGCTTCCTTAAAACTCTTCAGGCATCTTATTCATCTCAGGACTATGAGACAAAGCCAACACATCCTGAACACAAGAATATCAGATCCACGCAATGGCACTGTGAACATGCCATTTACAGCAGAAGAACTCGTTACACAGCAGTGAGAAGATGAGGTAGTCTGAACATATTCCAGATCATGAAACCAATGGGGTCTCCCATACCTTCTTTGTGCCTCTAAAAAGCACCCTGAAGACTTCAAATCCGTTCCGCTAGAGAGGGAAATACTCTCCACCAGCTAGCTTCAGCAACGGTCATTTCCTGATTTGATGTGAAATATAAAATCTCCTTGGAATAACAAACAAAATGATACAGAGCCTATTTCCACAACGATCAGTTCCAAATTGCCCAAACCAAACCCTAAAACCACAGCTGCAATTCTATATTCCTCCAGCCCCACCTTCACCTGGTGTAAACCAGCCCAGGTCTGTTGAGTTCTCTGAGGCCCCCACGGATTAGCAGCTCTGAGGATCTGCTCCGTTGCTCGTCACAAGCCTGGTGTTGGCACTCAGGGCTGGAGGGACGCGCTGCCCGGCTGCTGGGTGAGTGCCCGTCCAGCCGGCCGAGCCGGGGACAGGCTGCCCGCAGCGGGCTGGGGAGCCACCGCTCCAGATTGCGGCTCAGCAGCCGAGATTTGGCTTCCCTCCTGGACGAAAACTGCCCTCAGAATGCATTTTTTTCTTTTGGGGTTTGCTAGCAACCCCCAGCTGGGATTTTGGTGCAGAGTCTTCTCAAAATATACTTATTCCTTTCTCTTTAACGTTAAAAAGTTTCAGCAGATGAGTTGAAGTGGTAGTTTTTCCCATCAAGTCTTTGTAAACCATGCAGAGTGCGATGACAGTTGGACTTGATAATCTTAAAGGTCTCTTCCAACCATAACGATTCTATGACATCTTTAAAAAAACTCTAGCAAGTCTAAAAGCCTCATGTCCTCATTCAACCTTCAGGATTCCCCAGTGTCTGAAGTGCTTTTAGGAGCAATCTTAAGAGCCGTTCAGGTGGTATCAGCCCCAGCTGAAGCTGAGGGACCTACTTCTCACCATCAGGTGTTACTTTGCTCCCTTTCTCACCAGGGTAACTCAGAGCTGTGAGGGACAGTCACTTTTTGTACAACGCAGTGAACAAGTTTTAGTCTCGCATGTGAGACGACAGGAGAACTGTTCAGTTCCTGCTGCAGTCCTCTTACTCAGAGCAATCCCAGATGCACAGTTATCTTATGAGTAACACTCAGAATATGTATGTATTAGTCTCCCGTAAGAAAATAGGATTCCCTGATTGCTTTTTCAGCAAGGAAATATGAAATTGAGACCTGCCTTTGCTAGTTTGATATGTATAGTATGATTTATGTATTAGTATTCAGTATGATAAACTGAAATCATATCTGCAGCTAAAAAAATAAAACTTTGCAGCTGCCAAATATGATCTAAGAAACAAATCAGGCTCAGTTGACTTCAGGTCCCATCTCCACCCAAGTGCCAGCAGGAAAACGTGACCTGAACTGACTCTGTAATTACAGTCTTTTCAGAAGTCTCACCGAACCACATCTAAACCAGAGATTCTCAACCACCTCCCCTTCCCCCACGACCACATTTAAACCAGCAAAGCATCTCTTAGAAGATAATACAACGGATAAACCGGAATCTATAAGGTCTGCTTTTTTCCCTCTGATGTATTCCTTTTTCAATTAATTCCCAACTACAAAGACTCAAACCTCCATCAGCTTCTCCATTTGCAAAGCATAGTTGGTTTCAAGCTGTAACTTTTCTTAGCGTCCTTAAGACCCTTACACATTTACAGTATTCTTTACATACATTATAGAAGATAAATGTGCTCTGTTCTTTGAGTAAGGAAACTGCAGTAGTTCACGAAAGAGGATTTGTTTTCAACTGTTGAGGCATTAAGACCTAGTGATTATTTCAACTATTCAGTATATGCAGCTATATTTAACTTACATTCTGGGTTTTAACTTTGCAAAAGAAAATGTGTCCATTGTAATAAATGTATTTTGATAATGCACCATGTTGTTTGTGTTATGCAACACCCCATATGTTCTCAATTATGGCAATGATAGTGCTCGAAAACTTCCAACATCCAGTGTCAAACAGATTGTCTGCAATCACTCCAAGGGAGAAAAAAATAATACAATACAGGACATCAAGTCGGGAGAACTGGGTTGGTTTTCTCTTTTTGACTTTTACTTCCCCAGTGAACTTGGACAAGTCACTTCAACTCCATGTACCTCACTTTTCCCAGCTGTAAGACGGGAAGAGTACTATTATTTACCCACCTCACAGGGGTGTTGTGAGGACTAGTTCAGATTTATGGAGTGCTTTCACGCTTACTGTTGACAAGCACGGTGTAAGTATAAAGTGTTACGTTATAAACCACTGTTAAAATGTGTAGAAGATGTCGAAGAACAAGGTTGGCAAAATAGCTGACAAAAATGTAATTACCTTTTAAAATCATGCGTATTTTTCTCTATTGTATAAACGCAATTCTTTAACCTGTGAATCTGCCTGCTACACCGGGCCCTATTCCAGTCTCTTCCCTCTCTCACCCTGTTTCTTTTTGCCCAGCTCACGGAGAACTTGCTAAAACTCTTATTACCCAAAACACCATTGAATTCTTCAAAAACGGATGCTTTAGAGGGAACCAGCTCTAAAAGGGTGATCCATGGGTTCATCTCTCCTGCCCTTTGCATACACCAGAAAGAGCCACCGTTGCATACCAGGGGTGGGATTCAGTTGCCTAATACGGGTCTTACAACATCTGAGCCGCCTTAGGGTATCCCGCATGCTCTACAGCTGTCCTCCAGAAGGGCACATATTTCCCAGGGGTCTGGTATTGTATTTGCCAGCCCCTCAGAGATAGCTCAGACAAAACCATACAAAGTTTAAGACAGCACCAGACTCCCATGTCTGTGCAGCCCCGTTGCTCTTTACCGCAGCACCTGGAAGGGAGCTGGTTCCCACAGGCACCACCCCATTCCTTCCTTTTCCCAGTATCTTCTTAAAGTCCACAATGAGCTCCTGAAAATTGTTTCAAAGCCTGACACAGAGCCATCTTAAGCTTCAAAAACTTGGATGAAGCATACGGCTTTACCCTGCTCAACCGGCATTTGGACGGCAGGAGCAGCAGCACGCCCCGCAGGCTGCTCGCCCTCGGCCTCTTCACCCACTGTGCATTTCCACGCCGATCACTTCTGCATTTTCTTCTCCCGCCTGCTGAACTCCCATTCACACCTGATTTACACTTTTAAGACATCATTGCTCCACTGAAGTGGCAGTTTTGAACACCACGTGCAAATTGCTATGATGCAGTATTGCTTTCCTTGCCTTCTCGCAGGCTGGCAAGGAGCAGCGGTGCGATGCTGTGCGCTCCTGCTCATTTCTGGATTTGGGAAAAATTCCCGAGAAAAATTATCAGTCTTCATTTCAGAGAGTAACGGGGTAAGGGTGCGATCAGGTTGACCATATTATGTTGCTGTCCATTGCTTGCCCTGTGCCCTACGTGCCAACACTGGCCAGTGGAGTGAGAAGTAAAGGGCACTAAGGGACAGTCCTTGGGCACCACAGCAGCACAACCGGGAGCTGATCGTACCTGAAAATCTCTGTCATTCACTTTCTGAGATTTTACAATGTGCATTTATACAAACATGAGTTCTATCATTACTTGTCGGCCACTGTCAAAAATGGAAATCCTATGGAGGACGTTGGGAATCCTCCTGAGATGCCAGCTGAGGGCGGATTCTTCTGGGCAAGGGTAATTTGAAGAGTTGGGCAAACAGGTTGTTGACAATAAACACATCCTGCCAAAAAGACAGATTAGATATGCTGCTGCAACTAAATCATCGGAATAGGGCCGGCTGGTGTTTGGGCATACGTAGATGAGAATTCATTGAAATCACTTTTGTTATTAATTTATGCTGACTTGAAATGTTTTATGTTTTTGCTGTACCTAACTTTAATTATAGATATACTTTATATAAATGTATGTATACATACAGTTCTGTATATGCTGTATATATTTAAATAGCTTTTTAATACTATTACTAGTCAAAATTTAGACTTTTTCATATGCAGTATTGCAAAGAATGTCATCACGATACTGACATTGGGCTTCCTCCTTCATCGCACAGATAATTTTTTAGACTGACTTTCATTTTACATACGAGTGAAAAAAAAACAAAACCAACCCACACAATACAATGCTTTTTAAGCAAGTGACCTTTTGGGACAAACATTTAGCAAGCTGTTTGTTTAGGTTTTAAAGATAAAGATTGTTTTTCATCTATTGATACACACACACACTCAGACACGCACATTTCAGTAACACACCGCATTGAAAAACCACAGGGTGTTATGATGGGGACATATCCTGGTAAGAAATTAACTGCTAACTCTGTCTTCCAGAAGCTAATTAAGCGAATGTATTTTGCAATAATACAGATCTAGCAAACAGGCCTCTAAAGTCTAGGCTTAGAGCTGTAAGCCAGGCACTCCTGTATTATGTACGTGTGATTTTCATAGATAGCCTGCTGTAAAGTGTGCCCTGTTAGTGCATCTTTCAGGCTCAAAGACACTGGCCTTGTTAATATTTCATTTAGTACATACTGTAGAGTCTCATTTATATTACTTCTATAATTAATGGTGATAGCTTAGGCACTGCCTTTACAAGGAGAGATCCCTGTATGTTGGTCGATGGATAATGAGAAACAATAGATATTTCATTCACCAGCAGCTTGTTGCTAGTTAGTAGGAAATTATCGTGTGTACTGTTGCTTTAATTGCCAGGGTAAATAATGCTGCCGCTGTGTTAGTGAACATTTTAAAGCACTTGATGCAAATAGACTAGAAACAAAACACAAAAAAATTTACCTTTATTATGCTATACCTTAGCATAGGGAGTTAAAAAGGTATGTCTTAAAACATTTGCGTTCTATCATGCAAATATATCTTAATATGCATGTGCTGACTATTCAACTACTGTATTTTAGGAAATACAATTATGCTGCCTTTCTCTTCTCCTATGTAGACTGTAAATAACTGTAGATCTTTCTCTTGTTTTCCTGTGTAAATATATGTAAATACTAACAAGCTATGCATGCTGATATTCTAGGCAATTTCAGGTACTTTTATAATCTGAAGGCATGTACTTGAATTGGTTTGTTTAAAAAAAAAATCAACTCTCTCAAACCCTTTAAAGCTCATTAGAAATTAAAGATTTCTTATTAGAATGGTTCCTTCAATCTCAGTCGCTTTTTTTGTTTATATTCCCCCCCCACCCCGCTTTATTAACGTGGTCTCCCAAGACCCGCCACTAAGGATGCATACTCCAACGCGCTTTTCTCCAAAGCCTGGAGTCCCATCTCAGGATGCGATTCACTCCCCGACCGAGGACATGCACCATTTAGATTCAACACCACCCCCGTTGGTAAACCTCAACAGGGACTGGGAGAGGGGGGAAGCCTATCCCCTTTGCTCTGACCTCTCCGTCTGTTTAATGATGTTTTCTATTTCATTTTCCCAGCCCATACTCCATCAAGTAAGGATCTAATACCGCCCAGTGCCAGGACTGGGTTTGAGGGCAGATGCCGTTGCAGCCCAGAGCAGTCCCCGCGCCTTTGGCCATGTCTTTGCTCTTTGGCTGCGCTGCGGTCCGGCTGCTCGCTCAGACACGCTCCTCTGTTTGAACGTACTCTGTGCTTCTCTTCTAGCACGCTCATGACTTTGACAGACTGTGAAAACAATTTGATAAATAGCTTGATAAATTTTCCCATCTCTTCCCTTCAGTGCAGTAACACTGTTTGTGGGAACCTTTCAATTGAAGGAGTGTGAACAAAAATGAAATTACCTGAGCTTATAAATCAAGTCACCTCCTGCATACAAATTTGGAGGCAAGGTTTCAATTTAGCTCTCTTATTCCTTCTTTTTTTTTGTTCTTGTAATAAATGAAGATTCCTATGAGGAAAACGGTAAGAAGAAAAAAGAGATGCATTTATCCCCCAATACCGTAAGGAGGGGGGAAAAATCCCCTCTGCATTATCTATGGAAACTAAATGCAATGACAACTTTGTAATCGAAAGAAAACTGCTTTCATGTCTGCAGATGCTCTTTCCAGAGTAGATGTATAAGAATAAACACATTAATTGACAGGATCTTCATGACTTTTTAAGTTCCTCAAACTTAGCTTGGTGTCTGGGGAAGATCTCTTTCCAGTCCTTGAAGACTCTTTTAAGATGAATGTTTAAAAAGCTGAGCTGACATGGGCATTATGTTCAAGTGCAAGCTGTACTATTCTTTAATAGAGGGCGTAGAAATGGTTCATAGGATTATTATCTTTCTACAGACAAAACCCATTACCTTCACACTAGGAGGGAAAAGCTAGTTTTTAACTTATATAAAACAGAATCAATTATCAATATCTTTGCATGGTTTCCCGGCTCTGCTGGAGAGCAGCCGCGGAGCTAAACACACAGAGCCCTTTGGCGAAAGGGCTCCTTCCTATGCTGGGCTTCTTGTTACACCGTTCATTTAATAAAATCGCATCTGCAGAAGAAAAAATAAGTAGCGACGATTTGTATGCAGGGCTTCCACCTTGAATGTCACAAGAGGAGACAGGAATCACACTTGCAGACTGATCGCCTGGCTACCGGTACTTTAGACTTCTTCCCAGTAAAAAGCGAACAAGCGAATAAAAAGCAGTCACCGATGCAAAGTCAAATGCGGTGGCAAACAGCGGTACAGGTCAGAGCATCCATACAGCGTGTTGCCTTTGGTGTGGAAGAAAAGCGCTCCTTCAGCAACCTCTGCCATATAATCCTTACCATCCAGCCTCTGAATAATCCTTTTGTTGGCTTTACCAGTGGCTTTTCACAGACGGTTATGTTTCCAGTGAGAAAAGGAAAGCCAGAAGGGTAGTAGTGGCTTTTCGTGGTGAAAAAGTCCACACATGCCCATGGCTTCTTAAACTACTACAAATAAATCTCATGTCTTTCAATAGACAATGTCTACTCCAACTCTGCGTCGCTCAGCAGAGAGATCAGTAAGTGCATTAGCCATCCTTAAAAACGGTGTCCCCAGCTACTTCACTAGCACATGCAAACTCAGATGCACATGCAGGTGCGGTATGCGCAATGTATATAAAACATAATACTCTAGAAGCTGGTAATGGTATTTGGGAAGGAAATGTTCACTATTAGACTCTTATCTGTTTATCCCATTCATGAGATCTGCTTCTACAAAGCGCATAATGATAAATGGCACATTTGCAAATTATCTTCTGAGTGCTGATGAGAAATCAGCAACCTGCGAGTTACCGTGACTTTGAATGAGTACACTCCAAGTCTCACTTGCCGAGATGCCTGCCAAATGAGTGCATTAGTATATTAGGAATCTAATAAATTGACTAACAAGCATTTGATGAAAAATAGCTGTACCATCCGTTACAGTTATCATCACAGCCAACAAGGCTACTGGGGTTGGGATTTTGAAGGCACCAGCTGCTGATAAAAGAGATGCTGCCACACCATGCCACGCTCTCAGCAGCATCTCCCTCCTAACCGTGCATTGGAACAAACCCTCAGCAAGACATAGGACCTCCTTTACTTCAGCTTCTCCATGACACCTGTGTGGATTTAAGCCACTGCAGCCTTACTCGATCTTGTCTTTTCCTTTCCCACTGCAGAAAGTAGAATGCTGGGATGGTGGAGAAAACTCTTCCAACAATCCAGCACTGAATGAGTTTCTCCGCCTGGGAAGGAGCTGGAGGAGACACTTTCTGTTATATGGCTCAGCACTGTTCTGAGACTGCTTTCACGTTCACAATCTGTAAACCTGAAGCTTGTTAATTATGATCACAAACGTGAGGCTAAAGGACCAAGAAGGCTTTGGCTATGTTCACATTCAGCAGATAGGCACTGCGTTATTTAATGTCATGCAAGCAAATTAGTTTTGGGGGTGGCTCAGAGTCCTATCCTACTTCTAACTCAGGGTCCTAGTGGAAAAATTAAAAGCCAGGAAATAAATCTTCATACAGCACTTCACCCACGTCATTCACTGCTTTGCTGGATATTTAAGAAGCCCAGTTCCTTTCAGGAGTAAAACAAATGACCCCCTCTAGTGCAAACATCCTCCCTGCCTGGGAAGGCGCAAGCACCTGACACGCTCTAACCCACAGGACCTGCAAACCTAAAGCAGGATAATTAAAAGCTCAGGGTTAAGTGCGTCCAGAGTCCGGTGGGAAGGTCTGGCCACTCTCCCCGGCAGCCCCGCAAAGCCCACCCGAGGCACTGTGGGTGCTCGCCACTCCTCCCGCCGGCGCCGGGAGAGGACGGCACATGGCAGATCGCAGCTACACTCTGTGCTGGCAAAGCCTGAGTGAGTAAATTATGTCTTTTCAGGCTAATTAATTCTAGTAAGAGCAATATACCCTTACATTCAAGTTTCAGAAATCTTCTGCGTGCCACTTAATTTGTTTAAAGTAGAGAGGAACCCAATTCATTATAAATGCCCATTTATCGTCTGCCAACAAATCCCAGCAAACACTTTAAAACTACGCACGCGTAAGAAAAGCTCCTTCTGTACCTCCCCAAATTGCATTTCTGCTTTTACCTGAGACATTTGCAAGATCCCCCAACTCTGTCAACAGTCGCTCTCCAGTTTTGTTTAGCTTATCATCAACAGACTCTGCTTTTGTGAGTGGACAAGTCATTTGAGTGTGCACCACAGTTATAATGGCCTGACTGACAGCTCAGCCAGATAAACACGAGAGAATAACAGACGTAGGAACAATCTGGGTATTCATTTTGTCCGTTCAACCGGGTTGAAAGGATTTGCCAGCCAAGGGCACAACACTTCAGGCTAATTTGCTCAGCCGAAGCACTGCCAGAGTGTAAGGCTGCAAGCAGATGACTGATGTTGGGGAGATCAGCGTCCCCAGATGAGGTACTTATTATTCACCTCTGCCTCACGGGAAATGAAAGCACTATTTATTCAAAGCATCCATTTGAAAGAGGAAAACATATAGAAATGAACTTTGTTACAAAACTTGAACCCTTCTCACTGCTTTCCTGCTTCTGCATTAATTCCGGCTTCTTGTCCTCGTCCTCCTCATCCTGCACACTGCAGCATTTCTCTTTCCTTGCTGCTTCTTTCCCCCCATACACTTGCTTCTCCTTTCCTTCTCTCACACTGTCCTCTGCCTTGCCTCCTGCTTTGCAGTTTTGATCCCATATCTGACACCGGGTACCTTTTGTTTGCTGTTCATCTCCCATTTTCATGCTGTATCCACTCAGCTTTGCAAATCTGAGAGGCTGAACTCTATTTTCACAGCCTCTGGGATAGAAGTGGGTGCCCAGGATACCCCGGCTGCCTCTCACACACGACACACGCTCTGCCATCTTTTGGCCAATATTAGCCCCATACCCTGACAGGAGCCACGCGCTAGCCACGCTCCGCATCAGTCACCGCTCCGTTACTGAGCCAGGCTACGCAGAACCGGTGCTGTCCTTGGAAAGGAAAGTTCTCTTGCACATTTAAAGCATCTTGTGTTTAGAGAGAGAGAGCCAGAGGTCCACCTGCTAATCATGTAAAAATAAGTGATGGGTAGAACAGCCGAGCTTGTCCTAAGAAAAGGTAAACACCGCTCTGACATATTCCCTCAAGCAAGCAAACAAAATAATAACAGTTTACAGTGGGGGTTTGCAAGTTTGCTCCCATTAATTAAGTTCTGTTTTCCAGCACGTTGAGTTTTAAGTCATTTTCTCCAGGATTGACTTTAACAACTCTTTTCTCCCACCGAAGAGCAAAGGCCAAAACCTGCTCTCAGTGACAGCGGCACGACTGTACCGGCTTCAGCGCGCTGTGGAGCCGGGACAGGAGGGGTAGTGGTGCCGCGGTAAATCCCCGAGCGTTGCAGGAGACAGCGTCCCAGAGGAGCTGGGAACAACGGCCCTGGCAGAGGTGACGCACTAACAGCCTCAGACACATCACGGGAGGAATGCAAAGTGCACCTGACATTTCTTTTGATCTACTCCTAAGAAGCATTAAAAGGCACATTAATGTGCCGCTTTAGTGCGTGTTCAATGTGATAGTTGGAGACATAACTGAGCCTTTCACAAAAGTCTAATTGGGGAGAAGAATAAACTTATTGTTTCCTCCTCTGGACATGCACCCTAGAACATAGGCAGAGTCGACATTTGCATGAAGTATGTTGCTGCTTTGCATTTTAAATCCAGGCATGCTAGATGTAGGTTGAATGATCGCTTTGACTATTATTAGGAAGTCGGTACATGTTCAACAGTACTTGTACAGATGCAGTAACTGATATCGCTCAGCGGCAGGTTATCTTTCTCTAATGCTACCAAACGCTGAAATTCAAACATGCAAGTGTCTATGTGTATATTTACATATGTACATATATGAATTGCTCACTTAAAATATCAAGTGAACACTAATAAAGTATGTGTGCAGACAGTCCTACAGCTGCCTTTCACGCAATTGTTTTGTATTGCTGATGGAGATCCTCACACACAAATCATATTCACACTTCGTAACAGAGTTTTGTGCATTGAGCTAATGATACTTCCTGACCTCACCAGACTATGAAGCACCTGTGCATCTCTGTGCTTCCCGTTGCCACATCAAATTTCCTTTACTCTTTTAAGACAACCACACAATGAACAAACTGCAACAACAAACCAAGTAACAAAAAAGGAATGTAAAAAGAGAACATTCCTACCCATGTTAATCAATAGCAAAATAAAGGGAGCAAAGAAAGTTGGGTGTAAGTTCCATGGTCGAGGTAAGGTGAGGAACGACATTACTGGGGCATCCTCAGTTTCACTGAAGACCACTTATTCCTTGCTCCTATTTCTATCAGCTTAGGTATACGTTTGCACATCTGGCCAGACCTACATTCAGCTGAACTCTACTTTCTTCTCTGTGCAATGCTCTTTCTTACGTCTGTTAGGTTGATAATTTATGTGTCCCTGATTAGCTCTATGCAACACCCTCAATGTTTTATCTCTGGAAGGATTAGAGGGTTTATGCTGCCTTCTTCATTTGTCTGCAGCACCTCTTTCCAGCCTCAGCTAGGCTCCTCGGATAGCGTTCTGCGCTGCAGTACTAATGATGCCAACACTGTTATGCTAAGACATGCACCTCTTAAACTCTTTTGGCAAAAGACAGTCTAATCTCCGAGAACCATTAGCTTCCTTTTCTTGAAGCTCTCGCTCAGCCTCGCCACAAAAATTGTAATGCAAGGGAAGAGGAGGCTGAGAAACGGGAGCCCAGAGAGCCCTGCTGCTCGGCTTGGTGTCCTGCTGCTAACCAAAAAGCATGGAGCTGCACTGCCAACGCACGCCAAGTCCCCTGCAAGAAAACAGTGTGTCCTGATCAAGTTAGGCAGGTGGATAAAGATAAAAGAAAAATAAAATAAAAAATTAGGGAAGGCAACTGCTCTGGGTACATAACAGATGGATGCAGAGGTCTCCTGGACCATGCAGGTGGAAACCCATGCAATTCTGTTCTTTTTGCACGATATTTATAAAACACCGTCAGTTCTTTCTGCTGGTACCAACTCAGCATAAAAAGAACTCCCTTTCCAAGCCCACACAATGCCATGCAATGCTTCAAAACCATTTTGAGGCCCTTCCTATCCCAGCTTTTAGATGTCCACATTTTTTCTGGAAAATGCATGATTTTCTTCTTACAAAAAAGCTAACATAATTCCCACCACAAAGATGAAAGTTTTTCTCCAGGCTGCTCCTCTGGCTGATGTTCAAGATGGTTTCTGGTGAACCCATCTTGAAAAGTGGGAAAAGAAGGGAATCCCACTGGAAATTCAATAAATTGTTTGTCCTACGTGAAAAAAATTGAAATACAAAACAAACGTATAAAAAACTCCAGGATTTCAGCAAGAGCACACAAGGGTTTCATAGCCCCCCCCCCCCTTTTAAATTATCTCCTTAAATAGACCTTTAAGAAGCAACCAATGTTGGAAATTGAGCTTCTGCAATATTTGGATCTGTACCCCTTTCCAAACAATGCAGCCAAAGCTTTCCTGAGGGAACACCCAAGACACTCCATCCAGGGCCAAGGGCAGAGGAGGGAGCTGAGCACAGCATCTCCTGCACTGCCTGGCCACGGCTGCAGGGAAGGCAGGGGGACACGCTCGCCCTGAGCCTGGGGAGCATCTGGGCCGGAGAGCCAGAGCTGCATGCACCTCCACAGTGTGAACGTGCACGTGTGCTGTCACTCAAAGACAGAAACACATTATTTCGACAGGATACACATCTCTCCTGCTCCCTCCAGTAGGAGGAATGGAAATGTGTCTGGCTGCCCAGCAAATGCACAGAAGATCCTTTTCAGTTGATACCAGTCAGTTGACACTATCTCAGTATTTTTCCATTTGCTTCATGCAAGTAAAAATGATGGTCTGTAACAAGATCTCTATCCCCTGTTTTGCCACAATGCCATATCCTTCTAGGAGAATACTTCCTTGACAATAAATTTCTATTAAGGTGCAATGCGCTCTTAAGTGGCATAATCTTTGACAGTTGGCAACATGTGAAATATATTTATGTTCCTAATACTGTATTGGAGCTGTACTACCTAAATCTCCTTACGTACATTTGATCACTTTTTTTCAGCCTAGTTAGACTGTAGAAGGAAAAATTACCCAGTGGTGTAAATGCTACATACCTAAAGGATTTTTAGCTCTCACTTTCTGACGAGTCCAAAAGTGAATTTGCTGCAAAATAATGAACTTAAGTGACCCCTGCTGACTTCTCAAGGAATGACATTCCATAGGGAGTCCCATCTATGAAACGATTCAAGTACAAAATGAGTCCATATTTCTCAGCTTTTTGGACATTTTCTTGGAAAAGAATCACTCTTCGGAAAGCTACTGGTCATCTGAAATGGCACTTTGGTCCACAGTTTGGGACGGTCCATCTCACCATGAAAAAAAGGATAAAGGGTCAGATTTGAACCCTTGCAGGAGCCAGACTCAGTTAATTTGTTTTTCAGCAGTGTTATCATTTAAGCATAGCTGGAATCCAAACATCTTATATCTGCCCACATATCTGGCTGGTGCTTTCTGGCCTTCTGCGTGATGTAAGGGGCTAATAAAAGGTGGCAGTGCTTGATGCCAGATAGTTTGTCTCTGCCTTGTTTAATCATTCTGAATGGACTGATGCTCAAGCCCAACTTGCATTCACTATTGGTCTGTGAGGGGGCTGCTGAGAGCTACTTCTCAGCAATCAGCTCAAACCATTGGCAAGACATCTGTCAAGTACACTTTAGCATCCCCACAGCCTCGAAGTAAGAGAAGTGGCCTTCTCAATTTAGATGCAATATTAAAGGCAGTTGACAGAAATCCTACATCCATCCAAGCTGCCTTTTCTCTCAAGGTTTGCAATCCTGATCCTATTGAAGTCAGTGGGAGCCTGGCCATTGACTTCAACAGACCCAACATTACAAACATAGTGTTCAAGATGGAATACGCACAACTGGATTACTCTCAAACTCGCTGAAAACCTAAAATCCTATTAGGTTACAGAAGTGTCTTAATACTCGAGAGACACTTGAAGCTGCAGAGGCTCAGGCGTTTCACACAAACCCCAGGATGTGTCCCAATGAGGTGGCAGCATTGCTATTGTGCTCGTTAAACTCTCGAAATACAAGTTAGGCTTTCAGCACAAATCATGTTGTTAGGTCCAGTTGACTACAGCACAAACTTGATCAGAACATCTACTCTCCAAACAAAAGAACTGCAAGTTCAGATGAACTTTCTCAGACTTCTCATGACCTCATTTGCAGTGGAGTGGACTAGCGGTTGATGCAACTTAATTGCAAATACAAATGTTTATCCAATAAGAGAGCATACTTTGAAAAAAAAAAAAAGGGAAATGTTACGATCCAACTTCACTTTCTGTGTTGGTGTTTACACAAACCGAGATATCACATGTGCTGAAAATAATAAGAGAATGTGTCATAAGATGTATAAAAGAACCAACTCGCATAGGCATATGCTACAAATGACTTCAATTGTAAACTGCAATAGCAGATAAGCTTTTCTCTTAATTTTTCTTAGACTAGGCGTTAGTTCGAGTTATGACCAAGGATTTAGCACATCCATTCAAATTATACCTAAAGCACTAAATCCAGCACAGCAGTAATTTTCTAGTCTTTCATACTTCCCAACTTAATGAAAAGAGACATTAATGTCCCAACCACAGATTAATTAGATGGAATCGTTAAGAATTATTTCCCAGGTATCTTTTGCTAATACACATATTATCATTGAACACCACCAACCCTGTTTGGAAGGTTAATGTTATTTTGGAAGAATATTTACAGTATCAATGATAGAAAACCCTATGCCTAAAAAAATATTTTCCACCTGCAGCTATCTGTCATCCATCCCACACAAGCTTTGAAAGCTTTCCACTATCTGTCAAAACACAGGTTTTGATGCAATAAAGACTGTAATTATTGAGCATTTACAAGAAATAATATTTTCCCTCTGGTACATGTTATAACAGTTGTTAACATGCAAGTAGGAATACTAATGCTCCAAGCCCACCTATACTCCTCACAAATGATAAGGATTTTTTTGAATACTGATATAAAAGCAAGTATAATAAAAGAGCAAGATAAGACTGAATGCAGGTCTTGAAAAGTAAACGTCAATCAGAATAAGGTCTTTAGAAGCATAAGAAGTTGATTTGAAGCAGAGTTTGGAAATAAAGCTGGCAATTAGATCCAGGGATATAAACAGCACTTCTTTCGTGTTGGAAAAAAAAAAAAAAAAGATCCTTTTGCAACCAAAATACAAGGCTACAAGATGTGTGAAGGAAACAATACTGAATATGCATCAAAACAACTCTGCAGATGCCACACTAGCAGATGGCTTAAGCCGACTGAATTACTGTATAAACATTTAACTGAAAGTTTGATTTTATAAGTGTGGAAATTATACAAAACAAAAAGAAAATGATTCTAAGAAGCACTTAAATTAGTAATTTGTAATTTTGTCTGCTAAGATGGCATAGCTCTGCTGCTTTGCAAGAGTCCTTTGAAGAGGGGATTCTGGAAACCTCTGAAAGAAATTGCACACCGTAAACGGGAACTCATATGAACACACAAAACTAAGCGAGACACTTAAAGGTAAATATATACCTTTCCACTGCTGTTGCAGCGCGAATCCATTCCAACTGCAAGCTAATAAAAATCTACACCCCTCCCCACTCTCCATTTCCTCCTTCATGTCTAGATAACAAAGGCTGCGTCTCGCTCTTTATATCTCAGTAACTTCTACAGCAACTGCTCCTCCTGTCACTCGGGCTCAATTGTAAAATGTGGGCAGGAAGGGCACGAGAGGAAAAAGGCCATTTGTGCATAGATATCTGCAACAAATACCAGTCAGAAGGTGGAAAGACAAAAATATACAGGAAAAGGGAGAAGAATTAATGCAGAAATAGTGTGGCTTCTTGCTAAACTGTACAGTCTGGATAAAATAGAGTATCACTGTTGAACTGATGGGTTTGGCCTGATTAATGCTTAGATTCCTATCTCAAAGGAATGTTTTCTACCATTTTGCAAAGAAATACAGTGCAAAACAGGAGGCTGATGATGGGCACAGGGTCTTACCCTGGTGCACTGAATGTCAAAGCACTCTGTCCTCAACCTTTCCCAAAACAGTGACGATTTTTTCTTCTGGCTTTACTGGTGAGCAACCAGACCCCAAACGGTTCTAGCACTGAGTACTGTGACAGTGTCAAACCTGACCCTTCAAAGACGGTGTTACTGCAGCACCGTTGGCGTTAGTCTGCACAACATCCTCTTCAGACTGCTCCATGGCAAACACAACCGCGACTGCTGCTCGTGCTGCATATATTTAGACTTCACCACTCAAAAGCAAACTCTTTTACATTCCCCGCTTCTGTAAAGCCATTACTTGCTATTCCAGAACTGAGACGGCAATTACATCTGGTGCAGATAATGCTAATAAGCCAGCTTCTTCCTCAAAACCTCTGTTTTCCCAGCTGTCCGCATTCCAAATTCCCCATTTGGTAAAATGATCAAGAAGAGCAGCTAATAACTCCTCCCTTTAAGCAGTTTCATTGTGCCAGGAACAAAATAAATTATCAACCCACTTACATCCTAACACAGAAAAATCTCATAAGTCTTTCCTCCTGATCATCACTCTTTTTCTCCTCTCATTCATCCCCTTGTTTATACCTCTTCTCCTTCCAGTTCATCCATTCCAAACCAACTACTTCCGCGCTTGGGATTCCCTAACATCGCAACACGGAGAATCTGGAAATCAAATTGATTTAGGAACTAGCGTGGTGGTTTAAATCCACCTCATCCTGCTGCGTAGGATTTTTAAATCTTATAATCAAAACGTTATTCTAACTTCTACCTGGTGTTGACCCCAGAGAGGCAAAGGTGTGAAAAACCCTTGTTGACTGCAGTCCATGGGCAGCTATGGGTTTTCATCCCGGGGTCATTTAACTAATTAACAGTTCCACTTTGTCTAGCTTCCCTCTCCACTTTTCTTTCTGTTTCCATTTTCTCTACAGTCTTTCTAACTTTCCTCTTTCCGATTTTATGAACCCACCAAGCCAAACTCCAGAACTGGATTCAGGATTTGTATTTCTCTAATGTCTGGCTACGAAATGCAGAAGCTAAGGTTTGTTTTAAATGTCCTGGTACTGTAAAAGCTATTAAAAAACTTATTTGAAAGAAAACAAACTCCAAGACTTTGATTCAATAAACTGAAAATCTATATTAAAACACAAAGAAAATGACATTTGCTTAAAGTGGGCCTTAAACAAAGAAGTGACACAGGAGACAAAACACTTCATGTATAACCTACGCTGACGAACTTTGTGAGAGTGATGAAGTTCCACAGCATTGCCCACGTGTGAAACCTTGTCTAATTAATATTTGAGGAGAAATATATTTGATAACAGAATAGACAGTGCAGTAATCAAACTATGATTGATTTATAAACACACTACTAACAAAACCCATTCTCGCATGATCATTGCCCGCTTAAGCAAATTATCTCTAAATAAACAAGTAGTACACAGACCTCGAGATAATGTTAACCTGTAAAGTGGCCATCTCTACCTCTGCTCTCCTTGAATATTGTTGAAATTGCAGAGCAGAATTTTGTCATGACTCAGGTCATAAATTGCAATATAAAAAGAATATTTAACTGGAAGTCCAGGGATTCTACTACAAAGAGACTACAAAGTTCAACAGACTACAAATTGCTATTCTGAATGGCTTTACCTTCTCTGGGTACCTTTTACCTGCTGGTGTACTGGAGGAGTTAAAAAAGGGAAAAAAAAGGTATTGGAAAATGGAACTTAGATTCTCATGGCCAGGCACATTAACAGGACGGTCACTTGCATGCACAAAAAGCACATTTAAACCTTTATAGTTTCCTGAGATGATAAGAAAAAGAAATTGAGATGAACTTTGCATTTTGGAACAAGCACCTCCATGCAAGGCTCCCTCTCTTTTTCAGGACAACAGAAGTTGGTGCATTTCTTCCATCATCATGGGAGCTAAAATACATTATTAAAACCTATAGTTCAGTCAAAGTGTTGTAAATCATCACTGCTATCCAGGTCCTACATTCTAATTTCACCTCAATCAGAATAAATTATTCCGCTTGCCACCCCTGGCCTCTCACTCAGCACCGGGGAAGAAACATCTGCTGGTGACACTGTCACCATGGGCTCCCACGGCCTCTCCCCAGCACCCCACCATCGGGGTGGGAAATCCTTCATGGCCACCACGGTCAGAGAGCCCATCCTTGCTCTGCTCATCCTCTCTACAAGAAAGCTGCATGCAGAACCAGGGCTGGCTGGCGGCACGCACGGGGATCACCCCCGGGGCTCGGGGCCAGCTCAGCTGGCTGAGCTGCCGTCCGCAACTGGGACGCACGGCCGTCCCCGAGCTGAAGGGCGCCAGCGCTTAGCCTGGCTGTGAACTTTCGTGACGTGCAGGTTGGGAGGTAGCACACATGGGAACAGGCACAAGCGTAACCACAGGCTTATGTGCAGTGACACCAGTGTCATTTACATGTCACGTATACTTAGAAGTCTCTCGTGGCAATTGAGAGCGACGAAATCCTGTTGTACAAGGTGTCTTGCGTGTGACAACTGAAATTACAAGCAACACCACCAAACCATGCTTTGAAAAGCTTCTGTAATTTGTATCTGATTGACAGAGTTTTACAGAAAAGACATGCATTATTCCTATGATACGAACACACAGGGTAGGAAACAAAGCCCTCATTCTTCCAAACAGTCCAGGCCACGGTTTAACAAGCAAAATAGATGTTGGTTACAGAGCGCAGGCAATCCTAACTTGTGTTGGTTTGCCGCCCACGCTTAGCTGAGTCATCCTCGTGGCTCTGCATGAGTAAATGCTTACCAACCTGAGGACTGCAATGAATTCCTCCCCAGTTCAGAGCTTAAATTCAACTTATTCTGAAACCAACAACTACGACAGCGTGGGAGAAAACAGGATGCCCACCCCTCTGCCTTTCATATAGCAGAAGAGATAAAAGAGGAAACCAATGTATGATGAAGTGATGTATGTTTCTCATTAAGAAAAGTGACAATAGCAACAGACTTTTAAAAAGTCTATTAGAAACAAGACAGAGCCTTGACCCAGATAATATTTAGCTAGTTCTGAACAGGAAGACTCTTCTCAGCAGCAAGTTATGGACGCCTAACTACACCCTAGTTTCTTTGGGGTAAGGGCCCGGGTGTCATCCATCTGCTCAGTGTCAAGCTCCTGGGGCATCTTGGTGTCTAATGTACATTTATGTCTCACGCTGCTGTGTAACCAGAAATAATTACCACACCAGAAAGGGAGAATTTCTGTGAAGGGACGGTCTGGCTGATATTGGCTTTGGGGAGCCAAGTTTGATCATGTAGCGTATGTTCAGAAGTCCTTTATTGGCTGCTTCCACGTCAGGGAGAGATGTTAGCACCTCTGCCCCATGCCTTGCCGCTCACCAGTTACCACCCGACACTACCTGCAGCCCCAGCTGCTCACCTCATCGCTCCAGACCTGTTTCAGTTAAAGACTGCCTTAGCAGAGACTTATTATTTAAGCTGCTGAAGACAGTAGGCTTATTTTGCAAGAACTATGTTAGGGCAACAGCGGCAGCAGTTCTGTCAGAGCGATCGTGACGTGCAGCTTGACGTGAGCCGGGGGCCATAAGCTTTTTGGCAGACACAACCCCCGTCAGACATCGATGCGTGAACATAGCCTTAGAGCTTGCTCAGACATCTCTGCAGTATTAATGACAATATCCAAAAATCACCCTGGTGGGATTGCACATGCGTGAAAGCTCTAGTCAGTGAAAACAATAGCGGCAAAATTCTTGTTCCCAAAAGGAAAAATAAAGGCGCTCCAATACGGAGCATTATAGGAACAAGGAATTTAAAATAGACTGGGCAAACTCCTGCTTTTAAGAGCTCCTGTAATAAGTTGATGCCTTATCCTCAGTACTCTAAAATTTTCAACTGCTTACGCTATCTACACTACAGAAACGACACACGGTGTCATGCAGCAGTGAAGTAACTTCCAGGAGGCAACAACGCGTCGTTTTCTGCTGTTGTTGACTTGGGCTGGCAGAGCACAGATAAAAGTTCAGACTGCTCAATAGCCCAGAACTCACTTAAAGAGTCAATTGAAGCCATGGCAGAAACATCATCACCTTCCGTGAACGCTGGGCAAACTGCACTGGCGTGGTTTGAAGTTGATTTCTCTTCCTTTCAAATAAAATAGCTTGTGAATTGATTAGAGGTAATAGAATTATTGGATGTTAGCAAGGAAGGGGATTTAAGGAAGATGTAATGACACCATCAAAGCTTTGTTGGGTTGCTTTTATTAGCCTGAATCAGCTTAGAGCAGTCCTGACACTAAGAGGTTAGAGGAAGTCTGTTACAGGCTTGCCTGTGGGATGAATGCATAACAAAATCCTTTCGTAAGGGGGAGAAAAAAAAAAAAAGAAAAAAAAAATCCCAGAGACACGCACCAAAAAAGAACGACAAGTACAGTACTTTAACAGGGAAAATTTCCTCAGAAAGGAAGCAAGCAATGAGGCTAGGAGAGGAATAAATGGTGTAGAAATGACAATCGCTCTTCAGTCAGGGCCCATGACTGCACTCACTGCTGATAAGATCCAGCATGTGTCAGTTGTCAAGTGTCTCTTGTCACACTTCAATGTGAACTTTACAGCGAAAGGGGGACAAGAGGCAGTGAAGGGGAAAATGGCACGGCTCAGAAGGACTTGTGCACTCAGTGTGAAGCCATTTCAATTTTATATTCTAAAGGACTTTGTAGGTGATCCCATGAATGCAATTATTCTCACCTAATAAAAGCAACATATGCTAAGACAATTAAAAGATTTTATTATACATCTACTCATTGTATTTAGTTTTAGACAGCAGATAAACCTAATTTGAAACAAGATGTTTGCAAGGCAGGAAGCAGAAATAATCGTGGTCTGTATCTACAAGAATATTAGTGATTCATTATATTCTTTATATAAAAAGGTGAATTAATAAAACCTTCCTCTACTAATGACAATTTCACCCAGCAAATGAACAGCCTAATTACAAAGCTCTCATTAAAACAGCATAACTTTTGACTTACAGTGTCCAGTTTGGAAGAGTGTACATTTAAGTGACTTTATTACTCATCAAGAACATCTATTTGCAGACATATTCCCACTCTGACATAAACCTCAGACGCTCACCCCTCCACTAAGACATAACGGTTACCCCATCACAAATTAACCCCTCTGCTTTGGGTAGAAATATACTTTCGTCCTGGTGGTCAACCAGCTGAGTTTCTCTAGACTTGCATTATTGAAAATAAACTTATCAGCTCCAGAAAACAAGCTGGTCTGGTCTGTAGTTTGCAAAGTAAGAAGATTTTGTGCTGTCAGACCGAACCAGGGCTCAGAGCCACTTCAGAAAAAACTTAGCATCAGTGTTAATTTTGGAGAGCAAAGGAAACACTTCTCAGTAGAGGATAAGCTCATGGGTGAAGTTTCCTAGCAGAGCTGGAGTGGAAGCTCTGGTGCAGCCAATCAGTGTGGAAGCGAGAAAGTCGTGGGTAATTATGGCAAGATTTGCATATGACCGCAGTGACTCCCCTCATTGAGGCAAATGAAGGGTAAAAAGGGACTCTGCCGCTGCAAGCCTACCAGAATTATGGAGAAATCTAACACTTCATGCATAACTAATATTATTATGGTGTCACCTAAAAGTCTCATATCCACAGCAAAGAGGAGCTGTGGATGGGTTCAGCCCAGCCCAGCCCCACAGAGCCAGGAGCACCAACGGCAGATACTTCATGTGAAAAAAGTCATCGAGAACCTGCCCCTTTTTTTCCTCTTGCCAAATGAGCAATGTTAGAAGACAGCCCCTCTACGATGCTCTGCCTGAAACCACAGTCATGGCACGAAGATAAACTGCGGATAAATTCCACATTCGCAGAAGGAATTTTTTATCCTCTTGACAGTCTTAAAACAAGAGTCAAAGTGACCAGTTGCAAACCAGCTAGAAGCGACCAAAACTTCAGCGTGGGGCTAACAGCCTTTCACGGCTGATAGTTAGCTCTCTAAATCCACGTGAGAAATACTGTGACAATCCCTTAGCGGTGAAATAAAAAGGAAAAGAAAAGGGAACAAGGGAAGGGAACAAGAAGGTAACAAAGATATTAAAATGTGCATTTCTTTGGTCTCCTGTAGTGTCCTGAGTCAGGTACAAGTTTGATATATACGGTGAAGCCCATCACCAGCGCATTGAGATGTTCTGTTTGTCCAGTTCTGGTAGAGCAGAATGAAGTGTCTATTCTGGGATGGCAGAAGAGAAGCAGCTTTAAGGAGCCTGCTGCACTGTGCGGGGAACAAGCCAGCTCCTGGCACCTCTCCCGTGGATTCTGGACAATTGCGTTAAAGCATTACCGCTCTACCTGCTCACGGCACGCCTCGCAGTTGCGACTGCAATGGCATGAGTGAGTTTTCTGGCACGAAATTAAGCAGGACCCACTTGAATCTCTGCCACAATGTCTGTTCTTTGTTTGAGCTACTTTCTTTTCCTTTGGGTGAGGGCAGAAAAAGAAGTATCAGTATCAGTCACCTACAGCAGGTACTCCAACTTGGGTACTGATATTGATACTGCCAACTGTAACTGAGACTTGCTGTTGAAGAGAAAAATGGATTGAGATTAAAAATTCTGAAGTCCTTAAAATAATTCCTCCTCACTAACGGAGCCGCAGTATGATTTAATTGTACTGCATCACGCATATGAACCCACCACAGGAATTTTCTCTGAGCTGGTTAGCATTCACACATGGAGATAAGCTCAGTTTTACATCACGCAAGTGGGTTCTTTCGACTTGTCTTCAGCAAGAACAAGAAATGATAAAACACAGAGTCAGGAGAGTGCCCTGACTTGGGGAGTATCAGATGAAAGTTTCATCTCAAGAAAAGTACCATAATTGCTGAGCACAGGTTTATAAATACTATTTGACTAATGATTCAGAACAGCAAAGCAAATGGAAAGTGTACCTAAACCTGACAATCATCAGCTATTTTCCCATCGGTACTTGAACACCTATGAAGCGAAAATATCACCAAAGATCTGGCTAGCATGAACCATGATTCATTAATAATACAGATATTTATCAGCATCCTGTCATAGATACTCTTAAAAAATAACTAATAACTGAATCCCATGTAGCATAGATCCTTCGCCTGGCTGCTGGTATTGAAAAGTTTATCCTAATTAAACTTTGGACTATGATACAAGGCAGGAATTCGCTGTTTTACCTTCCTCTCCCACAGAGCAACTCCAGGGGATCCCACTAAATGGGACCCCCTTTCTTTACTCCAAGGACCTTTAAAGAATACCAAAAGCCAGATTTTCTTCAAAGGTTGTAAACACTTCTTTTTGCAAGCATCTCAAGTGTACACATAGAACTTTAAATTATTTGGTTTCATTTTCTTGATGCTGGCAGACTTTTTTTTCCTCTTTTATTAAAGCCACAGTCCTCTACCCTCCTCCCTTGCGGGAAGGATTTCTTTATTAAAACCTGCATCATTATTCCATTATCCCCCCTGCTCCCTATCGGCTCACAGGCCTCTGCGCTCCCTTTAAAAATAAAAACGTGCACACGGGTGCAAAAGCTTGATGCAGAGCCTAATGTGGATCATGCCTTAAAGGAAGCAAAAAACTCTGTGCAAACTGACTTTACACTGTGAGTGTGTGACAAAAAAAAAGGCAGAGTCTGGTATTAACGCTCCACCTATGTCTTTGTTTGAATATACAGATTTGGAAAGGAAACATAGGGATCTCTCATTATTCATATGACCAAAAGCTCTTTTTTACTTGGCACCTCTTTATGATTATAAAGTGGATATGTGATGCGCAATGTTACTTATTAAGAGGTCATACTGCTAGTATTTCGATTTAGTCATGTAGCTGTTGTATGCAGCATTTTCTCCCGTAAGCATCTTACACAATTGAAATGTATACCACACAGCCCATGAACGAGTGAGCAGTGTGGTCCATTATAGAATGCACGCATTATAAAAGTCTACAGGCATTTGCTTTCCAAATGTTGCATTTATTGCTGGAAAACTTAGGAACACTGCACAACGTCACTGTATTTTTGGTATGGCTGTAGCATCTGAGTGTGAAGCAACTATTTATAACATAGCACAACCATGGATTTTAAAGTAGCATGTTAATACCTGATCACTGTGTACTTGGAGGGGAAAAAAGGCAACGACGACAGGCTTTTTGGCATTTTGGTTTGGACGTATTGTTTTTTTTACTGCCACGATGCTCTGCAAAAGCTTGATGTTCTTTGGGGGGAGGGAAGAAAAAAAAAGAATCACCTGATCTTGATGTTGGAAAGGTGCCAAGCCCATCTGAGGTCCAAATCTATATGTACATAAAAACGCAGGAAGCAGTCTTAAAAGGAAATGCTAATTAGCTTCCTGGGATTTCAAATTTTAAAAGCTTCTGTGATTGAATTTATTTTAGCAATTCTTTCTTTAAGGAATGTGAAAATTGGCCCTACAGTTGAGACTTCAAACAAAACAGGATGAAGAAGCAAAATCCCTAGTAATATTGCTTATTGCACTCAATATCATTACAGTCATACATTGAGGACTGATCGATAAAAGAGAATTATACATCAGTATAATGACCATAAAAGTAAAATGACTTCTGGTTAACTTTATCAAAATACTCAGAAAAGCTGGAAGAGTATCAGTAATATTAAATACAGAACAGCCAGCAGTTTGAATAAGGGGACAGAAATGGGCTCTCGGTGGCAAGAGTGCTGCGATTTTTACATTGGATGAAGCATAAATTAAAATCTTCTGCATTATTAACAACAGTGAACACATCCTTTGGGGCACAGACAGTAATGAAAGTTCACATTTGAATTAAAGCATGGACGCTGCTGAACGGAGACAAAAAACTAAGGCAGAAAAACATACAGAACATTTATGAAGGACAAGGTAAGGCAAACACACTACTAATTTGTGAAAGAGCAAATCAGGAGTTTGCAACACTGCTGCTTTTACCCATATGAATGTCACACCTACAAGATCCAGCTCTGAACAAGTTCAGTTTTAACAGCATTATACCAAACTTTCAGCAACGCACGCAGTAAAGCCTGGATCCAGGACCCAGCCCCCTCAGCAACGCATCCCGTAAATCCTCACATGTCCAGAACCAGGAGCTTAAAAGTCAGCCGTGTGCAGAGGAGCCTCGATAGATTCGGGCATCTGCGGGTTCATCTTTTAATCGCTTCTTAACGGCACCTTTAGCTCTCTCCGGGAGAGAAGTTTTTCCACCTCCCTGGAGTCAGCCAGCTTGCTAAATGCTAACAGCAACAGCACAAACGCAGAACAAAAGCCTATTTACTGCAGATCGGTTTTCAAGCTGCTACAATATTAATTTGATATTCCAGGAACCACCAGGCTTCATAGTTCAGTGCGTGGGACATCACATGTATTAAGATTTACACTAGCTAAAACTCTTCGGGATGTTGGAGCAGGCCAGCAGCGTTACGCAAAACTGCCTGACGGTCTCTCAACTTGCCCGTATTATGAAAATGACGCATTTTGTCACGCTTACGCAGAAGGGCTGCTTTCAGCCAGGGGCTCCGAAATGCCGACTTTAACCACTTTCATCCTGAAGGCAGGTCTTATTTTCAAGAGGTGACAAATGCCAGTTACAATTGCGCATTTCTAGATTTCGGAGCGGAGCAGAGTCAGTTTGTTCCCTTGAACTTTCAGAAGGTGATGAAATAGCCAAACCGCTCAATGCCACAGCAAAGGGGTTCAGCCTGACGAGGGTGGACGGAGGCTCCCGCTAAGGGCATGGTCAGGGCCACCAGCCGTGTCCGTATTTACCCTCTCTCTTACCCCGGGGTGCACCAAGGGGCTTCGGGGGATCACAGGTGCGTCTGAGCTGGTGAAAGCAAGACAGAGGCCACAGCCAGGAACAACGTACACCGCCCAGAAATTCACTGAGCTTATTTTAAAATAAGCCAATGGGCTCTAGAGTCAACTGAAAGCATTTTTGTGAGGGGTTACAGGAGGCTCGGGTCTAAGGGAAATGAAATAGCTGTACCCAACGGAACCACGTAAGGGCAAGACATCAGAGCTGCATCTCGATAGCTCCCACGGAGAATTAGGAGGAATTAAAAGTGCCTTGTTTATTCCACTGAACACTAAAGCCCTGAAGAGAGACCAAATGAATTTCTCCTGTGGGTAAATCTGCCTAAGGGAGCAATTTAGCCCTTAAAAAGTATAAATTAATAAAAAATTAGTGCCCTCTGCCTGATGATAGCCCAACATGTTGGTGGAAGCTTTAAAAGACACGGCTGTGCAAATATTAGGAATTACCAAATTAAATATTTAGGCATTAATGTTTTTACTAAAAATCCTGCGTAGGGAGAATTTGTGAGAATAAAATTCAGAGAAACATAAAGATTAAGGGTACAGGCTTACATTTAGAAAACATTTAGAGACATATAGTCTGAGATTACCTTTGCATTTGAAACACCGCACGTGACATTTAAAGGATTTTCCAAAAATTAAGCAACACGTAAGATCAGGCTTCCTGATAAGCCTTCCGTGTGAACTGCAATCAGATTCTTAGAAGTTATACTAACGTAGGCTATTCTTCATTTCCAACACGTGCCTCTTTATTTTAAGGTATGTTTAAACTCGTTTTCACAATAAAGGAGGTCCAGGTAGGAATATAGCTTAACCTCTGGGTTGTTCTAACATTCGGCTGGTTTTTAAAGCATTTGTTGCCACGAAGCAGCCTTTTGAAAGATGATCACTGTACCTGAAATGTGGATAGTTATAAAAATGGCATTAATTTGCTTAGACCGGGAGATTTTCACAGGAGAGCAACTAGCAGAAAACATTATGAAAATGTCCAAGAGGACTGGTAATTGAGTTGATTAGTATGACCTTGGTTATGAAGGTAATAGAAGAGCGAACGGTGCTTAGACTGAGTTATAACCCTGCTACCTTGCTGGGAGATGTAGTGAGGTATGTAATTTGTTCAGGGTGAATCCGAGTAGCCTGGCCTCTCCCTGACAGGGTAATACACCCTGACTACCGGAGCTTGGCCGGCCGCTTCTCCTGCCCCACCAGAGTAAACAGTGCGGGGTCAGGCGAGGGATGATGAACTGCGCGCTCCCCCTCAGTTCAATATGGTAATTTTCTGCTGGCAGACACTTTCCGCTAAAGGTTTCTTTGAAAATTAGGCGAATTAAAAATCCTTTAAAAAAACTTTAAGCAGGGAAACTTCCCAGTTCCAAAGCGGAGAATCCGCACACCTTTGAATTAAACTCCAGACCAAACATATCCCAATTTACCTACTCAGCCGAACGCACAGTTCTGGTGTTGCTTTTTAACCCACCACGTTTCAACCCTGCAATAACTCCAGAAAGGCTGTAAAAAAAGTCAAGGTTTGTGTCGCAGAACGGGGGTTTCTTTTGTTCAGAAACCGATTTAGCCACAGACCTGAATGCCCAAGTGCTTTGATTGCCTTTCTTTCATTAGACTAACTGCGATTATTTAAAGATATTTTAGGTGGCCTCTCTTTACAGGGAAAAAAGGCACCCGAAACAATTAGACAAAGACGGCAAGGGAACAAAATTCTAATTGCTATACTTTGTATTCATGCACCTGCTGGTAACCTGGATGCGATCTCAATTATCTATCAGGCATCGCCAGAAGATGTGCTTTGAGAAAAAAGTAGTCACAGAAAGGAATTTTAAAAGTTCTGTGAGTCATCTTTAAATATTAAACCTCAGAACATTTTTGGTTTTTCTTTTAAATCAAGGAACAGACCAAAAGCAATGTCTTCAAAGTCAGCATAATTTAAATATTACCCCTTTCCTTCCATCCCTGACGAGCTGTCTTGCTATTTTATTGCAAGTTTCACAAACGAATAACTGGCCAAGGTTCCCTAGAAGGAAAATGCCTACATAAAAGATTCAATTAAATTAAAATTACTCAGTTCAGTCTGTGTGTGTCCAACGCAAACTCTGCTTTACCAGCAAACCAGGCACAGATATTCAGCTAAAAATTGCCACGCGTTAGACAAGTAATTTCAGACCATATTCCCCTACAAAGTACAAATCGGCGCTCTTTTGGTTTCACAGCTATCAGGATGTCATCATATTCTTTTTCTTAGGAAATCTGAGAGGATGAAAGGAGGCGCTTAGGAAATAATTTTGCATTTTCTTTTAGAAATTAAAAATCTTTCATTTCTTCTCATTTATTTAAGTACCACAGAGAAATGGGGTTAGAAATGGATTTAGAAAATAATCCAAGACATCTAAAGAAAACTGTAATCTCAACAACATTCCGAATACAATCATTTCAGGGCAGAGGAGCAAAAACTGTTTCTGTGTGTCCGTGTATTTTAGAGACTTGCAAAAATACAAGGCTCCCTGTCATCAGGTGTTATATATTCGACTCTCATTTCACAAAGCTAAAATCAAACTGAATATTTAATTCTACGTATAAACTAATGACCTGATCCTGAATCATGTAGCATGAAGACAGATTACTGTTGACATGCAGAGTCCCAGCGAAATCCCTGGGATATTGTGCGTGCGGAGCAGCCCGCCTGCGTGCTACACAATGCTCTAAACAGTAATGCTGAAACGGAGTTTGGGATATTAATTCACAGTTACCATATTTAACACCACGTTTTTAATATCATTCCTCCTGCTGTTTTGAAAGTCGGTGGATCTAGAGGAAATTTCCCACGCTCGAAACAGCGTGCATGATACTAAAGTAATAAAGGACTTTCATTTTAAAGTTCTGCTGCTGAAGGTTTATATCTCAAAGCAAAATAAAAACAACTCCAGCCAAGCCTTGAGCTGTTTGTAAAAGTTTGCAAGCTACAAGCAGGACAGATTTACTTGTGTTTTACCAGTACTGAGCTGACACTAATTATCCCACTGTGAACTTTGGATGAAATCCTCGTCCCGCTGAACTGATGGGAGCTCTGCCACTGACTCCCATAGCACCGGGAGTTCACCCTCTGGCTCAGGCTCCCTGCCACAGCCTAATACTTTCTGCATAATGAGGCCCATAAAGTTTATCTTGAAAGCCAAAAAAATATTCGGTCAACTTGTAATCACTCTGTTTTTCCTCTTTTCAGAGGGACAGCTTGTTTTAGTCAACGCTGCAGTCTCTCTGCTCGGTGCCGCCGATGGAAGCTGCTCAGCCATCCTTCAGGGAGCTCTGCCGGAGCGAGCGTCCTCCGCGCTGCTTCGGCTGGCGTATTTAGTCAGCGCTGATGGTAATTTATTAGTATGCACTACCCAAATTCAAAGACTTTCCAAGGAAGTTTGACTGCAGTGGTAGCATTCTGATTTATGAAGCTTGGTTATCATTTTTAAACCACAGCCCTATCCCCAGCCTGACTCGACTGACAATGACATATACCCAACGTGTTTGTCAAGCCTCGCAGGCTGACGTCTCCTCCCGGCGGCAGCTCTTCCCCGTGCTGGGACCAGTTACGCCCCGCTACCCCGCAGGTGGTTCAACTGGGCACTTCTGACACCTGTCCATAACTGGCTCCAGCCATAGGTATTGGTGCAAACCTCTGCCCATAAGCAATTAATTCCAAAAAAAACCCCCAAATCTGGTTTTACAAAACCAGTTCTGTGTAATTGAAGTCTGCGCTGCAGCCACTACTGCAGAGTTGGAGATTTCCAGACACACCAGGCTTGCAAAGAAAAAAAAAAAAAAACAACCAAAAACAAAAACACAAAACCACCAAAAGAAAAACAGAAATCTAATACCAGACATATGACTATATACGTCTACTTGCACGCCAGCACGGATATTTGTTTGCTACTTCTAAATATGGATGTTAAATGCTCCTTCTCCCTCCACACCAGACCATCAAATTTTCAATAAACCACTTCAGAACATATTTGAACATGCCTGCTTAATAGGAGCAAAATGTCATACAACCAAAACATCCTTCCCATGTGGAGAGAGAACATTCCCCATTACAAACACACAGCAAACGCAACTAGAGGAGGTATAGGCGGTTACGGAGATCTAAGCAACGGAAACATGCCTGTCTGGAGTCCAAAAGAATTACATTAAAGATGCTCAAGTGTCATTTTAAGAGTCTGTATCTTGACATCAAGCAGCCAAAGATGCTTTCATGGTCTTTCTTCAAACAAGAAGGCAGAAACACAAGCAGGGATTTTCTTTTATGCTCAGCAAGATAAAAACTGAGTATAAACACTGAAGTATTTATTCTCACAGCAATCCCATGAAACGCACTGTTATTCCCATTTTACAGATGAGGAACTGAGTCACAGACAGACTATCTGGCTCAGGGTTTTAAAGGTGGTTTAAAAAAATAAGCTGAGGTCACTGGGTTCTCATCCAGTGTTTGAGCCACAAAACCAGCATTCATCCTTCATAATAAGGTCAACTTTTCATTCAATAACTATGAAGGTGCTGAAGGAATTCAGTAAATCCTTCTTCTGTAAAAGCTGCTAAAAGCTACACGACATTAAGATGAAAACTAGTAAACCTGAGCTCTACTAACATATCCACTCAAGCAGGCTCCAAAGAAAATGTGGAAAATAGGTGTTTCATAGCTGAGGCAAGAAAGAGAAAAACAGAATGTCTTTGCAAATGATTTTGTTTGTGTGAGCAACGTGCTTTTGCTGAAAGACTGATGTGTGCAAAAAGGGTATATTTTTGGTATGTCAGCTTCAATTACCAGCAATCTAAGAATGAAAAGCGACAGCCTTCTCCCAGCAACCTCCTCCAAAGGAGATGCCCATCAGCCGAAAGCCCTGCTCCCCGGCGTGACCTTTCTCGCTTTATGACCGGGCATAAGGGCACACAGCCATTTTATTTAAACTCGTTTTGAGAAAACTGCTTGTTAGATGTTGATTTCCAGCAGCCACTGCCCTCTGAAAAGAATATTCATGGCCGGTGTTTCACTTCGAATGCTAACGGGATCAATCTGAACCCCCCTACACTCTATACCTCTGACTTGTTTTATACATATTCATGGCCTTTTACGTCATTTTACAGAAAAATGTTTATGAGTGAGGATGTGCGTTGTACTGACTGTTGCTGGGTTTATTCCTAATGTGCACGTTAGCGAAGAAAGCGGAAAAGGGTCCGAGCAGGAAAGCTGGCTCCTAAAAGAGGAGCAAATGGCAGAGCCTGGAGCCCATTGCACTGCCAGACAAAGCAGTTTCGGCACAAGTTTCAACGTTATACTGAACAATTTTTATCAGGCAGCCGTTAAGGGCGCTTCACACCCTGCCCATCTCCTCGCCGTTTTGTTTTCTCTATTTAAACAAAAATTACAGTCTCTCATTTCACTCGCGTGGCTGAAGGGCCCCGTAATCCACGGTATCCTTGGCTCTGTCACTGTGCTTGCTGACCCTCCAGTGAGCAGGCTCTGACCACCAAATGCGAGCAGAATAAATTATCGCTGACACTCCAATATTTAATTATGCAGCTGTCAGAGCGGCCCTTTCGAAATTCATTTTAATAAAGTGGGAACTTTTTCCTTTCAAGGTTAGAGTCAGGGGAGTCACCTTCTGTGTCAGGCTGAGGTCTCCACCATGAGCTTTGCATTCTTCCCCGAGAAGCCTGTCACTTGGCCTGATAGAAGGACCAGATAACGGCACCGATGTCTATTGGCCTCCCCCGCCCTGCCTGAATGAACATCCTTCATTTAAACCCACAATAATGAGGACCTCAAAGTCAGACAGGCAGCCACAAGGGCAGCTCGTCAGGGGGAAAAAAAAAAAAGAAAAAAAAAAGAAAGGCTTCTTATTATAAAATTCACTCGATGTTATAGCTGCAATCTAAAAGCAATCATGTTCATCTCACCGTTTTAACTGGTTAACCAGAAATATTTAACATGTTAAAAAATGTGAACGGAAACCAAATGTACGAAGCCACAGCAGCCTGTGTTTATCTGCACCGAACTCAGACAAGTGGAGGAATATTGCTTTGTGTTTTGCTGTGAGCGAAGCATCTAACCAGATCTTTTTGCCAAATATCTAGATAATAAAGCTATACAATGAAACCCTTCGTAAAAATGTAGTGCATACTACATAATGTACACATACCACAATGTAAACAGTATATTGATTGTATGTGCTTTCTAAGATACTTAAATGGAAAGCTGCTGGGTGCATACACAGCTATGCACATACACATGTAAACATAGCCTGTTAAGACACACATGAAACAACTCTGGGTAATAAAGTGCAGGTCTAAGAAACCTTGCCTTCAGGAAAACAGAGACTATTTTAAAACGTGCCCATCTCTCAACTGAATCTTCATATTTGCAGATCCCTGCTTTCTAAACTTCCGATTTTTTTGTGTGTGTGAAGCTGGGAGGAAAATAGTTACAAGTTTACCATGAACAGCCCAAAAATATATGAGCAAGAATGTAGCTGACCTAAAGAAGGAGAAATAAAAACAAGCCAAAAAATAACCTACATATATTCCAAATCTTCTTGTTTCTATGTGACAATACTTCTAATTTCCAAGTAACAACATTAATAACAACTTTGACTTACAAGCTCTATTTCTTCCCCAGGTTCCTATGGTGCTATATAAGCACTGGAGATTTAGCTACGCAAGATTTTCCCAAGTATGATTATACATCCTTTACAAATGGGGAAGCGAAAAACACATAAATTGTGTGTGGGCTGGGAATTAAAGCTCTTAGGGAAGCCCTGCATCTCCCAGTTTAAATCAAAAGTAGTTTTGCTAATGAGAAAGAAGTTAATGGGATACCATCCCACATCCCAGAGGTGCTAAGTGACCTACCCCAAGATGCAAAGTGTCCCAGGAAAAGGAATTAAAGCTTTTGCAAAAATGTTTTTGACTTAATTTGATCCACAGTGAAGTCACAGCCAAGAGAGAACAATATGAGTCACTCGTACAAAATGTTTTATTTTCTGGATTCATTAGTACTAATGAAGAACAGGTGTGAGGTACCAGGGGAGATGCTGTGCATAGCAGTTCTCCAGCACATTCTCCTGCCCAAGTCATGCCTCAACATTTGGTCTTTAGCACTTTCCCTGCAAGGGGGTGCACTTTGTATCTTCCAAGCAGCACACAAATAAATCACTATCAGCAAATCTAGCAGAAAAAAGCATGTAGTGCATAGAAAAGGGGTAAGAGTTCACTCCCAAATTTTCTGGGTTGTGCTACAGAACTTCACGCATAAAAATGAAATGGAAATAGCTCACTCACTGGCTGTTTTCAACATGAGATCAGAACTTCACATCAAAAGCGCGACTTTTTACCATTGTTTCCTTCTGATTCACTTGTTTGTATCGTATCCACCTAAAATGGCTAATAACAAACATCAGGGCTTATCCCATCCAACATTAGGTACCTAAACAAGAGCCTTTTCTTACATGTGCTTGCTCTTGCCCTCCTTTTGTTATCTGATGCCTCCAGAGGCTGAGCTAGAAGTTAATTGAGTTGAGTGACCCTCTGGTGGTACCCACCACACCGGATCTGTATACAAAACCAAGGGTGACATCTTCTATCTTAGGAGCCTTGATTAAGCAGTCTGAATCCCGGTCTTGGACAGTTATTTATTAGCTGGACAATGAAGTACATCGCCAACGGGGCCCTGCTTCCAAGTGGTCTACACATGTTTCTGTACAATAAATAATAACTGCCAGTCCTTTTTTTTTTGCAACTTGTGCTAAGATTATCTCCCACTGTTTCCTGCTTTAGGTCCTCCTGCTTTATTTTTGGCCAAGTCATTTGACTCTGGTAGAGACAAATATTTTGGCACATTGCCTGCATTTTGGCCGCAGCGTGTACAAAGCTGCATGCATCTTCTCATTGGCTTGGAGTTCACCATAGATGCTTCCCGTGTGGAGACCATGCTCTGGGAACTGAAAGTAAACCCCTGACGCATAAAGAAAATGTATTTATATTCTATTATGAACCTGGAGAAATAAGTACCTTAAAACATCATTGTTTTCAGTGTGTTTTAACCGGACAGCTTCAGCTTCACACACGCACAATACACTTGAAGGTTTCTGATGAATACTTCCACCCTGAGCAGCACAGTTCACCTCCTGGTGTCAGCCCAAATAGATTCACTGAATTCTACTCGTCACTAATTTTTGCAGTGGAAAAATAATTATAGAACAAAACATCAGGAAAAAAAAAAAGCTTATTAGCCCAGTGTGATGTGCACATACAAACATGCCAATCACCCCAGCTGAGCAACTCACAGAAATGCACAACTGTTGAACGTGCAGAACAGCAAAGGCTGTGATCCCCGTGCGATAACAGGGGAAGTGCAAATAAATCCCGAGCCAACGAGAAGGCTTACACTAACCTGGCATTGGGAGAATTTTCAGTCCACAAATTCCTTCACAACTGAGTAAATTTAAAGAAATAAAACTAGATTGAGCATTGCTTTAATACCTGCTGGTGTAGTTTCCCACACTGTTCACTGGCTTGTTAAATATGAAAAAGATTTGCCTTGCAAAGCCGCAGTGAGAAATACAGTCACAGATGGGTTAATTGTTCACTCCTCGGATCTTACCATTTTTATTTTGGTTTAAATATAAGCTGTTATTATAACAAGAAAACTCCCTGGCCTTGTGTACAAGACTCAAATATAATCAGCGATATCACACTGTCCCTTAATAGAAGGTGCAATATAAAAAAGATCATTTAAGATGCCAGTAGCTTCCCTCCTGACCCTGCCTGGCTGAGAGGCAAATTGCATTAGAAAATGACATGCCATTCATCTCACGAGTAGTTGCAGGAACATTTAGCTAATTAAATGATTAATAAATTTAACACTGCTTTATAATTTCATTTAGCCGTGTTGGAAATCACACGGTGCACTGCGTGTGCACCGAATGAGATTAGGTGGGAGTTGTGGGTTTCACCGGCTGCCCTGGTAATTGAGATTAGTCTATTACTACAGTGACCTTTTTAACTTTTATATTCTCTTGTTAAAGTGAAATAAAATTTTATTCACTTTTAAGGCATATTTACTTAGTGAAATTTACGTGAAATTAAAGAAATACCAACTTAAGAAGCATTCTCGGTACCTGTTCATTCTCTTTTTGTTCTTTTATCTTTATTTTGCACCCTTTTATGAATTCTTGCTTTAATTTGTCAGCCCACCACCACCACCGCACACTCTGAAACAAACTCCCTCCAGCACTCAAAAATATAAAATAAAATAACACCCCCAAATGTTGCAAACCCAAATGGCAGTGAACACATCCAACACCACAACGATGGGTTTGGGACACACAAAGAAGCCATAACCTAGATGTACCTATATATTCACACCTATAGAAAATCCCCCCACTTTCTGTACACCCATCCTTACACACAACTTCAGACAGAAAGACCCAACTTATTTACAAGCATCACAATTCCCTATGTTATTGTTTATCTGTATAGCCAGAGCTTGAATGCAGTTTCCCATGAGCGGGAGGGGACCCTGAGGACAGGGACAGCTCGCTCTCCTTTTCCCCAGCTTATGGTTAGAATTAGAGGTTGCCGCTGGTGTGTGGCATGCTCCAATTTGGTACGTTGCATCAAAGAAAGAAAATCAAGTCACAATTTTGTTGTGATTAATACTGAAAATCATCCCTAACATTTCTGTATAACAATTATGGACACTGCGTCTTCAGATAGTCAGCAGAGCTTAGAAGGTTAATACCCTTCAAATAGCCAAATAAACTCAAAATCCCTACAAGAAATAACCTTTGTCTATCGAGGCACAGCTTGCAGTTATCTTAATGTTAAAAGCATAAACATCTATGCACATAAAATTCATTTCAGCAGTACAAGGACTCATTTTATCAGCTCTTGGAAAACTTGTCAAGATTACTGACACTTAAGCCAACTCAGAACAAATTTTCAATCAATATGTCTAATGCTAGGAGGAATGTTTAATGTGTTTCCTTTTTGAACAGATGTGTGTTTATAATTTAGAAAAAATGAATTAAAATGCACTTCATTACTGAAAACTGATTTCTATCTGAATCACCATTTCAGAAAGTATGTTTGAAAAGGACATGTCAGAGCAGTGTTGACTTTTTCCTGAGATCCTGATCACTCAAGAAAGGGATAAACTACTTGATAGACTGTTCATACAATATGGATATAAAATCCATGGTGGCTGAAGTGAAACGATGTAGTGGAAATGGGATCTGACAAGAGTAAGTAATGGTTCTGCTCACTTACTCTGGTAAAATAAAATTCCAATACAGATGGGCCCAACATGTGGGAGAAAGAAACTATTATCAGCAAATGCATTAAATATAGCAACTACAGCAACAATTTCATCTTGGAGGCAAAAAAGGCCAAACAAATTATAGGTGATAATTATAAGAGCTATTTACTGTGATAATTGGAAGGGAAAATTATTCCTGGATTCCCAAACAGCACTGTCACCACAGATGTGGACTCATCAACAGGATGCAGAGGTACACCAGTGTCTCGATGTAGGGGAATAAATTCCAGTTCTTTTGACCCAGTGACTGAAGTCCACCTGGCTTCATAAGACTGGATTTCCACCCAACACTGTGGACTATTTTCTTGCCCTCAGGGCAGCAAAAGCCAAGGTCATGGCCATCAGGGACCAGTAATGTGGGGTAAGCATCATCTCCCCTGGTTTTAGATGTGACTAACGTAGGCGTCCATATCTCAGCTTAATGTCTAGACTGCCTTTACTGTCAGTGGAGAGAAAGGCACTTTTTGAGAACTATTCATCTGACCTAATTTAGTCATCTACCCTAAGGTGAGATAAGCTGTAGTATGGAAGTGCCTTCTTCTCTCCTTGGACTACAAACAGAATCAAAACCTGCTAATTTTATGAAAAATATCCTGCTGCTAAGCTGTAAGTTCTTGACAAGAACTGAAAAACAGTAAATCCACTCTGAGGCCTCCAGAACTAAGCTCTTTCTCTTGATCTTCTAGGATCAAGAGCTGCTAAAACGTCCCTGTGACAAATGCATGATATTCAGAGTATTTACAGATTTAGCAGCTTTGACTTAGGAAGTCCTTTAAAAACTGGTTCTTATACTCAGGACTTTCCCAGGAATGGTCATGTATGGCATTTTTGTTCTCTCTTTTTTTTTTTTCCTTACCAGAGTGGTCACTGGCATTTGGACGGATACATTATTTCCGCTAGGGAAGATAATATATGAAGCTGATGATCTGATGACATGTTGCCTATAGACAATATCTTACAAATGTCAGAGGGAATACTGTTTTCTATAAAAACAATGACATACATATAACGGAAGCTCTGCTTCTAAAAAATACAGCCTGTATGTTGGGCTTTCTAACACTGAAAGTGTAACGTGAATTTTATTTCTTGGAAACAGAGATTATTTATGCTGGCAACCACAGACATGACAGGATCTAAATAGCCATTATCCACTCTCAACTGTGAGAAGCAGGAAAGCCCATCCAATTTTTCCAGGAACTTATGTCCCCTAGTGTCTCCCTAAGTCATGAATCACATTCCTTCAGACAAGATCAACTGCAGGTTTTATTAAAAGAGAGGTAACCTACAAAAGAAACTGTTGCAAACAAATAGACAAGTCTTAACAAAAAGGCTGGCAGAACCCCTATTAATAAGAAAGTGGGTCTACAGAAAAATGTGACAAATCTTGAGTAGATTGATTGATTGATTTTTTTAAGTACTTTTTTGCATTTCCCACAATAAAGTTAGATCTTTCGAGGATCTGATAGTACTAAACCTTCAGGAGTGAAAATGGTCATTATTAAAATAAGCACTTTGATCTTTTAAATATGAGTAGTTTTGTCCACTTCTACTTACAGAGTGTCCACTTTTGCATCAAGGTAAGTTGGCATCCATTTTCAGTATTAACTTAAATACACCTTAAAGGCTACCTCTATGAGCTTGTGTTTCAGTAAGTAGCCTTTGATTTTAATTACCTCATACAAAAGATGAAATCTGGGTTCCAGTGAAGGCAATATGAATTTTGACATTGGCTTGAGTGAAGCCACGATTTCATCCAAGGTTACTGAATGTGCAGTTGTGCGTGCACCTACCTGTACATATATCCAAGGTTCTGTGGTCCAGGGTTTCATATTGCTTATTGTCAACTGGAGAACGAAACCTTTAAAAACCAACTCATTCAAATGGGCTACAAAAGGTCTGCATATGAGCTTGGTATCAACCACCTTTCTTACAACCATTATATATACAAAATGAGTTTAGCTGTGCCAATAAGACTGTGTTATCACTGGGGGCAATAATTAGGTGGGTGAAAACCACACTTAACCATTTGGCCGTATGAGGTTTCCAGAACAAGATCAAAAGTATTAATGGGAAATTAATTTCTTCTTCTGAAACCTGTCAAAGCCACATTAATTATCCATTGTCAGCAACAGATCAATTGCTACAAAGGTGTCTTGGTTATAGGACAGCCTTAGCAGGCTGTGAAACATCTGCTGTCTTGATTCCAGATGCACCACCCAGTCCCATGATATGCAGACTCTCTCTGGGCAGCAGCTGTGTTACTATGACATGTGAAAAAAAAAATAAACATTTTTCTAGAACTTTGGCTGATGGAACTAATTCAAAACAACATGTCCTAAAACCCCACGTATTTCATCTTGAAAAATAATCAGCACTCAGAAAAAGCAACTAAATCAACACCACGGCTAATTCACCTGACTTTAAACTCACTTTGATCTTCTGAATTGCATCCATATTAGATATCTAGGGTTTTCTAAATTAGACAGTGTGAGTACCACCCATACAGTCCCTTGGCCATGGAAAAACAGCTGTGTAAGTTGTGTTGGAGCTTGGAAACGGCTCTTCCCCAGTCACCAGCCAGACCAGCATCCCCAACCCACAGGTGCCACCCACAACTCCTTTCCTGTTTCCTAACAGCATGTTCTTTTAATTTAATTCCATGTTCCCACACAAAATAACAGGTAAACAGAAGCAGAGATGACGTTTTTAAAAAGTAATCCACCTATTGCTTGTTCTCCATAAGTATCTAACTACTTGTGACACAGCAGTTGTTATTTTTCACACTTGAAAAAGCTCTGTTACCAAGAGGTGGCAAATGAAAGTATTGTCAGCAGTTGGATTAAAAACCTTGAGTTTCATTTCTACTGGTGATTTAGCAGCTCAGAGATGTCAAATTCACGATGAGCATGATCTGACACCCTGGCTATTGAAAATGGGACTTATTTGGCAAAAGTTAATATGACAGGCACAAGTATGCTAAGGAGAAAGCATCCCTAAATCTGGTCCTGGGTTACTTGCTGGTGTCCATAGCAGATTGGGAGCTTTGCATGGCAGTCTGCTGCTGCCTCTGGATGTTCCTGAAGTTCTATGAGGAGCCCACGTGTTGGCTGAACTAATTCTCCTGGCTCAACCAGACAAGAGTAGTCCTGACCTCCCAACCATACTGTAAATAAAGACATGGTGCAAGATATTTTTACACATTGTTATTTTTGTATGTTGTTCATAAAGTGAATTCCAGCCTAAATCTACCCACGTAGGTCTCACTGCTACTTCCCCTCCCCCAAAGAGTACACTTGAATGCATCTTGAATGGCTGCCTCAGGAAAACTGTTGGATACACGATACGAGTAATGCTATTAAAAGCAAAGAAACAAACCCTGTTAATTCTGTTTAGGGAACCCTGGCAAATCTTGCAGCTCACAGTAATGTGAGCTTAGCCGTTTTAATTTCTCAGGTTGTTTAATTTTAATTGGAATATTGATTCCCAAACTATTTTTTGTGCCATCAGTGTCAAATCCCTGCCTTATAACTGCCGAGATCAACCCAGCGAGCTCCATGCATCGAGCTCTGCCAGGTCTGACTCTACCCCAGCCTGACATATCTTTCAGGGTTATGACTCTCACTAACGGGTTATAATCAAGGCTGCAATCTCTGCGAAGCCCCGACACAGTGGTTTGCGGCCAATGGACCTGCATCATCATGCAGATCTACACCAGATGCCTCTACTGGCTCAAGCTCAAACCACCCTTTGACTCGGCCCGTAACCTGGCCGCACCACACAGAGCACACAGATACTCCCACAAGATCTGCCTGAAGATCAAGAACCACACTCCTGGTTATGATGGATGATTTTCACTGCTAATGAGGAAGAGAAAGAGAAACTGAGTGTGTGTTGGTTCCCTTCCAACAGCCTGTCCTGACTGACAGCTCAGCCGGCGCCTATCCACTTGAAAAGAAGTCTGAACTAGAGATGGATTAGTGGTCACGCAGCCTCTCCAAAACACGGGTTTCCACAAAGCTTGACTCTATGCCCGTGGGTCCATTTTAAGCAGCAAACTGATTTTTTTGCAGTTGAAAAGAAACTGCGTACATAACCTGCAGGATGGCATATTTCCCTCATCAGTCACAGAAGCGGATCTGCAGAGCTACCTCTCTTACCAAAGTGTCCCCAGTATTAAGCAAATTATTATAAGCAGGAAAGAAATAATCAAGGGTGGAAGTTTTGGTGGGTGTAAAGTCCCATTCTTCACACAAGACACGTTCCTTAATATAGATTTAGCATTTTTTAGTGCGATCTGCTGTAATTACTCAGAATTTGAACCATTTGACCTTACTGCATTAAGCCTCAATGTTTCCTAAATCCTGTTAATAAAAGGCAAATGGCTAGTCTCTTACTCCTTGGAACAAACACAGGACTACGGGATGGAAATCAGCGTGCAAGTCTTTACGAAGCCAGCAGTGGTTTAGCAAACCAGTACGACGGGAGATGCTCTCCCTCCAGCTCGATGCAGGTGTAAGCCTGCGTGTGCATCACGGCCGCTTTGGTACAAACAGGCTGCGCATTGTGCTCGGCTCATCCATCACCCGCTCTGTCAACACAGGTCAACTAATCCTGCTCTTCCTGACCTCTGACCAGCGCGCCGAAGGGAGGCAACAAAAATTCAAATGCACTGCTGAGGGAGACAGAATTGTTAAAGCTGCCTTTTCTTCTCGGCGAGACAGGGTAAAACAAACTTCTAAATGCTATTAGAGAGCAAACCTCCGTAAAGGAGGAGAAGCAGCTCTCCGAGTCGTCCCCTTTATGATTAATCTGCCGTCAGGTCCTTCAAGTGCTTTCCCATAATGTAGACGTTTTATTGGGTTTTGCTCTTAAAGACTCCTGCCTCAATTCAGTCATTTTATCTCATTATTTCATGGTTAAAAACAATAACAACAACAAAGGCAGGCAGAGGCACAGCCCAAACCAGACAAAAGGGGGCTGTAGACGTGCCGGATCAAAGCTGCTAACTCCACAGAGGGAGCCGATTCCTCAGTTTGCTGAGGCAAAACAATAAAAAACATTGATGCCCAAGTTAAAACTATGAGTGGTGAGATAAGAAATACATGAAAGTTAAAGCGAAAGAAGAAGATGGGACAAACTCTGGGACTGATGCGTCTGGAGCAGGGTTTTCACGTAGGTGTTTACTTCTAGGTCTAGGGGTAACTCAAGAGAAGAAAGTAGGCCAAAAAGGCTTTTGTACTTACAATAACAGTAATCTAATTCAAAATGATGGCATTGTTCTTCATTCAGAGAAGTTTCAGTACCGGAATGGCTAAGCTAAAGGTATTTTCACACCTCAATATTTCTTATTTATCTTTGGGACAGTGAGCTCTTGATATTTTGAAAGACTGAACAGAAGAAATGGCAAAAGTCATAAACAAACCAAGTGAAGACTTTTCCTGCCTTGGCTGTCAAGGTAGTCACACGTAAAATGTTTTTATTGAAAAACTAAAACAGGTATTTAAAGCAAATTCAAAACACCTTCCCACTTCCTCCAGTTACTAACAATATAGCGGAAAAATATACACATTCACTTGTATGTTTTTGCTTGCAGGATCTGTGATCATTTCTGTAAACAGAAGGTAAGATGTGGAAATTCCTTTGCATCGAAGAGAAACTGAGCACAATAAACACAGGATAAACATTGCGCATCAAGTATTACAGTGAGTAATGCGTTCGCAAGAATCCTCCCGGAAGACTCACGGTAGCGACCGGTGGTGATGAAAGGGAGGGATGTGATTTTACAGAGTAACTTCCCGGCAGGTAAAACCGAACCCCGAATGCAATGCAGGAGTAGAGAAGGTAAATGGGATGACCTGGTTTTGGTGCAGCTGGCCCAATCCACTATCGCACTCTGAAAAACTGTGTTTAAGATTACTTCTTTTGGAAGCTCTACAATTTTGGTAACTCCATCTCTTAGCAACTTTGCTTTTCAGCTTGTTAAGAGGAATTTGTTTTTCAAATGTAACTGGCAGCTTGTTCACCCATGGAATGCAAATGTAAAAATTAAGGTGAAGCCAGAAGAGAGTCATCCCAACATAAAAATGCAGCAAAAACTGAATCTGAGACTTAGATGCTAAAGCCCAAACCATTTTGACCATTCAAAAAACTGAGATATTCCCCTCAACCATTTTCTCAGGTTTGAGTTGTGAGTTGTATAAAGGACAAAACTGACTATCCTCCACCCTGGCTCACTCTTTGGGCCACTGATGTCAATTGGAAGGCAACCTTTAAAAACAGCCACAAGTTGCCAGCAAAATGGCAACTATTCCTCCCACTCAGAGTACGTAGCACAGCCCCAGAAAATGTATGTTCTAACTGAATTTTTGTTACTAATATGTGTGATTTTCTGATCAATCACCTGATATTTCTCTAAGACATAACTTTTGATATGAAAAACTGGTGGAAATGCAGTCCTTAGGCACAGTTCTAGCTCACATATGTGCACACAGCTTGCCACTGATTTCAACAGGAGTCACATTTAAACAAATTTAAACTAAATGTTCAGCTTCTGGTAGTTCCCAAGATAAACACGAGCAGGCCCCTGTGGTGTGATAGCCGTTAATGCAAATGCACAGCTTTGTTGATATGTAAAACCTTCTAAGAGCCAGAAGCTGGTTATTCTTAGTCATTGAGATGAGATTTGAATCTTTGGGATGTTTGCCTAACCCTGTAGGCTTAATCCATTCTGAGTTACAAATTATAATACTCCAGCAGTCAGTTAGAATTGAACCGGAATCGCTGCAACATATAAAGTTGCTGGTCAGATTATGGGCTGACCCTACATTTGAAAAATCATCAATAATATAATTACCAAAACCACTACCAGAATCCGGAATAGAGATAGTCAGATGGCCACAAAGACTTATATATGAAGGGTGAAAAGGCAGGAACTGATTAGCTTCACGCTAGAAAATTGAGTTCAAAGTCATCAGACGTGCTCAGGACTGGAGGGGTTTTATTGCCAAGGCAGGAACAAGCGAGGAGCTGCTGAATGCAGCTGATATTCCATTGATAGCCAAGTAGGAGACATCCTTATAAAGCTGCTGAAAAGAAGTTTAAATAGGTCTTCGCGATTCAGGCTGAAAAGCACTCTCATGTAGAAACCACGTCTAGCTCTGTGCAACAGCCCTGTTTCAGTTGATGGGTTGAGATCCTCTTCCACTTGCGTTTTTTTGTTGTTGTTTTTCCTAGGACACTTCCTGTTTATGAAGTGAAATGATATTCAAATCTGGGGTTTTACTGTAAGTGATTTCAACGATGTACTTCTCCTCCTACCACAACCACAACTCCCGTCCCTGCCTCTCCAAAAACAATAATAAGAATGAATGGTGAGTTCATGACATGTTACCTCGTGATGCAACTTGGCAGCAAGAAGGAAGAAACAGGAAGGTTGGCTCAAGGCTATTATGGAGCTAAAGCTCATCTGAGCATTTGTTTTATCACTTAAACAACCATAAAATACTTGCTTTAAGGATATTCCCCTGTTGGTTTTTTTTTTCCTAAATCATTCTCACCCAAACAACATAATTAGGAGCTTGAATTTTTGACTAAGTGTCCTTTTGAGACAATGCATAGCTCTGCCACCGCTCCCAAGAAGGCACACAGACACGGCCTTTGATTACTGGCATGCAACATAACATTTGACAACATTTGTTGCATATTTGTATATTTGTTCACCCAATGTTGTCTTTTCACCCTGTAATTCACATCATATTCCTAACTCCTTTTTACTACACAAACATGACCAGAATCCAAAAAGTGTTTTCAGTCACTAGTAGATTCCTAACTGAAGGATCATAGTTTTGAGAAAGATGATCTTATTTTCCAGATGTGAGGGTTTTAATTTCACCCAAATTGAGTTCATTGTAAACACAGCACATAGATACGATGAATTATGAACAACATAATTATAAGGAAATGTAGCAAATCCACAAAAAGCTGTTGCCATGATCATGCACTGCTGTGAAAAGGAAAGGAAAGCCAAGACAGTGTAAATAGATGCCATTGTAAACGCCTGATTGACCTCCACATCATCGTTTTACTTTGGTATTAATGTCAGACCCCAGTACATACTGCAGTAACTTGGGAATGACATTTTCTAACTTAGTATAAATGATCATGCAGAACTCAGAAAAGAAAGAAAATTTTGGTAAGCCATCCGTTCCAAGGATCAGTGTACAGCTGGAAGTACCCATCATCTCAAGATAAACAGTGACTAATAATCCCTGGGGGTTGTTAAGAGTCTCAAGGTAAATTTTCTTAAGCAGAAGGGTGTAGCCACTGTTGTCCTGGGGAAAGTCCAGCTCAGAAAACTCCCCTAGGTCTGGATGTTTCCACTGCACACAGTATTGCTCCCAACTATGTTTCAAAAGCTCGGGAGAGCTGTCATGCACTGTTAGCTGACACTTTTCAGGGTAAATGGGGATGTTTTTCATTGTTGGTTAGAGTGACTTTATCCTGGTGCGCTCATGGGGAGTTTGGTCTGTCATGGTGCTCGCTCTATCGTATAGAGCCCAAGCTGAAGACAGTGGTTTTTTTCTGCTGCTCAGCACCTCTGAATACCAAACCATTTAAGGGAACTTCTTGAAATAGAAAGGAAGATTTCTCTACTGCAAAATACAGTTTAGTGAAAACCAAGCCCCTTTTTTATTACTGTTTTAGCAAATAATTTTTATTAATTTTGACCTTAATATCCATTTTCTGGTAAGAAACATTGATTTCTTTTTACTGAGAAGGGATGCTATTTTATCACAGAAACATTTTATATAGTTTGAAGTGAAAATGAGAATATTTCAAATTTTTTCAATTTCAATCTTTTTGATTTTTTTCTTGTTCTAGCCTTTTGACCTCTACTTATGGTTTGAAAGAGAAGCCATTTTTTAAATGACCACATTTCTTACAGAACCTAAATTTATTTTCCTATCTTCTCTCAATGTCTGTAAAATGCTTAGAGACTCTTTTGGAGGATGATAACTCTGTAAGTTCACATAATTTGTATTAAAAAATAAGAAAGAAAAAGAAAAGATACAATGTATTTTAATCAAATTGCCTGGATTCTTTTTTTTGCATAAAACTCGCTCGACTTATAACATGAGAATACAGGGGAACTGAATGATCAAGCAACTCCCCATTAGAAAAATGCAAATAACCCATTTTTAATTTAAAAGATAAGCTAATTAAAAATAATGGCTGTGGACACTTCCTGACAAAGCACTTCAAAAACAAGAACCACGTATTTCATGAGACTTTAGTGTTTTTTAATTAAGATGATTTTTCATTTCCCCTCTTCTTGGCCTGTGATAATAAAAAAGCTGCAATTGGAAACCAAGCAGTTTTTTTCCCATTGAGAAGTATAAAGAAGCAAAACTGATGTTGCCCCTAAATGGGAAGAGAATAAAAATCCCAGGCAGCTCCACTTGGCTTTAAAAGCTGGCCACAAATTTTTAATCAGGGGAAGTAAAGAGGAAAACTCACTGCTCATCACCCAGTAGTAAAGCTGTCCACTGGTGTCTTCTCCCTCCCTGACTGCTGGGTACTCCACCCCCGTTTCAGTGGCACTCACAGCTCCGTCTCTGCCAAACGCTTTTCCTTTTACTCGTCGTTAGCTATTTGACCCTCTTTTCCCTTCTCTCTGATGTCATCTTCTTCATGAACAAAAGAGCTGTCGCCAGCTGTGATGCCAACAGTGGAGACATCTGATCAAAGCACAGAAATACAGATATTTCTAACTTCCATTAACGACTAAGGCTAATGTATCCTGTCATTAGAGTGTACCTTCTTAACCTTCCTTACGTCGGCACTGGTACAGAAACTGGTAACAGGAGATTAGCTGGAGCAGGGCTATGAGTGGGATAACACGAGACAGGCATACTTTGGCAGCCTCAAAATGAAGATGCAAGAAGTAAACGGAGAAGCCTGGCTTTCACACCCCAATCAAAGAACAAGCAATATTATTTGGGTGTGGATTTACCACTGGAGGAGTGACAGGATACCAGCTCACCCTGTCTTGTCCCATTAGCACCACCAGTGTTGCGCTGAGGCTTGGCGGGACAGGACTCCAGAGAGCCAGTCCCCTCTCCTCTCTTCTCCTCCACCAATTCAGGCTGCATCCAGCAGCATCCCACTGTCATTTGCACAGCCAATTCACAGGCTGGACATAGCAATATGCTATGGCTCTTCTGCCCTACTCCGAAGACATGAACCAGCGTAAACGGCCAACTGAGGTAGATTTGGACGTGGCCTTGGGCAACCTGGTCTAGTGAGAGGTGTCCCTGCCTGTGGCAGGGGGGTTGGAACTCGATGATCTTCAAGATCCCTTCCAACCTAAACCATTCTATGATTCTATGATTCTATGATTTGCATCTGTTTTCTGCCAGCACACTGGTGCAAAGCAGACAAAGTACACTAATCTGGACCCTTGTGTCCATCGTGCTGTTTTCCAAAGATAGGAAGCAAGAACAGGAGACACGAACTACAGCAGACAGACACAAACACAAGAACATAACATCCACCTGACCAGTGGAGAATTAGAAGATACACAGGGCGTTTCTTGGAAATGTTGTCTTAGCGGTCATAGTCTCAACAAGAAGAGGTAAAGGGGACGAGAGCGTGTCCATGTGAGACTGCAGGTCACTGATGCAGCTTGAGACCGGGAAAAGGTAGCAAGTGTTAGGGAAGGAACGGACGCAGAGACCCAAAAGGGCAAAGGAGCCCCCAGCTAGCGACTCCACATCCTTCCAGTCTAAATTATAGAACCATAGAATCACTAGGTTGGAAGAGACCTTTAAGATCATCAAGTCCAACCATCAACCTAACGCTGCCAAAACCACTGCTAAACCATGTCCCTAAGCACCGTTATTTTGCAATTCAATGATAATTTGTCTTTCCTGTGCATCTGTGCAGTCCTGCAGCACTATTTTACAGCTGTTTAGACACAATTTTGTTAACTGTAATACCACACTAAGAAGTCATCACCTATCTCTAATTCAGACCTACCCAAGAGGTCTCCCATGGTGTAGGAACTCACAGAGTTTGAAGAAAATCAGATGTTATTTGCCATCCACCTTCCTTGCCCTGAACAGCGCAAATTCACGAGTCTTTATTCATTTTGGGGCTTATAACCACGGGGTGAGAAAAATCCCCTCATGCATTGGAAAGGTGGGGTTCATGAGCAATCAGGAAACCTTTGTAGGCTTGTAAAATGTGAGAGGCATACCTTTGCAGCTCATAGGTCATATATTATGAATAGAGCCCACAGTCATTATACAATCAAATTTTATAGACTTTAATTGACTCCTTGAAAGCAACCTAAGGCTTTTAAAACGCGTGGCCTCCAAGAAAAACAATCCTAGAGTATCTGAAGATGCTCGTAGGGCTGTTAAGCAATTCATTCAAGCCGTGTTTTTTGCTGCAAAATTTACCAAGTTGAGAGAAATATGTGCCTTCAGTTTTCAATCAGAATATTTAGTGGTACCAACACTTTTCCAAAACTAATACAGAGTCTATAGAAAAAGCCTGCCGAAACCATTTCCCCTTCTTGGAATGCAAGAAGAGCTGACTTACTTTAAGTTTATTTTTACCAATTTAATCTTCAAAACTTCAAAGTTTGTTTTCTGCTGTATTTTTTAGGGCAGAAACCCAGCCTCTACAGGATTACAGCCAAATATGTGCAACATCAGGGTACACCTGGAAGTCATTAAGACCTGCATTTCAAATCCTACTGCAAGGGGGGAGTGGAAGACTCTGTCCTCCCCCTTCTCAATGTTGACACCCTGTTTCTATTAGGGTAACCTTGAGCCAAAGGTGTTCAAAATCAGGAGTCAAACTGCAAACAAACACATTATAAAGAACTCTGCAGTACTGCTCCAGGGGAGGGTCAGAGGCCAATTATGTCAGGCTGAGATAGAGAAGGACAGAAACCTCATAAAGGACCAGAAAGTTCCCAAAGAATAACGTGAAAGCTTTCAGAGATGTTTAAGCATGTAAATATTTAACTTTAAAATGTGCAGGAATAATCTTTCTTTTCTTGATCATGTTCACTTAAAACATAAAATCAATTATTTATTCTTCCACAGTCATTCTCGCGAAACTTAGGCTCAATTCCATAGCTTGTTTGGATTTCTTTTTTTAAAAATCAAAAATGCTAATATGATTTAGAACTCCTTTTTCTATATATATATATTTCCTGGTAAATTGTGGCTTGATTTAGATATGAGATGCCAGATTGTTGGAAGCAAAACAGAAATTGCACTGTGAACTGCCATACCAGCTGGTAACCACATTTTCTAGAAAATCTGTGGGCAGGCTGTCTTGAGAAAACAGAATGGGAGCTAAAATTGTTGCTATTTTTGTGTGATAAGTAGATAACTGAAAAGGCAAAACACAACAATTGCACTTCAGAAGTGTTAGTTTTCTAACTATTCATATTTTTTTCTCTCTTTACATTGGCTTTGCCACAAAATGCTTTGTTCACCCTTTTTAGCTTAGAGAGAGATATATAAGTCTACAAAATCAGCTTTTCATATTCTATTTATCTCATTTCAAGCCAGGCACAGTACCCCAACACAATATCGTAAAGAAATGAAGAGATGGCTGCTGAGCTCAACTTCTGTACTTGCAAGACAGCATCTTTTTTTGGAAATCATATTGATTTTAACGAGAAACACCATAGCATTGCTGCCACATTTCACTTATGTGTGTTTATTATATGAACAACTTGATTACTATATTTTTTTTTTAGCATAAACCCCTGATTTCTCCATTCACAGAACAAGCAGCCCTTTGTTTCCTTTTAAAATAGTTCTGATCTGAACAGAGTCCCAAAAGGGTTGGTGTGGTACCTGCCGTGGGGTACAAAAACCTGCAACTTCTGTATGTGAAACTAAACCCAACCTTTAAGTACGGTGGGCGACTGTCCTTTTTACCTGGGGCAAGCAACCACTTTGAGAAGTTTGGGACATCAAACTGGTCAAAGGGCACCAGGCAACATCGCACAGGAAAACAAGGCTTATTTTTGCATCCTCCCAGATTCACCCCAGGACACAAACGGTGCCGCAAACACTCCGTCTCCCGGCTTTCCCCTGCCAGAGGATGGAGGGGCTCATCCCCGTTTGCTCTCCCTGCGCTACCGACCTCTGCTCCACGTGGCCGCAGCGCTGCCCGGGGGGAGAACCCCTGAAACGGCAAATACGTGGTGTAAAAAACAAGTCTGGGCTCTAAGCAGCTGTCTAGCCACCGCTCCCGGGTCACTTCCAGGTAAACAGCGGCAGACTTTTGGCACTCGGCAGCAGGTGGGGGGGGGACTGTGACAAACCTTGTTTGCCCAGGTGCACAGCTAGACGTGGGTTTCGCTGTTTTTCTTCAGAAAACAGCGAGGCCGTACTGCGGGTTCTCCCCTCCGCCTGGGCTGCAGGCCTTTCACGCCATCCCACCCCATCACCCAGAGCTTTTGAGGCTTTAAGCGTGTTGGGGAAAAGCCTTATTCGGTTTAAAAAACGCAAAGAAAAGACTAAATGAATCCCATGCCTTCACCCTGGTTACAGGGTAGATTTGCTGGGAGTAATTCTCCCCCGGCGAAGCCAGATGGCTGAAGGGGGTAAGAGCGCAATGTTTGCCTCTTCAGCATGATTTCATTATTATTATAACTTAAAGAACTCACTGTTAAAAGCGCAAGTTTCAGGGCTAAGACCATATGCAGCCACTGCTGGAAGCACCGTGAAAAAGTGATAAAGGATGAACCAGAGCAGAACTCGTTATAAGGCAAAGAGACAAATCAAGGTTGTGACTGATACGGTTGTGCCCTGGAAGTGTAAATAAACGTGAAATGCAAAGGGATTTCATTCCCGAAATCTTACAAAGACTTTGCAAATCAAGAGAGGAAGAGAACATTTTCTTTGCTGCTCCACACACACACAAAGGATCCACCCCATGAAACTGCATTCATTTTTATGAATGTTCTTTCTTCGCAGCACATAACCCCATCGACACATAGCACCTTGTCTGGGTACCGAACATGAGTGCAAAATAGTTTAGAGCAAAGTCTTTCCTTGCCATGCTTGCACGGCTCTGGAACACACGGCAAGAAGGTCTACAGAGGGGGCTGGGGGTCTCTCCTAATGCCCAAAGGGTGGCCAAAAAGAGCAAAGCCACCCATTTCAGTAGGAGATGGACCTCTTGGGTGAAGACAGGGAGGGGGAGCAGGGGCCAAATGACTCTTCTGCCGAGTCCCCACGGATTCCTGCTTCTTCTTGGGGCAGTTCAGTTTTGTATTTCTCCCGTCTTTAATTACGATTTAGACTTTGAGAAAAATGGCAAACAATGAGGTGAGTGTACTGATTTTTACATGTTGAACACTGACCTCTGGGACACATGAATACTGGAAATAACTGCAGTAGTATCCTCCACTGGTCTTAAGGACCTGGAAAGCACTTCAGCAAGTGTCGGACTTCTGCCTTGACTCCTGTTTTCCCTGACCTGCAGCTCTAAACGTCGGTTGACTAAACCACTGTCAAAAGCCAGGCAAACACAAACTCACATCATTTTGTGTTTAACTCCATATATTTAATTACACATAGAGTTAGCGAGCTAGTGTGTTTTAGCTAAAATTATACTGACAGGCAAAACTCTCTGTAGCATTTAATACAATTGAGCAAATGTTTTCCTCCTGAAAGTGCCCTGGGAGGTAGGGAGAGTAGGTTAACTAAGGTACTTAAATGTGAAAAGCACACGTAGTGTATCACCAAATATATTTTGAGTTGCATAAAAGATATGCCTTGTTCTAACAGCTAGCTCTTAAACTCTTAGAAATTAGAAACACCTGCACAGTGTGTCTCAATGCTATATTTATTTGTCTGTGAATATTTATAAGCATTTAAACTACTAATGTTGTTGGCATTGTTAAATCTTGATTGTGAAGTTTGTAAATATTCAAAAGAAGCAGATGTTTACTAATCCCATTTACCTTTAAGGGAAAAAAATGTAAAACTGGAACGAAAGCAGATTGTTAAACTGTTTTCCCAACAGAAACAACCAAAATAAATTACTGCAATCTGAAGACTATAAAGAGTGACTTCAAAGGTCAAAGGATTAAAGACAGTCTAAACCATGAAATGCATTTTATTAGATTAATAAAACATACGATTTTGCTAACTTAATTATATGAACAAATTAGCTGGAAAGGAACTTCAGAGCTTGCCATCCCAAATTAACGCCGGCTCTAGCGAAGGTGCCGCAGCTACTGACCCGCTCTCAGCTGGCTCACGGGCTTTTATCTCCGCACGGAGCCACTCCAGAAGCAGGCGCAGAGGAAAGAGCGAGGAGGGTCCTCGGGCGCGGGGGGTGAGGGCTGCGGCTGTACGGCTGCCAGGGCTATTCACTCTCTTCAAAGAACGTGGTACCGCTCTGGGACCCAAGCTGTAGAGCAGGCTCAGCCGGTGCCAAGGAGGCCCACACTTGGCTCCGCCGAGTAACCAAAACACTAATTCAGTTCTCTGTTCATCTGTTTTAAATCATGCTTTTAAGTGTATTTATGTGATAAAGAATTGAAGCTGTTTCTCTTGGCCATCTAAATAATTGGGACACTCTCCTTTTCAAATAGATTGACGTTTTAGTACAACAAGCACATTGAAAAGTGAATTTTGGCTCGCAGAGCCCTGAATTTGCTTAACTCTTTCAGAGCTTAATAGTGGCTCTTTTCGAAGTCAGGTTTCTCAAGGAAATATAAGCTTTCCAGGGCCAGATCCTGTTCCCACAGAAGTCAGGGAAAGCTTGATTTAAAACGACCTCAAAAAGAGGGTTGTAGCATGGACCATTGTACACAAGCAAAGAAACTACTTTTTTTTTTTATAACAGACTGCATTATTCAATTTGTAAAGTAACTCCACCCCAATCCAAGTGACTGAAAAAGCTATCGTTTACTCCTGCTATATCAGCAGAGATGAAGAAATCTAAGGAAAAAAGTATGCCTTTAAGACAGGGTGGTAACATCTCAGGAGACAGCAGCAGAGAGAAACGCGATAGTGCCACATTTAGCAAGAGCGCTCTCATTAGCTTTAAGAAAGTTCAGATTCACGTTCGCTTGGTTAATTCACCCGCACAGATACAGCTGGAAGGAACGGTGCCTCCCCAGCTCCTGCTGCTGCAACAATAAACGTGGCAAGGTTATCATTTAATACACCATCACTGAAGAATTGATTTATGGCCTTGGAGGGGGGATGGGTCTCTCTTTCCCAATACTTTACAATTTGCTTGGACAACACTGGAGGCAAATCCTTAAAATTTCTTAAGTAGGGAAACTCAATAGTAAAATAAGTTCAAATTCATCTTTCTCCTTAAGCGCAGTTCACTACAGATGCATGCTTTACTGATCCATTTCCCCACTCACTATTCTAGGGTTTACATACTGGATTGGAAAAAAAAAAAGAAATAAAGCTTTTGCCATTTTTACTTATTAGTCATTCCTCAGACTACCACTATCATGTGATAGTGAAATAGCATTTCACTTCAACAGCATCACCACCATGTGCTCACCCCGTTAGTAATCCCCCCTCAGAATCCACTAAGTTTCAGTCTGCGAGATGCGATGAAGTGATACGATGTCCGCTAAAAACTAAGGATTAGTGCTGTTTCCAAATGAGAGAGTGCTTTGAAAGGTCCTCCCGATTGCTATTTCAGTCTGCATATAGATCCTCACACAAAACCAGACTTTTTTCTCTTTGTTTCTTTCTTTTTTTTTTTTTTTTTTTTTAAATAACATCCTAATGTGTCATCAGCTTTGGATAGGAATGGAGATGTACATGATTCCAACATTTTTAATTTTCAAGGTCACGTAGCCCAAATCATAAAGGAAAAGCTCTCTTGGGTCCTTGCAGCAGTGGCAGAACATGCAAACAAACAGCTAGATCTGGAAACAATTTCAGCCTGATTTATTGGGGTTAACCTTACACAGACTTGGGGTTTCTTGTCTTACTGAAAGGAAAGCAGAACAAAACAAAAAGCTAAACCTTCACTTTTTTAGATTGATGATACAAAGTCATTTCTTACTTATGTGGTGTCACCTGGCTCTACTTTACCGTGAGGAGTGGTTTGGACAGCCGTGTCCAGAGCCAGGAAGACCTCTCCAGCGAAGCCACACCAGATTCTTTCCTGGCTACAGTGGGGTACCACGGCAGCATGACGGGACATAAGGGCCACTCTGTTTCTCAGCTTGACATGGGCGTGCAGATCTCCCTTCCGAATGTTTAACCCCGTCTTTAGCTGTCCTTACCAACCCTTCCTTCAGTCTTCAGCCATCCCTGAGTCAGCTGTATGCACAATCCCAGGCTCAGCCAGGTAGCAACCAAAAAGCGTACGTTTTGCTGCCCTACACCACAACACGTAGCAATACCTACTTTGGCTAATGGTTGCCCTTAAGGGCCTGAGAAGACCATATTAATAGCAATTCATGTTGGGATGCTCTGAATCAGCAAGACTTATAACAAAATGAAAATAGCAGCAGCTTTGCATCATTAAAACTCTACCCCTTGTGGATTTTCTGCTAGTGGCAATCTCCCTGAGCTGGCACCGACTAAAATATTCTCCTCTTAATACCGTTCTCCTTCTCTCCAACTCCTACACTCAAAGAAAGCTGAGTTTACTAAGTGGCACTACTTTCTTATTTAAATGAATGCATGCAAAGCATATTTATATGAGTACTAGAGCGTAGAGGTTTAACATCGAGCTTTCTCATTGTAGATCCCACACTCTACTCGCTATTTGTACAGTATTTATTCAAAAGGCTCTCATACTACAAGTGCAAGTTAGAACAACAGCAAAACCAACAATCCCTACTATTTACTGTATGAGCTCTACCAACAATCTCCTCGTCGCCTCTGAAGGTTAAATATCGGGATAACGGTCGCTGCTAAAACACAAAACGGCACGAGCGCTTCACGCGAGAACGACTGCTAGCTCCTCACTCGCAACCCTTTGGTAGAAAACATGCAAGGGTTTCTTTGTCAGGCCGGTGAGATGCTAACCTTGTTTATCTGCGAATGCAAAACAACATTCCCCCATCCAGCAGTGTCACTCTGACCTCTGGGTGGAACCTCAGTTCTCCCCATGCAGCATAACAATGCTGCTTTTGTGCAGCCAGCGGAAGGCCATGGGAGTCAGGATTTACTGCTCCGGCAAGTTAATCATAACCTTCATACTTTGCGGCTTAATTCAGTTCACGTTCTAAAACAAAATACGTAAAACACCAGAACTTTTTCCTCGCTTCTCATATCTGTTAACTGATATTCATTATCACTCACTTTTTTCTTTCTACTACAAACACGGGAAGGAAAATCCCAGAAACAAAATGCACAAAATGCCTGCTCTGGAAACACAAAGTGAAGGCTACAGCTTTAAAAGCTTCCACTGAATTGCCTTTTTGTGCCCCACGCAAGAAAAACGACCTGTACTTAATACCCGAAGTATTTCTATGCCCACATTCAATCAATCTACAGAAAGCAAAAGTTACAAACCTTTTAACATTTGAAAATAGGTATTAGAATAGTGATTTTCTAACCTTTTACTCATTGCAGGTGCAGGCCTTATGCGTATTTAGCACGTATTTTTAAAGGAGATTTACAAATAGCTAAAGCAGTGGCTCTGAACTGCAGAAGGCCGATAACATGAAGTGCAGAGTGACTATTACAGATCTGTTCCTGAAATGAGCCGAAAACCTATGATCCAATTAAAACAATAGAAAACACAGCTGCTCGAGCACTCTAGGGCCCAAGCTGTAAATCTGAGCACTGAACACAACCTCTTTTTTTTTTTCTTTTTCTTTTTTTTTTATTTCTTTTCCCTAAGGGGGTTACCTGTGTACCCCGGCGCAGTACCGGCGGCAGGGTCTGCGTGCGTGGGGGCAGCCCCCGCAGACGCCTTCACGAGCGGCGCTCAGCCCGGCGGTTCTGGCGTGGGGGGGTCGCCTGAACGCCGCCTTTCAGTGTCAGTCCCATGTGGTTTCACACTTCGACCCCACAAGTTCACTTTGAACTTCAAGGTTCAAATGAATGCAAAATCCCAACACAAAAGACAGTCAAAACCACTGCTTATTGTGGGAGAAGCAAGCCTAACTGCGTATCAGATGGTTTTAAACAAAAAATATCAATTAATCTCATCGTTTCAATGAATGTTTCCTTACAGCGTGCTATTTAAACAGAACACTGCTACTCCTTCCTTCTTCTGTGTGAAAGTCTCTTAATACCACCATTGTGTTTTTCCATGTGCTGGCTTCTAAGTATATATAGATATGCAACCATTAAGGTGCACATCATGACTGTTCAAATGTACCCAGATAGTATGTACAACTGCAGTAACATTATTTTTTTTTTAATTTCATATGACTATAAATGGTATGCCTGTGCTGGACTTACAGACAAATCTAAATCAATGGGGTCAGTCCTTAAGTTGCATGTGTTTGTATATTTATATCTGTATGACACAGAAAGGAATGACATTTATAACTAATTAACCAGTTTAATGAACATCAGTCATAGGAGGGAAATCAAGTTTAAATTCAAGTCTATCCTTTGCTCTCAATGCCAGAAGAAACTTTATGATGATTTTGTTTTTCCAGGAAAACACATTGGCAATGACTGATAACAGCCATTTATTCTATCTCAGGTTACCATGCAAGTATTTGGCTAGGACTTAACCCTACTGAATTCAAAGTAGTTTCAGAGTTTTACTGTGGAGAAGTTCTAAACAGTCTCACAGACAGTCCTATCTGTTTTGATAATGGCAAAGCACTGGGCTGCCTGTTTCACGTAGTTCAGAATAACAAAACAATTTAGTAAGTTATAAGTGAATGCACAGCTTTAACTAGAGCCTGATCCCTTGCATACTTGTATTTCTGCATCTAATCAATGCATTTGGTTTGGGGATTGTATGAAAAAAGGTCAGTTGCTTGAATATAGAAACTGCTACAGGATATGTAACCAGTCATCTTCAGGCAAAAAAAAAAAAAAACAAACCCAAAAAGTTCTGTTCACAATCAAAATAAACTCCTGAGCCAAAAGCAAGGCAGCATGCCAAAAGCTGGATTTGCTGTGATAGACTGTGAAACTAAAACTTTTGAAAAATCAAGACCTCCTCCCAAATATAGTTGCCATTGGAGAATTTGTTTCAGCCTTTGCATTCGATATACACCTGCCACATATTGATTTATTTTTTTCCTTCAAAGCTAATCTTTTGACTTTCCCACTGCAAAGAAGAAACATTGTCAGACTGATTATGAGGAAGCTCACTAACAGTTCATGCATTTGATGCTCTGGCTATAATGTTGTACAAATCTTATGTCATAAGTCCTGGATCATGTACAAATACAGAAAACGGCATCAAACGTGCAGCTGTTCCCCAGGTACTGGTCTTTCAGCTTGCAGAAGACTCATTCATTTCAAAACACACTGGAATAACTGTCTGGCTGCACTGAAGCCCATAACTGCCTTTATGTATAAGCCTTTGTACTATATTGTTGAAAGTCTTTAAATATTTTTAGGTTTTATCATAGCGTTTGAAATCAGCAAGGCAATTAGTGAGACCTGGGACTGTACTGGTCAGACAAAACTGCCATCAATAGTATTTTGTAAAAGTCCATGGATGTCTTGGGTATACGGGACAAGTGTAAGTGTGTGCCCATAGACGCGCCTTTTCATTTTGATAACTCCACCTTAGGTTTTAAGTAAAAGTCCATATTCCCCACATCAACTTTTATCATTGGTTTGTGATATAAATAACAGGGGAGAGCGAGAATGGAGACAATTAGACCTGACAATAATAGGTCAAGAGTAGTGGGGTTTTCCCCCAAGCTGGCAAGGGAGTGATAGCATATCCTGGGAATTTAATAAGGCCTTTCTCCTAGTTGTTGAAAAGTATACATCCAAAACAGCCATGAAAAGTGCTATGTGCCACTGAAAAGAAATCCAGCGATAAGACTTCTACCCAGAACAGCAGAGTCAAAGGGGAAGGTACAGCGACAGATTCCTCACATCCAGCCCTGGGCGGCGACAGACATTTCAGGGGAACTGATATCCGCAAAAAAGTTTTTGTATTGGGAGGGAGAACTTCATCCACGTCTTATTGTACATGAGCAGACATAAATAAACATACATTTTTCTGGACCTTTCAATATGCACAGGAGATATCTGTAATCAATGCTAGCGCCACATGCGGCTAGCTGGCTTTTGGTAGATGACATATGTTCCTAATTTGTTTCCTGCGTAACCAGAAGGTGTGTTTACTGCTACAAAATCAAGTTAACATTTACAAAGCATAATTATCTTTAAAAAATGACTTTGCCATAACTTTCAACAAACTCAGAATACACTGGAAAAGAAACAAGGACTGCTGTATCTTATTAAAGTTAACATTTTACTGAGCAGGTGGAAACAGAAGTCAGCTGTCTGTTCTTAGTTTCTTTCCTCTCTGACCTCTCCTGGGAAGGGATGTATCCTAACAACTGAGTAACGAGTTTATTCCAATTTTTTGCTTTTATTCTGGTGTAATTCTGGTTAAAAGTTTCGATTCACAATAGCCAAGATCAAAACCAGAAACATGCGGGTGTCCTACAGGCTACAAAACTCCCCTACTTAGGATTCTAGCCAAAGTTTATAAAATCAAGCTGAGACTGAAGCATATCATAACTGCAAGACATTAAATGGGAAATTAAGTGACAGAGAAGTAATTTAACAAGACAATCACAACGACAAGAGTTTATTCACCTCTGCTTTTCAGAGTCACATCTACCTATAATTTATGGCATACATATTTTCACAATTTGATGCAACATTTACATTAGTTTAATCAAACACTTTCAGAGCTCTTGGTTCATTACTTGTGTGGCACTATATCAATTGCACTTTACTTACCTCCCCAATCAAAGAGTATCTGAATTCTTTGGACTGGACAAATGGATATAGATTTTACAGGAACCGAACAAACTAAATACATATGCATTATTTTAACTGTGAAGCATTTATATTCCCTCATAGCTGCAATTTCTAATCCAACTGGCCAGTGTTATTCACTGAAAAATCACATTACAGGACAGTAATTTAAAGGGATAATAAACACATAACACAATAAATAGCAACATTCTAAGCTCTTGCCATTCCGATAAAGCTGTGATTCAGTCAAGTTCAAACACGGATATGGAAGTAAGTCATTCCTATTCATCAAAATGAAAAAAATCTTATTAAGACCCATTGATTTCAGTGGGATTTAAATACAAGTTTAGGTTCTGGATGGATTAAAGGTAAGCACACTCCTGAACGAGAGCCCAAGAACATACACACAAAATGATGCCAGAACTCCAATATTAGAATCATAGACTTCAACTATTCTCTGTTTAAAGTTCTTTCAATGAAATCTTGTCATTTCTCTGTGCACAAATCCTTCGTGCATATCACCCATGGCAAAGGGTGGCAGATCGTGTTATCGCTTCACTTATGTTCAAGACTTTCCTATTGCTTTACCTTGTCAATAGCCTATAGTTATACATCACAACATTCATTCTATGTTTTATTACCCTACCCAACAAATAGTATGCTGTAGCATCGGGAAACCTTTACAACTGCCGTCGAGTTTGCCTAGACAGAGATTTCTTTTTCTTAATACTTTTGTATTTTGTACAGGAATGTCCCTTATTCTCCTTTAACAACAGATTATAAATTCACTTTAGAAGGGGATTTGTGCACACTGTGGTTGACACGTATCAAACAGAAACTATTGGAGAAATTCCCGTTGACTCTGAGGCGTGCTTATATACAGTTATAAAGTATCCCAGAAGCGTATTTTAAGTCATCTTTTTTTTTTTCCCCTTCTTTCCAATATTCAGTAAAAATCTCTGAAGTCTACAGCAGCTAGCTAAGTCAGAGTCTGCCCTGTATCTTAGCATCCAAGCTCAGTGTGAGAAGGAGTTCCCAAGGTGGGCTCTGTATGATTGCTTAAGGGACTTCTAAAGCAACCACTAATATTTTGTACCCAAAAATAAATAAATTGAACATTTACGGGACACTTCTCGTTCACAGACCCAACTGGTCTTTCCTATGAGGCTCTTCCAAGTCTACGTACTTGCTTGGACCCTACGGTACTATGCTTTTTATCCTTTCCTTGTGCTGGAGAGGCAGAGCACAAAGGACAGAAGTGTGGACACTTTGAGGACTTGCCAACTCTACTGATTTCGGTGGTAAAAACTCTACTTTCTAAGGGTAGTCAGTCACCCTGTCATTTTGGACAGTGTGCAGTTGGGGGCAGGCACCCAGGCTGACCTGAGCAGGGGTTTCCAGACTGCCAGCACAGCCAGCTCTGCCCCATGGTCACAGGAAAGCATCTGCCTTTCTAATGCTGGCAAAATTTGGTTTTCCCCCCAATTTTTCCCATGGTAAAGTGACCATAAAGGTTTGAAGGTGAAAGTGCTCAAGGCAGAAAAAAATCCAAACTCTTTTACTCTACATCTTAGCCGCAGAATATTTTGCACTTAAAACATTTTTGAAACACGCGTAGTCCTGTGCCACAGTAGTCATTTTTCATGTTCACAGGCAAACGTTCTTGAAGAAAACACAAGAAACAGGGGGTGGGAGAGGCTGGGCAGATTTTACCCCCAATAGTAAAAATGAGTATTAGTCAATGAATTACTGAAAATCAATATTAAATAAAAAGATTGTTTTGTAGCTCCATGTGGCATCTTTTCTCTCAACACTGGAGTTTTTATGTGGCATTTAGAAGCTTTATTGTTTCAATAGCAAAGGTAACGAGGTTAATTCCTCTTTAACAAGGGGCTCTCCACCCCAACCCCCCCCCCCGCCTTCCCCCCCCCCCCTTTTTGGCTCAGCCTAAATTTCTAACACCACCTTATGAAATGTAGTATACAGCTTTTAATTGTGCCCAGAGGCAGTACAACTTCAGAGAGGGTTTGGAGCAACTGGCAGAGGATTTGCAGAACAGCTGTGTTCCGGGAACATGTGCAGCGCGGTGCAACAGCCCCGTCAGCACCTGCACCCGCTTCGCCCGCCCGCCCCCACTGCTCCAAGCACGCTCCACATCTGGGATTAATCACCCCTTTTAAAGGAATTAATACTCTTAACGTTTTTATTTTATTATACCTGTAGGAACATGATGCTATATTAAAATCTGCAGCTTATAAGTAGTATTTTGTTCAAGCCAGAGTTACTGGGGGGAATAAAACCTCCCTGTGCTTTGCCAAGAATGAATTGGTTTAATATCCCAACATTCAATATTATTTATTATTAAAGTCGAGCGCCGCTTTGGTGAGTAACTGGCTTTCTCGTGCTTTAACCTCCTTTTCCCCACTGAACTCTACCTTACAGTTTCAACATTTGCTGAAAATAAGCCCCATAGTTCCTCCCCCCATTATTTGCTCTGTGTACTCTATTCATGTTGGGAGGTTCAAAAAAAAAAAAAAAGTCCTTCAAAAATATGATATTATTTAAATGTCATTCAGTTCCAACAGCGGTATTTGCTTACATAGTTTAGAAAGCACAGAACTCTATTCATGCATGAGTTATGCCACATTAACCATTTACGATAGATTTTCATGTTAATTCTACAGGGGAGGAATCATATTAGATTTGCCCATTTTGTGTAACTTATAATGGAATTCAGCAACATGAGTCCTGCTCATTATAATGATGGGGACTAGAGAGGAAAGCTGAAAAGAAGAGGAGGGAAATCAGCTGTTATTAATTCATTAAAACACACAAATTTCCCAAAAGTCACACACCCGAGTGAACACTTTTGAGGCAGAACCACAAAAATTTGCCACTATTGCTGGCATTTGGTAGCGCGCTAGAATTCAGTTTTAATAATTTCTCTAAATCAACAGTTTATCCCAACATCTGATGCACCAGAATCCACAAGCAACAGAAAAATACAACGCTAATATTTCTGCATTATTCTACAGAGTCAAAAAGGCATAGTGCTAAATCTTGTCTTGCAACATTTCACACTAAGAATGTTTTGGTTGGTAAGTATTAAAGGTTTTTGTCTTGAAACCCACCATTTACCCAAGAACTGGAACAGAAATATTTATCCCCCCAAAGCTTTAGAGTCTACTGGGTGAGCACCATCCCAGGTTTCTCAATATGTATTTACTTAATTTGAAAATTTAGTCTGCAAAAGTATTTCTAGCATGAAATATTCTGAAAATTAAGCAAAGTAGTACAACATCCAAAACCGGTGCAAACATTTTGCTGTAGGATTTATTTTCCCAGTGGTAGCTACAACATAGTCCTTTTGCATTCCGTAATTCAGTCGCTTAACATTGTTTCCCTGAGCTGGAGTTGTTCAGCGGCAAAATAACTCTTAAGCCAAAGCCGTATTGGTGATGGCCACTCTTAAGGCTAATTTTTCTTGTAACTGCAAATCAGCCAACCTCAGCAGCCTTCCACTCCCATTTATCTATGTTGGGTACCCTCTTCTTGAAGCAGACAGACTGCAGCACAAGACTAATCGTTTTTTGGCTCTCTATGCCCAATGTCTTCACCCACTTTGCTCAGTGCTCAGTTGTTCTTCAGAGCAGATTTCCCTATTTTGGTTGTAGTGCATGGCATATTTATAGTGACTGTGGCCTAAAAATCTAAATACTTAATTAAATACATGCCATTCTATTTTGAGAATTACCATACTCTGCTTGAATATTATGCACATTACGGATTTTAACATGGAAGAGGGAAGAAGGGAAAGTCTTGCTGCTCCAGCCGCTGGCAGAGAAGCTTTCCTGACTCACCAAATTTCTCACTCCCCCTCACCTTGGGAACAGCCCCCAGGAAAAATCCACTCAACTCCACGGGATCCCGCGGCACCTTTTGTTGGGCCTTATCCCTTTTAATGGAGGTGGGTGAATGTGTTTTTAAATTTGCTTGGTATTTCTTTATTATTCTGTCATGGTTTTGTCATGAGGGCATGACAGATGTGTGTTAATTTGAGCCTTCGCTAGCTCCTGTCACCCTGATTTTAATGGAGCTGAACAAGTTCATACACCACTATCTAACTAACGTAATCAGGCTGATTTATGCAATGGGCAAATCCACATCTCTTACCGAACCTTCAGTCCAGCCTTAACAAAAACGGAAACAAATGCACATATGGTTGCCCATACAAACCAAGTTAGTGGAGAAAAAAAGGTAGTGAGGCAACAGGAGACTATATTAAATCAGTAAAGTAAATGCAGATTTGAACAATTGTAGTTTTGGAGCTGTAGTACGCTGCCTGTCCTGAAAGATAATTTCCTATCCGTTACCACAAAATGAAACCTGGGGGGCAGATGTTGGGCGGACATGGAATGAACGCGCTGAGTGCAATTTTAAGTGTCGATGAATGGGGATGCGAACAAGGGGGTGGACAGAAGCACAAATCAAGCATTCCTCGTCTTCCCAAATTCTACTGAGCTAGGTTTTTTTTGTTTTGGTTTGGTTTTTTTTCCTTTAAATACCTTCCTTGCTGCCGTCGGGATGCAGAGGGAGGGAGCCGGCCCTGCCCGGAGCAGGCGGGGGGGGCTGGATGACCTCCAAAGGTGCCCTCCAGTCTAAATTTTTCTATGACTCTAATCAAGGTTCTCAAGAGATGCTGAATCTGGCAATGCCAAACATACCCAGGAAATGTAAAATTAGAACTGATTACCAAGACGTTTGTAAACCAGCACCCTCCAACGCCATTATATGGTCATCTAATACTTGGACAAAAGCCTTTGCTGCCTGAAAAACGTTGGATGGAGCAGACTAATTTCAAAACACTATTTGCTGCGCTGCCAGCTTTTCCCTATGGAAAATAAAATTGCAGAGACCCTGGGAATTGGTAAATCTGCCAAGCTGGAAGTCAGGTTATGAATTCAGAATACATTTAAAAAATAAAATAAAATAAAAATCAGTAATTAGATATTAAATTGAGAAATAAAACTATAACTCAGAACTACAGGAATAGATTACAACATTCGGCAAAAAGCAATGTTTGCAAAAGTACTAGAGTGATGTAGGAGCCTGTATCTTGCTACTAAAAATAAGGGCCCTGGCCCTCCAGGCCTAAGAATAGCTCTGCACTAGGAATTTATGTCAGTGTAACAAAATTGTCTTTGGACATGATTCTTTCGACATATCTCTGCCATCAAAAATCCCAGCATGTATAAACATCCTGGGGAAAAGTGCTTCTACTAGGCAAGGAACTCCTAGAAGTCCTTTTCTTTTTTTAATCCTTAGAAGCTGTATCTAAAACAAAATGACTTGCTACAGCAGCCATACCTATAGATTATTGTAGTAGTCCCTTTTGTACAGCCTAATATCTAGGCTAAGTCACACTTGAATTTAGGCATTTCGGTGCTAAATAATTTTGTTGTTTTAGGAGATTCGAGCAAAGAGCAAGATGAGTGCAGATTGCTTAACAAAATACTTTTAAAAAACCAAACAAGAATCGGGCATACTCGTATGATTTGCTTCCCTCCAGAGAAAAGGGATTCACATCTACTTTCATTTATGAAAATCTTGTCACTAAATTTCTATGTAAAAGATCAAATTTGAATAGAAAAAAAAAGTTTTTCCCACTCCTTAGAATAAATCTCTTAAGAATCCCAAACAGCACAGTCTGCAGAACCTCAGTTGGCCAAAGACATGGCAGGACCAGGCGAGCCACACGTCACCTAAGAGAAGTCAAAGTTTTTAAAAGGCCTAAACCACTCTTTTTCCCCGGTCCTCAGGCTAATCTCCCAGGCATTAATTACATATTTTACTACTTTCAAGCAACAACAATTTTGATTAACAGCCCAGCAGCCTTCGTTCTCTATTTGGCAGAAGATAGAGTCACTCTCGATGGGAAATCATATGTATTCTGGGACTATACATGGTCAGATTTCCTTGGCATTAACTAAGACGGTGGCTGAAGTCAGGTTTATAGAAGCAGAAAAAGCAAAAGAAGGCTGAAAAAGACTGACAGTGCGAAGAATTTACCTTTGGTTTAAAACCAGAGAGGTAGAGCCCTGCGCTCTGTGTGCTATTCATTTGTCAACACTTTTCCGTACAATAAGTCCTTGTTACACAGTGGGATCTCCCAAAAGCCTTCTACTCTGCATAAAACGGGGGGAGGGAAGGCAGCACGGAGAGAAGCAAGCTTTGCAGGAGCATGTGGTCAGTCCTGACTCAGGTATTTTTCCTCTGTATCCTAAACAGAAGATCCTGATTCATCATAATTTTCCCCTTATACAATAGCTGTTATTTATCCAATCTGACTGAGATAGTTGTCACTGGTTTAGTCCACGTACTTTGTCTGACCTTGTAATTACTGAAAGTATGGATGCTATTTATGATTAAGATAAATTCTGTGCAATGCTCAAGTTCCTGGATGTCTAGTAATCGGTGCTCCAGAGCCATCCCATAACGCCACAATTTTTTCACTCGACAAAAATAATTTTACACTCACTCACTCTCGCTCTTCCTGATTGTCACAATTTCTGCCAGAGAGAGCCCAGGGCTGGTAAAGTGCCAAGCAGGGCTTAAACATACTCAAGAGCTTCAAAGAGAAATGCACACAATGCTATTGATGTCAGCCTCTCACTTTAATAAATGCTTAAATTCACAGCATTAAAAATAACCAATCAAGGGTTTTTCTTTGCCATCCCCACTCTTACAGCGATCCTGAAATCTGTGTTCAAAAAGAACACCACAACTAGTGCTTCTATGTGACATTCAGTACACTCAAAGTCACAATGTGATTTTCATTAGAGGCAGAAATGTTTGGAAAATTGTTATATGAAGTCCATAAATCTGAAGATAAATAATGAAAATGAAACTTCCCGTGAAGTGCCCCAGCGTTCATTTTATTTCATATTCTCCATTGGTGAAAATAAATTAAAAATGAACAAGACTTGTTTATGCCCGCCTTACACTATTCTCTGTGTTTGAATAGCAACTGCATATTAATTTATCAGGATCCCATAAATTATAATTAGCCAGAAGGATTAACAACATAAATCCTTGAATTTAAAACCAACCTGCCCTGCTCTCTCTTCCCTTAGCCCTAAAGTGAAAAAGAGCCATAAAACCCATCACCGCAGTTTGATCCATTAAACTCATGAGACACTCTTATTTCAGCTGAGCTACTGGAGGTAGACGCTTCGCAAAAAATCTTTTTTAAAGTTACAGCAGCCTTCCTGGAAGCAAGAGAGAGCGTGCACAGGAAAGGCCCGGCCTGAACATGGGAGATGACTCTTGCTCTTTCCACTGCATCACTAGCTGACACCAGGGAGACTTCTCAGTACGCAGGAAATGGGCAAGAGGTCTTCCTAGTAAAATAGGTGAGACACAGAGGCATCATTTCCTAAGCACACCTTCGTGAAGATCAAAGGAAAATCTAACTAACGTGGCTACGCGTTTCGCCGTACGTGCAGACCTGGTAACGGTAAGGATGTTCTACGGGTGTAGGAGATGCACTGGAATCAGGACACAGCCCTTTCACTACCGCTTTAATATCCTTAAGCATCAGCTAAGAGCAAAACAATGGACGTCCCCACATACACACGAATCACCTAAGGTATTGTACTGATACCCGTTATCCCAAAATTTTAAAGTGCTTTGGCAGAAATGCACAACCCATTTGTATATGTAATCAGGGAGGTAATGTAATGTAATCAGTAATTACATCAACGTGTAATCAGGATCTTCAATCACAAATAAAAAATTTAAAACCCACTTCCTTCCTCCTCAATTCTGAAAGAATTATGGGACAGTGGTGGAACGCTGGATAGAGGCAAAGCCGAAACCTGCCCCAGTCCCACCTGAAGGCCAAGGTCTCCTCTAGCTGCGCTACTGCCTGGGGAGAGCAAGCCCACACCAACGCACAACGAGGATACATCTTGTCTTTCAAAATAACGTTTTAAATTGCAGTATCTCTTAGTTTAGTAAATTAGGTAAACAACACAAAAAGAAGTTGCTTTTGATGGGTTTTATTTTCGGTAACAGACTGCTTTGCAAGGGTCAGACTGCAACGTGAGTGACCCAAAGAGAGTCTTCAACAGGCGCAGCAATTTAAAGACTTAATTTTTTTTTTAATTTGTTGCTTGAAGGAGTTCAAGTGCTTGTGAAGACGCCAAACCCTCACAGGCATTGCGTGAGGGCTGCACACCAGGAGCAGGGACTGCAGCACGGAGCCGTAGCCGTGTGCCTGCACCCATGCGGCCGGCACTGCCCGGCCAAACGGCGCAGCCATCAGGCCACCCCCCTTGGTAGAACAAGAACATTTTACAACCAGGAAAGCAGTGTTTCCAAAGGCAGAAAAGCATTACATTCAAGCTGAAACATAAAAGACCCAGGGGAGGAACTGTCAGTTCACTCCTCCCTACCCAAGCGAAAGCACTGAGAAAAGACCTTCCTTGCACGGTCACCCAACAAGAGGCCACCTCCCGATGCAGCCACAACCTGCTCCCCCTCGTCATTGCGGGAACCCATGAGGGACATGGATGTGGCCAGGGCAAATCTTCACTGGCACCAAGGCTCCTGCTGGCCGACTTCCCATCTGGTCTGTGGAAACAACCCCTCTCCCTCCCCAACAGCCCATGCTGGTGTCTACCACCAGCCTTGGCTTCCCGGCCTTACAGAACGGTGCAAGGCCGCAGAGCGAGAAAGCCAAGAAAACTAACGGCAAAAAATGGTCACTGCAAAAAGGGAGAGGAACAGCAATACATGCCGGTGACAGCCCATGTCTCCGAGTGCTGGGCTTAGGAACAGCCGAAGGTGGTAAGCTTCAAAGCTAGAGCTTGGCTCTGATTATCCACCCTGATGTTAACGGGTTACCACCTTGGATTCCATTCCCTTGATACCCCACAGGACTCCTGAGCCGCGGAAAACCTGTGACCTGGACCCGCAGAACAAATCTCTCGCAATACTGTTGACTGAGACTATTTTTTCCTCCTCGTGATTAATGTTTCAGGGTCTGACAAAATACAGGGGCAGCATTTTTTGAGCTTGATATGAGTTATCCAGGGAAAGGCTGCATCAGGCACACATACCGTACGCGCAGATAAGGCAGCTCAGATCAGCGTGTGATATACCTGCGCGTGCTGCGTGCATTAGATGAGCTGAACATGACACGGAGCATTTTTGCTCCCTTCACACAGCTGATATTTATCACCGCTCCTTTCAAATGCTTATCTCCATCCTTTGGAGTTCACTTCCACGGCGAACAAGGTGAACTCCCAGGTGGAACACCGGCCCAGAGGTGTCAGGGGAGGTTTCCATTCAGTAAAACCAGGATATCACCTGGTTTAGAGAGATACGGGATACACATCTCAGCAAAACGTGTTTCTGTAGGATTCCTGTATGTGCAAATAGTATAAATATACCCAGTATAAGATATGTGAACATAGGAAAGCGACAAACCCTTCTCATTATACATACATATATATACACACATATACCAGGATTTTCTAAACATAGACACACAAACACACAAAACTCCGCCTGGCTCTTCTGTTTGTCTTTATTAAAAGTACACTAAAGCCGCTTTCATTTTTGGTATTTCTCTTTCCTTCTCAGTATGAGAAATGAGACCTACCAATTTAGACAGCTATGCTTAGTTGTCCTTACTAAGCACCAAAGTGAATGATTTGACTAAGATTATGCAGCCAAGGGGTTATTCACCTCTCAATCAAAAGAAATCACAGCTGGAATATAAAGTGTTTGTCCCCTTGTATTTAAGGAGGCAAAAAAAAAAAAAAAAAGAGAAAAGGAAATTAGGTTGCATACAAGCAAAGAGAGAAAGAAAGAAGTTAGGCATAAACACAAACAGCTTTGCAAATAGTGCCTGGAAACAGCATCTTCTCAAAAAATTTCACTGCAGCACATTGTAAAGGAAGCTCCTGTATTCATTCCATGAGGGAATAGGAAAGTGCACTCTCCGTACAAGGCTGCAGAAGAAGGAAAGCTCTGTAAGCCCATCCCAACTCCCTTAATTATTTTAATTGCAGCAATGTGATGCCAAGGTGCTGAATTACCCCCTCAGGCTCTGGCTGCTTAGCCAGGAGGTACTGAATTAAACTGTCAGAACATGCAGAAAAATTGCAATGGTGCCTGTCAACGGTATTTGTTAAGAGACACGGGTGAGGCTAGTGACTTGTATAGAAAAAGAGCTGCCAATGCAAAGTCGTCAAAGCACAGCACTGGAACTAATGGGGTATTCAGAGGTCTTGTTCTACTTCATTGGTTAAAGCCAACAAAACTCCTGTAATATTTGGGGCGGTTTGCTATTTATGGCTATGGTAATAAAGGCCAGTTAAAGCTGCAAAGCCAGCCACAGTTAGTGGTCCCCACCGCTTTATTTCTAAATGGCTGAGGGGGCACTATTCCATGTCAAGCTCCGGTTTTAACAGAGAGAAAAATTTATAAAAAGAATCGGGTATTTAAAATATGAAAAAAAAAATAAATGCAGAGCGGGCTACAGCTTTACAATATACTGTTCTAGTTAAAAATAACTATATTTTGGATGCCTTACCCAGATGACTTTGAATTCAGTTATGTCTTAGCTGCAAAGAATTGGCATACTGTTGACAACACGGCCCAGGTTTAGCATCCTCTCTCCTTCACACATGGCAGTTTCTTTCCAGAGACACTTACCAAAGCTGAAGGTACGTTTGATACCAAAACCTACTTTGTAACTTCTAAACCCACGCAACTGCAGATAGTGATCAAAGTGATTTAAAGAAGTCCTATTTGCTGTGGGTCTACGTGGCTCTTTTTTAGCTATTTTTAGGAGTAAAATCCTGTGCTTGTGAAATTGAAAAGCAGATAACAATGGTTAGAGTCGGCGTGTGGGCAGGTGCCATTGCAAATACCTCACAGCTCGACACATGTGCGTTGGCTCCAATGTTTTTGGTCCCCTGCGAAGCTGTGTCTCTTTGGGGCAGACAGAGCCAGCTGGTTTTGGGATGGGTGACAGCTTCCGCAGAGGGGCACACAGAAAGCTGTAACCTAGACGAAAGCGATAAAAGATGTATGCTCGGTAGGCTGGCTAAAGGCCTATCACACCAATCTGTAGGCTTTTGCAGAGCTAACAAACAAACCAATTTAACTTCTTAGCCCATCCATTTTTGAGGAGCTGAGTGCAGCCCATCTAGAGACTGCAGAGTGTGAACGGTACACAGAAAAGAAGAATTTTGATGCATTTGTGTGGTTACCAAAGCCACTTTTTTAGCATGGCAGGGAAGCGGAGACAGAGAAAATGAGCATTTTCTCATTTCCCATCGATGCTTGTCAATGACCATCCCATCAGCTCTCTGCCCAGCGGGAGCAGCATCCCGGTTTCCCACGCAGTCTGCAGAGCTTGGAGAAACACTACACGTCCCGCCTGGTTTCCCTGCTGCGGTATCTCCCAGCTCAGTATGCTTACCAGGATTCTTTCTTAACAGGTCTATATTGCCATAATCCTACGTTCACTTAATGTGATTTTCACTAAGAATGAAAGTTCAAGAGAGGTTAATGATCCATTAATGTATATTTTTAACTAGCTCATTTACATATTGAATAGCCTGTATTTATTTTATTAAAACCAGCTCACTACATTCAGCTGACTGAATTATGTGAGATATCACATGGATTACACAAGAATTGTTCAGTAATTAATTTTTCGCAGGCATGATATGCAGTTATTAACTATATTTCTAAACAATTAAAACTATGAAACAGTCTCTTAATGAGACTGAAACCTTTGCTGTCATAAGGCCTTTCCAACTACAATGCTCTCTGAGCTTAAGGGTTCATTTCTTTAGTTTCTTTGGGATAAAACACACGCTGCTCCTGGTACATAACGCAGCACACCAGACCGCAGGAACTACAGTACAGGCCCGGTTACAAACGCTCGTTCTAAGCTGTGTTTGTAACTGAACAGCAATGGCCATGCAAAGGTGCACAATCATGAACTCACATTCCCTTTTCGCCATCTGGGAATTAAAGGACAATCTTAAAGACGTTGCTTCCTTTCAGATGAGGGTGACAATCCACGTGTATATTAAGCAGCTCAACCCACCTATTTCCCCCAAGCATTACCCACGGCTCTGTTCCCTTGGCCCACAAATTTAACATGCTGTGTCACACATGAAGAAGGGAAGGTAGAGTGATGGCTCCTTGGCTCTGAAGACTATGCTCTCCTCCATCTGTCCGCCTCAGTAGGTTCACCAGGGTTAAAGAGTAAGCCTCCTTGCTATTTTCCTGGCTTGCAGTTTACTACAATTCCACGGCCTATGACTAACTTGTAGATATCTGAAGAATATCAGATACGAGATGTGAGAACTGCACCCTACCCTTCAGGGTCCCAATCACACGAACACCTCTGCGAGAGTCCCATCACTCTCCATTTATCAGGCCACAAGTCTGAATGGGATTTATTGCCTCGCGCTAAGGACAAATGAGCCAATCGGCATTTACAAATAGCTAATTTGCTCAAAACTTTTAAAAGGTAAGCCATATATCGATTACCTTGTACTCAACAAAATGCCTTCAAACAGTTTTAAACCCTTCTGAGCAAGTTTCCAGGATTAGCACTGCTCCTTTCTTCTCGGGAGAGTGGTGGCACATTATAAAATGCCTCTTCCACGCTCCTCGCCAACGTCAAAATCTCTTCACATTGCATTTTTGAATGTCACGTTCACAAGAACATGAGAGGATTTCTGGTTCTCAGTAGGAGAGTGTTATGTTTTTCTGAATGCAAACAAAGGATATTAAAAAGCCTGTAGTGCACATTACACCACCGCAGCCCACCAGAAACAAAAGTATGGATTCAATTTTCCACCACATAATGACTATATCGGGTACAGAACTGGATGAACTAATTTATTACTTAGGAATCATACTAATTGCTGGGCCCTTCTGCCTTCGGTTGCAGCAATGCATGCAGAGAAAGACCAGCTTTAGGGCTAGATACAAATAAGATCTGTCATAAAGAAACGCCATCGTTATTCGATCAAATCTCCCATTAGCTCAGCATTAGCAACAAAGAGCATAACCAAAGACAAGCATCAAGAATTAAGATATTGTTCCGTGAGAATAGAAGAAACAGTGTTAACATTTCTTGGAATTCAATTAGTCTGAAGCTTTGTTTTCAGTGCCAAATGAGGTGCATTTTCTGTTGAGGTTTGTTTTCCAGGGTAAAGAGAGCCTTGTCTCTGATAGGATTAAAAATCAAAATAGCCGAGTAGGATTAGCTACCTAACGATTAACAAAACAAACACCTTTTTTTTTTTTTTTTCCTGTGCTGAAGACATGGAAATGTGGAGCAAAGGAGACTTCCTAGACCACCAAGTCTCGAATCCGTGTTAATGCAGACACCACATCATATAATTCCTTTCACAAACATATCAAGTTTATCATAATCTGGAGTAATTTCTACAATGATGTTTTCAGCACGATAGTATCAGTGATGCGGGCAGAAAAAAGGGCAAAATTTCCTTGATGCAAATACTGTTTCGCATGAAATTTGTAGTCATTGTACCGCAGGATTTCTGGGAAGAAACGTCCGTGTTTTTTTTCCAAAACAATGTTTGAAGCTTTACAAAGCCCTAAGGTATATATTTTTGTCAATGTCATATCATAACATGCAAAACATTGCAAAGAACTAAACAACTGAATAAAACCCCCAAAGCTTCTTCCTACTAATAAGTCTTCATTTTATTGGTTTAAAAATAAATAATTGCATTTAATGACAACTATATTGTTCTGCACGGCCTTACTGAGAGCCTGGTGTTGCACTGAAGCATTCTTCCTCGTTTAATGTGCTGCTTCTCAAACAAATACTGAAGCTGAACAATATTTTGCCTGAAAATCAAATTAGCACTTTCCTAAAGGCAGTGTAAGACATTCGTATGAGCGTGCAAACTCAATCAAAAGTAAAACTTGAGTGCTGGGCATTTATATCCTGGGCTTGCCTCAATAAAGCAGTATTAAGTTTCTCACTAAGACTCAGATTTGTGAAGATATTTAGATGTAGATAAGGTCCTTAGCAGTGCATTCAAAAAAGCCTTGGACTTCTCTGTCCTGATGATTCATTCTAATATACATTTCATTTACAAGTCCTTGGCGCAATGTTGTGGTAGAAATGATGTGGAAGAAAACAAAATACAATTGAAATAACAGTAACAGAAGGTAGAAATCTGGGCACAGGGAAGGCGACTGTGATGGACTTTAATACAGCCAGACTTTCACCCACCATTTCATCCATACAAATTCCTCTGTCTCAAAGATTTTCTCTTGCTAAAAGCAGAGAGCAATGGAAGAATTATTATATTTAATGACATGCCACAGGACAACTGTGTTTAGAAGTCAGTCCCAGGCTGATTTTCCTTCCTTCAGTCCTGTTTTGCAGCACTGAACTATGCCCTGGTGAAAATGAAGCTAAAAATCAGCTCAAGGAGAAGTTCTCTCTCGCTCCTGAAGTTTGATTCAAATCTTCTGTCTTCGCATATTTTAGGCTGATTCGGCTAGACCATGGCATGTCTCAGCACTAAAGCTACTTTTTGCAGATTGCAGCTGTAGGGGGAAATACGTCTATGTATGAAGGAAAGTGATGGAGTGAATTAAACTCCAAACACAGCCTCCAGCTAATTTTTTAATAATCTGAGTGCAAAACAGGGCCTTGAGGGTAGGCAGAGCTTTTCAGTAAACCAATCAGAACTGGATTTTATTTAAACAACAGTAAAGTCAGTCCCAGAGAGCTCAGACACTTGTATACAAAGCAGCCGTATCTCACCGAGAGTCTGTACAGTAGCTCAGCATCTCAATTTCAATCACAGTTCATTCCCTGCTGGTAGTTTTTGTCTGCAAACAAGCTGAATGTGAGCTGACAAGGGCCCCCAGAGCAAATAATACGAGCACGGGAGGAAGAAACTCACCCGGACACGATGCTGACAGTTGTGCAGCCAATTCAAAAAAAAAAATGGCAAAACAAGAACCCCAGCAACCGTGTCCTCTGCTGCAATAGCTGCACGCCACACTAGTAATAAATAGATAAAACTTGATTTAATGAGTTTTGCCTTCTGAACCACAGCTTACCTTGGCAAAACAGGCATGCTACATAGCGTAAGGCAAGGCCTCAGGTCGTTCTGCAAGGCCGGAGAAGGAGGGTGAGCTATTCGGTGAGGTTTTTCTAAGCAAAGTTTCTTCTGCATGCCTCCATTGAGGCACCGTGTTGATACTCAGATGTCTAGCCTGCAAATTCTGCCTGCTCTGTTGGCCTGCAATGGATCTGTAGAGGACGTGCCCAACCTATGAAGGCTTTGTAAATCCGATTTTTTTCCAGTCTCCCCCTGTGACCGGCTGGGGAGCAGTAAAGGAGCTGCACTTCTGGGCAGAGTTTCTCCCAGGGATGCTGGTCTCACCTGACCGAGGGATACCAGGACAGGCTTATTCTCCATGCCTCCTACCTACATTTCCTTACACGAGTATCCAGAGGTGGGAAAAACCCTCAGGAGGGACTGAGATCACGATGCTACACCATATCATGTAGCACAAACTTTCGTCCCTTTCCAGGAACTCTGGGATAGACAGGTATCAAGCTAAGAAACACGCTGGAAATAGGTGACTGCATGTAGGAAAGACGCATTTGAGATAATAATCCTGACAACTGTACTAATTACACTCATGAGTTAACACACACACATCTCAGCATACAGTTTGAGAATGGGCATCCCTTAGTCTGTAAAAGATTTTGAGAAAAAAATCTGCTAAATAAATGGAAGCCACCACAATTACTAACTACAGCTGTTATAACAGACCCACCTAAATTGCTCGATGTGGAGATGACAGAGATTATTTCTTTAGAATCTCCAGCTTTCCAACATCATTACCAGCTTTAAATAGACTTTTAATATGATCATATTCACTGGTAACGACATCTCTCCCTTACAGGGGGAACATGGCACCCAACTGCAATATAATAGCTAGGTATTCATTGGAAAAAAAAAAATTCTTAACACTACATTGGGCTTATTTAGAGAAGAGAACAATCTTTTTTTTTCCAGATAAAGCCCCAAATATAATTTGTGACCTTCAAGTCCATTTATTGGACTACTGCTCACTTAGAAGTTATTGGATTTTTAATCTGAGAAAAAACAGTTAGACAACAGCCTGCTGTTTTAGAGTTAATTTCTTCTAAGAGCTCCGATTTCCAAAGAGCGTGGATAAACACAGAAAATAAATGTTCCTATCTCATTTTCACTACCAGGACATGTAACATACAGACATTGTTCCTCCAAACACCCCTTTTTTCCTGCATGCCATTTTAAAGGCACTTCTGTAGCCAGCATCACTGGCAGAGGAAAGGAATACAGGGCTCTTTCTGCACTTAGTCTACACCTGCCACAGGAGCTCAAAAATCAGTGTAGAGAAGCTGCCTTTGGAGATGAGCTGATGTTCTCTCCGCTTTGCACCATTCAGCCAGAGCAGAGTTTATAAAACAACAACTCTTTATGAGATTTCCAGTAACATTAATTGTTGGTCACAAAACTTCAAAGAAAAACAGATATTTATAGCTCAATTCATGTTTCTTTCTTTTTTTCTTTCTTCTTTTTTTTTTTTTTCCACACACTTTTACCACAACACTTTCCAATTCGGTTCCCATGAGCACACTGAAAACAGAGTTATACCCGCTTCCTGCTGCGGCAACCTCCTTAACCACTTCACTCCTGGTCCTTCTTGCTCTTTTTTTATTTTCCAGTGTTCATGTCTTTTCATTGTTTTCCCCGGTGTGTCACATTTGCATTTTCCCACATCACTTTATCATTCATCTTTGCTCTATTCAGCCACCCGCACAATAATTAAAATGGCATGGGAAATGAACTGTATATACAGAAGTATATAGATATATACAAACACACGTATGCCTGAGTGTATATATAGATATATACACATAAACAAACTACACTGGGAAAACTTTTATTCAAAACAAAAAACTACTTTTCAGTAGAAAATTGCTTGCTATATGTACTCATTTTTATAAACATGGAAGAGGGAGGTGGAAGTTTTTTCAGATACATATATTAAATATTTCCCTATTCCACTGAAGAACTGATATTCATAAACATTTATTTATAACAATGTAATCAGCATATTGATTATATTAAGCAATCCCTGTAAATCTCTATAAGCTGAGGTTAACAATGGCTTTTCAGATGTCATTAACCATCACCTTGCAGCTTTCTCTCTATTATACACCATAAAGTTAATCATGTGCAAGACAGTTTTTCAAGAGAAAAATCTGCTATACAGAGCAATGATCACCTTGGTATTTTCCTAGAACAAAGAAAAGGTCTTTCTTAAATAGGAAAAAGTCTATGCCATCAAAGAGTGAGTGCTGGGCAAGATAAATCATGGGTTTCCTGCAAAATTTCTCAGGTTATCTCATTAAAGGCTAAACTCTCCAGACCTTTCTTTTAGCATTAAAATCCCTGTGCCTGTTATCATGAAATCAGCCAAGACCTGTGTTTTTGCAGCACGGAAGCTGTACCGGTGCAAGGGTATATGCAGTGGTTGAATGAATGGGTCTCACCGAGGGAGGGCAGAGCCCTCCCACACTTCTCCAAAACAGCTACCTCAAAGTAAGGTGGTCTTCCCGGACAGGATCCGAAATCTTCAAGTTTTGCCATTTGGAAACCAAGTGATTTTCTCTCTTGGCTCCACCGAGATGTGTGTGCCATGCTCAGACAACAGCCAAGCAGAGGTCCTTCGCTTAGCACTCATGGGGCTCCATATTAATTTCTCACATAAGAGGACAAGAGATACAATGGGATACGCTACCGGCACATACAGGAGGAGGTTGCTTATGCAAATGTAAAGATACATCCATAAATCATGCCATGTAAAGTCACTGACCATACTTTACACAGTGATAACTTCTACGGGAGGTCATTCATTAACAGAGTCAACTATTTCATTACATGTAACAGCAGTGGTGTCATACTGAAAGAAATTCAGACTGTCTATAACATATATTTTTTTCATTTGCTTACCAAATCAATATTTATCTCCCTCTATGGTAAATTAGATAAATTCATTTAATGTGGAAAAGTAACCATGTAGCTAGCATGAAACATGAACTTATTAAAGTACCATACGCTGCATATGATGTTCAGGAGTTCAAGCCCTGCAAAGCATTTCACAGGGAAAGCACTCAGAAAAACATTTCAATTGATTTTTCTTTCCCCTCTCTAAGTTCCTTTGGCAACTGATTTGAAACATAGGTGCCAAATTAGGGTAGCTCTAAGGTTTCTATTACTATTTGGCACACTAAGGAGCCAGTGATTTAAGACAATATGAGATGTCCATTAGCTGTAACAATGAATTCAAATGCTTAGAAGCCAGGCTATAAATCTACCCTCCTGGAAAGATTAACCACTGTTTGCCTAAAGTTAGCAACTCCATCTTTGACGATAAAATGCAACGGTGATCCCTCCTGCTCGTTCACTCGCCCCCACCAAGAACGGCCCGTGAGCTTCATCCCGCAGGAGCAGCTGGGACAGGGGAGCACGGACAAAACAGTTGGGAAATTCAGCCTTTGGACCCCCACAATCTCAGAGGATTAACTGAGCACGGAGGTCGGGTGCCTCCCAGGTGCTCTTCGACTCCCTCCCGCACCCCTGGGGCCATCCTGCCGGGACATCTACCCAAAAACTCCTGGAGTTCAGCGGTCAGGGCAGGCTCTGAAGAAAAATTATTACAGCAGAGGAAATTTCCAATAAATTCCCTCTCCCACCACCACAAAAAATCCCCCAGGCTCTGCAGGCAGTCCTGAGGGAAGAGGCGCTCCTGTATTACCCTGGAGTCAACCGTTTAAGCAGAGTTCCTGATCTGGCCTGGCACACACAGCTTGCCTATAGCTTCTGCCTTTCCACTCTTACGCCAAAGATAGCTTTTAATTATGATTTTTGCTGAACCCATGCATAAATAAACTCCATGCCACAGGTAATGGCGAGATGGAGCTGCTCTGTACCTATATAGTGTAGGAAGCCTGAAGTTCAGTGGCACAGGATGCCGGACATATGGCAAATAGTAGTTTATTGCTCACAGCTGATTAGTGGTAGATGATTGCTGCTCCATGTGCTAGAGATGGCAGATCAGAAGTGAGCAACAGGAATAGATAAACAGAAGAGTGGGGTAAAAAAAAAAAAAAAAAAAAAGGGAAGAATATTTTGTCTTCCTGATGTGCCTAGAATGACAGTATCTCATTCCCTTATCCCCTGGACAGTTACACTATGGACAACAGCAAAATCTAGCAAGGAGCATGAATTTATTACCTCCATTCAAATTTTGCAGCAGGTTCTGGCAAGCTGCTAAAGCTGCTAATATAGCATTTATTGTGTTGATGGCCATAAACTCATTTGTAATACCATAAAACAAATTTGTATGATATCCACAAATCAATTGCTCCATTTAGATGTTATTTCTTACACAAACAAGTAACTGTGGTCTTGGCTAAGAGATATGTCAGAACCAAAATGGAAAAAAAAAAAAATCATCAGGGACAAAAGAAAAGGATACAACTACTCTCAGTAGAGTTCTCTCATCCCCCCTCCATCCTTCCACAAATTTCTATTCCCAATGTCATTGAAAGTAGGGTCAAAAGGAGCATTCAAAACACAGTTCTGCTGGATGGTGCAGGCAGGCCTGTGGATATCATTTGTCTCAAGAAACAGACGTTTGCAACAGCAGCAAATGCCAAGACAGAGGAGAAAAAGAAACAGTAGTGCTCAACCATGGAAAAAGAAGAAACCCGCAGCACAAGGCCAAGAACACACAACCACTTCCTCTAAAAAGCTGCTACTCTCCTGTTTATATCAGAACTAACGTTTAGGGCACCCTTACCTCAATAACCATGCTCACAGCAAATCTTTTAAGGCTTCAAAGTGGAAAGAAAAAAAAAAAAAAGAAGGAAAAATAGAATTTTAAATAAAATCAGCTAATAATATTCTTCAGGACACCACACTGCGTACGCTTTCAATGTTCAGCTTCTAATTATTTTCTGGAGCATGTAAATGCAGGCGTTTAACCTCCCGATCTGCAAACATGAAGGAAAGATGCCAACACAAATAAAATGGCGTGTATGCAAACAACCCCAATGCCCCACACGCCGGCTATGAAAACTCAGGAGTTTTCTTTTGAACCTTATTTGTTACGCTATAAAGAAAAACGAGGGTGCACAGTTTCCAAGGTTGGAGGACAATGACATAACATCTTCTAAATCCACATTTTAGAGTCCGTCCCTGTGCTTCTCTCACATTCTCCCACCACAAAGTAGCTCACAAGTGACGACGTTCTAGATGTGGTGTTTTCTAACAGCAGCGAGTGGTTAACCAACGTAAATCCCACAGAGAGCGCAAGGGTGGGCTCTCAGGGTAAGGCTTAGGTAAGGCGTAGCGCTTCTTTCTACGAAAATGCAAATCAAAAGCAACTGAAACCCACCCAATTACAATACGGAAGAAATTTACTGTCAGTTTACACAAAAATGAAAGAAAACATTGGTGATTTATGTACAGAGGCCACAATAACGAGACCTTGCAATGATGATGAACAAGTAACAACACTCCTTTTTACAATATTCTTACCAAACTCCCGAAGACTTCTACACTAGGAAGTATTACATTCCCACACCTTATTTTTATAGAAAAACAAGCCATAATTTGCAATAATAACAACTTTAAAGAAATGTATATAGCAACCAGTAGATATCCTTCCTACTGCACAGAAACACTGAAAAAAAAAAAAACAACCCAAAAAGCCAAAGATCAAATGCTGATGCATCTTCTTTCTACAACATACATCTTTCTTTCTGTGGTTTTCACGGGGACACTTAGAAAAGTGACATCAAATACTGGTTTTCATGAAGTCAAGCATAACCTTTAAGTTCTGAGCAGGAGAGTTTGTGCCAACATTGAATTATTTGGGGAAACTCTAAATTATGGATTTTTTTTTTCTTTTAGTTAATTTCTCAGCTGAAAGAGTTTGGAGATCTGATTAAATTTCCCAGTTGAACTTGTTTATACCATCATAACAAAAAAAGGGGCATTCAAATTCCTTTGCACAACAGCGGTGTTACTCGAGTACCTGCAGAGCAGTCAGGCGCTCCCACACGCTACAGGGTTGGCGGAAAAACATCGCTCTGACTACAAGTGGGAAAACAGGGTCAAAACCTGCTCCAAATAGTTGAAAATAGGAATAAAGTACAACCAAACAGTTGAATAAAAAAAAAAAAAAAGAAGCGTTCTAAGATCTGGCTATATGGATGGTTAAAGCACAGGGAGAGAATCGTGGGCAGACTGCAGCCCAACGCCCACGAGTCTCTGCTGAGGGTTTGTGAAATAATGGTCAAGAAAAAGGCAACAAGTAAAGAAAATTGCAAATCTGGGGAGAAAGGGGAGTGGGCTCATGCCGGGAGGAGGGCTGGGGTCAGCCCTGCTGCATCCCCCCTGGCCCAGGAGGGCTCAGGCTGCTGTGGGGCAGGGACAGAGCGCGGGGCTGCGCTGGGACCCGGCGATGGGGACCGCAGCCCCACGGCTGTGGGACCCAGCCAGGAGGGGGCCCCGAGTGAGCACTGCTGTCCCGGGATGCCGCCGGTGCGGGGAGCAGATGGCCCTCTGAACTAGGATGGCTTTTTAGTTCCTAAATGGAAAGTTTTAAAATGTATTAAATCTACTTCTCTAGTTATCTAAAACTATTAACGCGATTGCTAAAATTCACAGCTTCCAGTTACTAAAGAAATGTGATTGTTTTATCTGAAATTCTATTATATGAATAAAACGTAACACTTTGTCTGGATAAAATGGCCCCAGAGTTTCATTAAAAAATAACAGCCTAATTCCCTAATATGAAGTTATTTTAAGTGTTTTATTAATATTGTCTTCTAAATGCACATAAGTGTGATCCCCCTTTAAGTGCAATATCTTTAGGGCTAGTTGTAATTGTATTTTCCTTATCAGTTGCTTGTGCCTGCATTTCAAATATTCACTGCTTACTTCAGGCGCTTCGCTCAGACAAGAAAGAGTACAGTGGAAAACTATTTAATCTGGACACTATTTGAATATGAAACTTTTCAGTCCCCAGTACAACAGTTCTCGTCCCTTTTTAAGGAACTTTATCAGTGGTAGGTTGAGTTGCTACAGTGCCCATTTCTCTTGCGATGAGTTTCATCTGTGAAAACAAAACTATAAATAAAACTCAATGTGAAACATGAAAAGCCAACCTGGCGCGTGGAACGAAATCCTCACCCCAATCAAGTCCACAGCAAATTAAATTATGTGTAAAGGCCACGACTTGTCTCATCTAACTTTAAGCCCCTACCAGGGGTGCCTGGTTTCAGATCCTAAATACCCTGGAGGCCCTCGGTGGAGAAAGGGAAGAGGCACCTCTAGTGGGCAGTTCTGATTTTTTCGGGTGCCTGGAGGCACACACTGCTTTCCCTTGGCTGGAGGGTGCCAAGGAGCCCAGCTCTTACCTTAGGTACATTGGTACCTAAAATTAAGTAGAGGTATCCAGGTTAGAGCATATCAGTTAAAGGACAGAATCGCTTTTTTTTTTTATTTATTTAACTTGTTTTAAAAGAGAAAAAGGAGGCTTTTTTTTTTTTTTTTGAGGAAGAACTAAATGGTTCACGGAGTTTGTTACACCGTTATTATCAGCCACTTATTACTGACAAGGAAGGGAGAGCGCCACTGAAAAACTTTGGAGAGGTGATCAGTTCTTTGTAGGTGCTGGATACAGGGCAGAGCAAGAGGCAGCACAGACCGCACGTCTTCACAGCTTCCGAGGCTGGCAATGGGCATCACGTTACATCGCGTCTTTGAATTTGTCTTTGCAGGGTCACACATATACAGCTGGGAAACCACAGGAGGGTGTTGTGATAATTTCACAGCAAAATTATAAAATGGAGATGTGTGGCAAGCATAATTTTTCTATTGCTATCCAAATGTGGCTCTAATTAATTATACATTAATTTTCCCCTGTGACTCCTCTGTGGCCCCTGTATTCCTGAGACACTTTGCCCTCCTCGCTCCTCTCTCTTACGCTCCGAGGTTATTGAGAAGGCGGCAAGTTGAAGAGTCAGGGATTTTCTACCTACCCCATTACATGAGCTTTTCTGCACCTTGGTGTCGCTTCAGGAATGCGAATGGGGCCAAGCACATCGGAACAGAGCAGCCGGGTGAAGGAGCTTTAAATGGCACCTTCTATTTTGTGAAGTTTTATCTTCAGACAATGCAGAGTAAAAGGCACTGATCGATTATTGCTGAGTAGGGTCTTCCCTTTCCAGAGAGAATCCCAAAATCAAATTTACCAGGAGGAGGCGGGAGAAGTGCAGCTCAGCATTCAGACGGTGCGCTCCCGTTATTTACAGCGCGGCCCGGGCTCCTGCCAGCAGCCCTTTGGTCTGGATGCTGCAGCACAACCCTGGTCACTTACCCAGACTACCTGGAGCCCTCCGGGTAAATCTATACGCTGTGGCTGACTGGGGTAAGTTTTTGTTACAGGACTTCTGATTTAATATACCCTGAGCACCAGGTATCCCTGGAGCAGAGGACAAAGGGACAGGGTTACATCGCCTTCCTGACCGCATCTGCGTGAAGAGAAGGACTTCTGTCTTCTTGCTTCAGGGTCCCCGTGTCTGTATCTAACCACAGACCTTAGAGATTAACGTTTACAAAACTTCGGATAAATGCAGTTTTTCCTGGTTTTGCTTCCCAGCAAAATAGTTTTAAGCAAATGATAATGAGAGAAAGAGAATAAAACCTCTTTAAACACCACAAAATCTCTTTCCCCTTCATGTATGCCCTAGCTAGCTGAAGATGGATATGCACAAACGGGCCAAAACAATTACTTATTTTTTGTTTAATCTTTCCTATATTAATTCCTGAGAACACTTGCTTCATGTTTCCTGTCTATTTTCTACACTTTACTGAGCAGGACTGACATGCAGACAATTTCTAATTGATTTTTTCCAAAGTTAAGTCTTTTTGGTAGCATTTTTTTCCCCAGTTGGTAGTGTGACTGTTATTAGCACGGTGAAGTTGCATACGAAAAGACTATTAAAGCAATACTCTTCGTATGTCTATACCCACCAACAAACAGATAAGTAATCCAGCTCTGCATACTTGAGGTTTATGTAATGGCTGAATAACAAAAGGCGCATGTGAAGAGTTTTGATGGCAAATTGGGATTATTTTATTTATGCAGTCCTGTCCATCAGTGGAATAAAGCTGTTTTGAAAATGTTCCCAATCATTTGGCTCTCTTACTAAAGTTGGTGTTCGCTGGTCATGCCACAGCTTGGCAATGATTAATGTGAAGTTTACAGTGTCTACACAGAGCGCATAAAAGAATTGGCAACTCAAAATTATATTCATCGTACTGGCTCTCATGCCGCTGCTGCATGCTGACGTTTTCTACATCCAGATACATGCTGTCCCAAGTAGAAATCCACCAAGTCAGAAAATATCTCCTTTTCTTTACTACAAATAAACCTCCCTTCTGGAATATTATGAAAAAACACCACAGGAAACAAAATTCATTTTTAGATCATTTGTGTCATTCTGTGATCTCCTGATAAATTATGATTGAATTACTCACCAAGAGCTTTAAACTGAAGAGACGCATCATGTAAAACAGAGAGATTAAGTTAAATTGTATTTAATTACAATATTAAACTATGTGCATACAGGAGAGGGTCATATTTGAGAAAGTCTTATCACAAGAAAATGGGTTAACACAAATATAGTCCACCTTTTTTTCAGTTTTAATCATTGAATATTAAAATTAACTGATCCAGATATGCTCACCCAACAGCCCACAAAGAGGTTTACCGGATACAACATACACTAAGCTGTCTGAAACAAAGGCTAGAACAAATGCTCAGGGCACTAAGCCTCCAACCCTGTGTGCCTGAGAAGATGGAGACACTGCGTCTTGCCCGCACGGAAGGACTGAGGGCACATAAAACATCATTCACCTGCATATAAAGGGTCTGCACACAGGGGGACCCGGGGCTTTCCAGCATCAAGGGAACTGGAAACACCCCCGAGTTAATTGAAAATAAAGCAAATTTTGCCATTCACTCTGTTGAGACGGCTGGAGCTACAGTCCAGACAGTTACTTGCTTGGGAAAGGGAATTCCGTGTACTACAATCCTGACTCAGTAACCAGTTCAGCACATACTTAAGCATTTTTCTCAGCCTGACCCGGCTGATGACTGAAGGTATGACTGCATTGGAAATGGTAAGTATGAAAGATAAACTTCCTATAAAGAATGCAGAGATATTCTGTAACAGAGCAGTAATTTTATGACTTGCTTTCACAGATTCAACTGATCACAGGTGACAGCATGGATGCTCCGCTTCTCTGAAAATCAGGCTCTAATTGTGGAAGACTTGAACCAGGGTACACAGAAATTCTCTGGGAAACACACATAAGAGCACAGCTTTTACCCGCAGTACGCTTATCCCGGATGGATTATCCCACCCCACCAGTAAGATGGACAAGGTTGCTTTGCCATAGGACTGCCAAAAAGTACTGCAGGAAATTCCCAAAGAGATCAATACTGTGGTTTTCTAATGTACTCTTAATATGCTTCCCAGAGGAAAACATACTTTCTGTAACACTTAAAAATTCAGTCAAATGCCTCCATATTTGCACTGACAAAACAGGAGGGACTCTATTACAGTAACCACAGGCTTGGCTGTTTAGAGTAGGTTGTAACACGCAGTAACACGGACAAAGCTAAAAACGTAGCTTAAGAGGAATGTAAGAAAACACGATTCGACGGCACCTCCCACCTATGCTATATCACCTATGTTATTCCATTCACCATATCCTACAGTCAGCACTCTGCAACCTGAGGGACTTCCAAGCTTCCCGTTAGCATCATCCTGCCTCAGTCATTTTCTTTTAATCCTCCTTTTGAAATGACATGCATTATTGACACTTTTTTCTAATAGTTTGCAACGTTTTCTAACAACTTTACAAACGTCAATCACGCTTCATTCCAGAAGCCCTATTGATTTCCTCACTTGCACTGTATCTGCTCTACTTTAAAGATATTCCACATCACATCTAGCATACAATAAACAGAAAAGCAGCTGCAGGACCGGTGCTATGTGGTTTTACTTACTTCTAAAGAAGAACACAGGCTCTTCTTCCCATCACATGAGAGAGCAAGTCTTTATCCTGATCTCACGGATGCTTGGAATAACTATAAAGAGTTCAGATCACCAATGATTTACTACGCACGAGTGACATATACACAAAAATACTTTATTTTTTTCTATGCGAGAGCTTTACAGAACAAGCATTGCTGCGGGATGCACACCGTAATAAGAAAAACCCTTCACAAATACAGAACTTGACAAATTAGTGTCTAAAAATCAGGGCTTCCCATGGCTGCTTAAGAAATACACATGCTCCTTAATACCAATGGGTACTTGATTTGTTATTAACTTTTCACATCCTTGGACAAAAGCCAAAAATATTTCAGTAAGAGCCTGTATGGTAACAGTCATACCTAGAACTATTTCACACACAGAAAACTGCTGAGGAAGTTTCAAAACATTGGAAGGTGTCTTCTAATCTACCTCTAAACTTTTATTTTTAACCTGTATCTCAACTATAGCAGTTGTCTTCATTTTTTTCCTTGTTAAATATACTTACTCATTTGCAGAATTCTTAGTGGAAAACTTTGCATCTAGTCTGGGAAGCGGAAACCCAAATTTCCACCTGATGCAATTTGAAATGCCCCACAAAACTCGGTTTAAAAATGTATCATGAACGTATGTTGTGGCAATGAAAAAGGCTGCAATACCGGAGCTGAAATGCACAGTAATATCTCAGATCGAAGGATCTTAACTGCTTCAGACGTACAGACTATTTATTTTTCCAAACTATCCTAAACTTCAGTATATATAATAACACCTTGTGCATATGTGTGAATTGACAAATAATTTATCTGAGACAAAAACTGGAAGTACTGCATTATTTCTACTCTCCCCCCCGCTTTTTTTTTTTTTTTCATTCTATAAACTTGTTACTTATCGCTTGAAGTGAAAAGGAACTCTCAAAACCCATGTTAGCCTCTTGGAGGAATACAGCCAAAGACATATTAAGCATTTGTTCCACACAAGCCTGAAAGTTCATTTTGAGGAGATGTTTGTTCTTTTACGAGACTGAAATTCTCAACCTTTTTTTTTCCTGAGATCAGCATGATTTAAAATAGATGAGCTACCAACCAGATACTGGTGTTTATAATTGGATTGCTGGCAACTCTCACTATAATGAGAGCAAAACAGTGAGTATAAAGACACTATAATCCACCGTACTGAAAGAGTTAAATTTACGATGTCTTCCCCATCACCCACCAGTACTTTAAGGAAAAGTAGAGGTTGGGGTTTTTTTTGTCTGGAGAGGAAACTGTCACTTTGTGTTTTCAGGTTTGTAGAAAAGCCTTTTTTAATGTAAACATTCATTAAACTAATTTGAAGTTGTCATTACTCTCCTCCCCTGCTGCTTTATATCAGATTATTCCTAAGTGCTTGGTGAAGAGCCCCATAAACACACAGTCTATTTCCCTGCAGGGTATAATCACACAGTTTGCACTGTGATTTATGCTGTATGGCACTGGTGAGTGTCCTAAACTTTGAAAGGGCTTAGTTCTTCAGCAGATGCACTACTCCCTTTATATTTAAACAAAGTTCAGCTAACCCTCCCAGTCTATTACAGACATTGTTTAGCTCTTTCGCTTCACAATAAGGCTTGTTAAGTACTGATTAAATACAAATCAGTGACACTTTTAATTAAGGAAATGGGAATTCAGAAATAATTGCCTTTAAGTTTCAATAAAAACATTTTACAACTGTTGTCTTCCCTTCCCCCTTCCCACACCCTCAAGAAACATCTCTCATTTGGAAAGGAGCAGACTAGAAATCAGATTTGGATTTTGGCGGAAATACTAACTCTGACTCTAGAGGATCTTTTCTGATGTCTTTTATAAAAGTCAGATCCCGGAGGAAGTTCTACAATGCCGTCTTGAGCCGAGAAAGCAAGATCATTTTGCTCTGGAGACTGAAAACCTGAAGATAGCTGGTGTTATCAGCGTCTGCTGTGTTCATGAATATCGGAGGCCTCAGAAAGATAAAATTTCTCTCATAGATAAGATAACTGGTGATGATTTCAGTCTACTCCACTAGCAAATGTTAATCTAGAAAACACAGCAATTACTTCGATAATAAAACACTCTTCAGGCGTTCCATTTATACACTTTAGATAGTCTGTGCGTGTTGGCGTGCCAATAATGAGTTGAAAGTGTGACACTTTTCTCATACGAGGAGTTGCAGTGGAGCGCATCACTTCAGGAAGGCAGCAAAGGCCACTCGAGGCATCCGAGAAAGGGTCACAGCCGCAAGGAGCCTCCTCTCTGCCACCGCTGAGGTTTTTAGGAGAGCCCACAGCTCACCCCATGAGTCTAAAGTTCACCTTCCAGCCAGTCCGTGCCATCAGTAGGTAAAGATTTCCCTCGTTTGATAAATCCCTCTATTTTTTCAGGACTCGGGGATCAACAGCCAACAGGCAGAAGCAGAGAGGACGCGGCGCGAAAGCGGAGCCAACATCCCGTGGCCGTGCTGCTGGCAGAGTCGCCACTGCAGTATGCTGAGGTCTCCAGAACTATTTTTGGCCATTACGGCAGATGTAATGCTGTGAAGTTCAGGAAAACTAGAAGGAGCACAATTCAGATGGCTAATTTAAAATAAAATTAAACCCCCCTCTTCTTCAGCTTTTAGATCTCTTCTCTCACCTCTCCTTCTTTCTGTTATGACAGCAGCTAAATCCAGGTCTGTGCTACTGGGAGGGTACTCAGCAAAGCCAACATGTTATTTTTATCAATTTAAACCTTAGTGGTATCTAGTTAAGATAATTAAGGTTCTCTATTTTTCATCACAAATAATGAGTTTCGCTAAAGAAAATGTAATTTACAGAACATACGTAGGACATACACAGGTAAATCCTAATCATGCATTTAAACAGAGCACAAAATAGGACAGACATTTAGTATGTCATGTATTCCTTGCAATTAAAATCACAATGTGCTTTTCTATTTACCCGCTTGTGACTAATAGATTCAGCTAAGATACATTTCACATTAATATCACATTGTATTTTCAAAACATAGTGTAGCTGTTAACATATTTATAGGTTAGCAGTAGTAAAGACCTGTACTTGGATGTAGCATTTAAAAGAAATATTTGTCAGAATACCAGGAACAGCTATTCAAACAAATTAAGCCTAAATGTTAAAAAGAGCCAGTGAGAAATTCAGAAGTGCATGAGTGGCACTTTAAGTTCCACAATATCAGCGTAAATTGATGCGAGCCTACCCACCCAGAGAAAAGGCGAGAAAATAGCAAGAAAAGCAAATAACAGAAAGGTGTAAAATAGATTATGTGTGGTGGGAAAGTTTTATCTGACACCTCTTAGATGCTTTGCCTCTTACCACACCTTTTTCTCTCTTCTCCCTATGAATGACACCAACTCATGCCATGCAGAAATGATGAGCAATACACCATTTAATTTAGCAGATTAAATTCTAGGAATCTTAGAAAAAAATAATAATCCCAAATTGTACCTGTTTAAAGCCAGCTCCTCCAGTCACACCATGCTATAAACATTTATCAATCTGACACAGCAAGGCTGGGCCCCCATTATTATCCTTTTGTGACCTGCACAGCTGGTCCAAAAAACAGTTGTCTCCAATTATGCCCACAGATAATGGTGGGTAAATTCAGCTGTGCAGTATTAGCTCAACCTAAATATGATCCCATTTGACTAATTTCCTAATTCTTAGCAGGGTGCTTAAAGAACCTATTATCATGCAGACTCAAGGAACACAGAAGTCTGGTTATTTGCATCTGTTCTGTGAAAGGCATTTATCAACTGTGCCACAAATTAGAAGTTTGCAGCTAACAGACTAATTTGTTACCTACATACACCAATCACAGACACTCAGTGCCTAAAATAATTGCATCTGGAATTTGTTTAAACTTTTAATGTCGCATAAATGGGTGTTTGTTTCCAACCAATATATCTTATAATCAAACAGCTTGAAACGGGAAAGGTTGAAATTGGGTCAAAAAAGATATATTCCTTCACGAAATCATGTGTGTATTCATTAACCCAGCTGGAATGCTGTTATTGGCACGATTGCTGCTACTTGACTGAACTGTGATCATAAAGGTTATTAAGTGGGTTAAAAATAAGGCAGCAGAAAAATGGAAATTACTTGCATATATAACCACGCTTTTTGCAAAAAGGCAAATTGTGCAGCATGGTTTGTATGCTGCGGAGTGCAATCTGCCATGCAGTACACCGTTTGGGTTTTTTGAAATCTGATTAATCTTCTCGGTAGCCTAACATAAACTCCTAGAGCTGCAGGCATATTGATATTTGGATTTTCTTCCTACACTTACTTCTCTCTAATCTTCTTCCCGAACACATCTGTTACTAAATCAATCTTCAGCGTTGTTTCTCTGCAAACTTCACACGTCCATTTGAACTTTCTTTGACTTTCTCATGCCTCAGCTGAGTCTGCTCTGAGCTCTAACTTACTGTCATTTAGCAGCCCTCATCCCATGTCTCCTCCAGAGTCCAAAACAAATTTGGACTCAATTTTCAAGATCCTTCACAGACACCATTCTGTTTTCAGCCAGAAATACATATGAAGGAAATGTATATGCACTTCCTCGTACCTTGCCGTATTCGTCATCTTTCCTTCCCTCTCAAGACATTTCCTACGTTTCTCAACAAACCAAACTTCTTTGTCTCCTTTCCTCATCTCTGTCATTATTTCAGGAATCTGTCCACGTTCAAGCACTTAAGTATGCTCTTATTTTATTAACTGCTTGAATCTTCATACCTCCTGACTGACTTTCAGTGTTCAGCATCATGCTATTCGTGCTAAGGTGACAAGAAAGTGACACCAGCACATCCATCCATGAACAGACTCATGCTAAAGGCTTACTGTGCTTCACTATCTGAAAGGTAATTACTTCCTAGATAAGTCGCATTTCTCCAAAGTGGATCGGATTTTAAGGAATAAAATTTTCTGCTACAACCAAAAAAAAAAAAAAAAGAAACTAGAAATAAAAATTCTGAAAGCATTGCAGAGACAGAAGTTTCCCCAGGCAATAGGAAGGCAAGGATCTGCTTATATCGAGGCCTTTATAAAGGAAGACCCCAAGAAAGCTGGCTTAACGTGATGGGAAACAGTAGGGTTCAGAAAAGAAGCTGTATGTTCAAAAAAGGAACCTAAATCAAATGGTCTGTGATCAGATCCTCAAGAATAATCAATAGCAGTGTGGAAAGTGATGCAGAGATGCTGCACAGGCATTTTGTAATGCATAGATATGCACTATCTAAAATGAAGGTGATTCATTTTGGCAAGGTTCCGCCTTCTTCAAATATCACAAGTCTTAAGGGACACAAGTTGTAGCCAGAGGACCTTTAAAGCTGGACCTCTGGGAAAGCAGGCACTCCAACTTATTTTTATGAGGAGAGAGAAAAAGGAGCAGAAACCCTAAAACTGACAAAAGAGTAAATTGAGATTCAGTGTCCAGACAGTATGGTAGAGATCCCAAAGACCTATCCATACCTATCTACACCAGGGGAAATGGATGATAAGTTTGACCAGACATGAATGCAGCAGCCAAGAAAGGCAGCTGGGAGGTGATGACATTTTCACATACGCTCCTTTATGACACCAGAGCAGTTATCAATCTGGGTAGCTCCTTGGTTTCTTTAGTCCTACCTATCACCTCAATTCTTCAAATCTCTTTTTCTCCTCCCTGGCCAGTGATTCTCATCCTTTCCTATACTGTAAACAACCAAATCCTTAGTGCTTGACCCCCAGCTTTACAGTCTTCGGTCTCAGCCTCTCTGAAACTTGATCGCTGAACCAGACTTCACCCCTGCCTTCCCGAGATGGTAGGCTTCATCTCATTCCTGTGCAGGGAGAGCTTGTAATCAGATATGAAACAACCTGTTTATTACTTTAAAAATTCCTTTTTTGTTGTTTTCTTTTTATAAATAAATTCACTCTCAGTGCAGCCTGGCAGACCTACTGACTCGAGTGTCCTGTTCAGAGCAGGGCTGTATCAAAAGCACGCTCAAAGGAAGCTTTCTTCTTTATTCAGACATTCCCTTGCACATGGGCACATTCCTCATGGGTTTCCATCCTGACCTGGCATGGAGATTAATTGTGCTTTGGTGATGATTTAGCCTTTGATCCCCTATTGAGCCCCAGGACAAAGTGATAGTTGTGAGGTGGTTACTGGGATATGAACGATTTGCTATTAGGTGATTGACTGACATCCCATCCCTGTTTCACATAAATCCTGCTCTCAATATTCATAATAGCTTTCAATTCCTGCTGGCATGAGCAGGAGATGACTGGATAACCAGGAAACGAAAGACATAACCAGCCCCTTGAGTGATCCTAACCCCTGAAAAAGAAAATTGATGAATGACACGATGCAAACACTCCATTGCATCGGAGAGACAATTATCACGGTAGCCTACGAATATTTAGATGTATATCCAGTATGCACGGGGGGGAAAATGCATCTTTCAGCTAGGTAATATTTAACTGGTTTTAGCAGTAATTTTGTATTCTACCAATAATTTGCCTGCTAGCAAACAGGACAAAGAAAGGGTAAAATCTAAGACGCCGGGAGTGCAAAGGACTGCTGGATGGCCAGTGGTACTGTGAGCACTCAGTTATGGTTGTGGCAGGGATGTAAGAAAACCTTGGGCGTGACGACTGCCAATAAACGAGAAGAGAGTTGCCCCCGCCAGAAATTCTGCAGTGACCTTGTCCTGCCGGGCACCGTGAGCAAAATAGGACTCAGGCAAACACCGACTGCCTAAACCCGGGGTGTTTGTACAGCAGCTCGTAGCAGCTTTCTTTGGGAATGACACAATATTCACCATATGAAGCACGATCCTCCTAGCACAAGTGCCGCTGAAGCTGGGGATAAATGGGATGGAGCGTTGTTATCAGAACTAAGTGCAAGCTTTGAGGAATTTGTTTAGGTTAAATTCCACAAATTTTAGGATGGTGATAATAATGGTCATTATGGACCAAGTATTTTCCAGAGAAAGTGCCTTGAAATTGAAAACACACTAAACTAATGCTTAGTGAGAACAGTTGGTAAAGTGTTACCTCTAGTGAATTACAGTTGTCTTCTTTCTTCTCTGATAATTTGTGACAATTGCATCCTAATGCTATTTCATTGATTTCTACTCCACTTCAGCTCCCATGCTGGGTTCAGTCAGGGTGACGATACACAAACATTAACCTGCTATAGGGAGACCTACTACATGCGCTTTCTTCATAGAAAAATCCTACAGAATTTAAAAGGAGCGGACTTTAACATAGTTCTACACACATTCCTTTAGAAATCCATAGAATTGAATGAGGAGCCACATCAGTCATACAGATTACCTTTTTCTTAAGCTTTCACAGGAATTCCGATATATTCATTTCAAAAAATGACGCAGAGAATTTGTTGAACTGTTGAAGCTGTTACTTTACAAAATCCTATACCTCTGTTTTGCATACCTGCTTTTGCTGATAAGCCTTTAGCATCGACTTACCAGACCAGAGACAATAGACAGTGTTAACCTGAACTAACGCACTTTGACTGAATGACTGCGATGATGAAGCTAAGGACTATTTTTCTCTGCAGGGAACTTCATTTGGAGAGTGGGAAATTCCCAGGCACAAAACAATGACGCCAGGTGTTGGAAGAGGGAAATGTAACGCCGGGAAGGCTCACAGAGGCACGGGAAGCTGTGGGAGATGAAAGAGGAACCCGCTAAACTGACAGAAAAGCCAGATAGACATTGATAGGAAGAATTATAGAACAATCTCAGCCATGGCATCAGCTGATTTCACTAACGGCCAGTTAAACTGGGAGAACTCCCCGGTTCAGACGGCAAGCGGTGGTTTAGAGAAGGGTCCTGGCCCAGCAGACCTTAGCTGTAACATTTAAAAAAATGCTTGAGTGATGAGAAAATAAAGTAAACAAGCAGGGAGTTCATTTTTGTCTACATCTGTGTATCTTACAATGCCAAATAAACAGCACTCGTGTCTTAGAGTCCTCTGCAAAGCCCTCGTTATACGCTGTACTAACAGAGATAAACTACAAAAGCAAAACTGTCAAACTCTAGAAAAAATAAAGACCTGTGGGAGACAGGAAGTGCTGGAACTTCCAGCAATGCTCCTAGCTCTTTGGGTAAATATTTGTTAAGTTCAGTCCCCTCACGGACCAAACCATAGAAATACTCAGAGTTTCTATAAGAAGTTTCAGAATCAATATTTGTGCAGAAAACTTCCATGTCGTCATGGACCTGTGCTCTGGCATGTCCTTAGAGACCTGCTGCTCTTCTCCCTCCCAACCTTGGTACGAGCAATTGTTCTGCATGTGTCCAGGTTCTGCAGCAGCCTTTCAGAAATCATCTCTTAGAATCAGGTCTCATTTCTACCATGAGGGTCTATGCTATAAAGAGATATCCTGAACCCATCAGGGAAGTGAGAGAAGAACCAAAACATTTGTACTGCTTGAAGGAGATGTGCGTTCCCAGGCCTCTAAACTTAGACTAGTGTCTACCTCTTCACTTTATGCCTGATGTCACAGCCATTACCAGAGAAGCAGGGTGAGAAAAAGGTATTCTTGTTTGAGAAGCGGGTATTTATTTTCTTTCACAGTCTGGCCAGCTGGGTTGGCCACCACAATACATTTTGCTCTTCTCCACTAGTCAAGCATGATGCTTTAACTTAAATAGCACAGGACAGAAAGTCTACATTCGTCCTTGTGAATGACAAATTCCTAGTCACTAGGACACCAAACTAGTAAGACATATGGAAATCTTGCGCACAGGAAGATCAACATTTATTTAGTATGCATTTGTCTATAAATTTCCTATAGTTACTGTGTCCTTTTTCCTAAGCAATGGCATATAAATACATCATAAAGTAGTGAAGCATCATATGCGAAAGTAAGTCTTTAAGACCAATGACCTTTCCTGAAAGCTCAATGGCAAACTATCTGAAACGAAAAAAAAATCAACAATCTGATTTCAATTATTACGTTACGCAGACACAAGGGAAAGATTCTGAAAAAAAAAGAGATACAAACCCAGGATGAGGTTTTCACAGATGTTACCTTACTAGGGTTCCCACTATATTTGACAGGATAAGCCGGAAGAGAGCCTATTTTTGTATCTCGGGCTAAGCTGTTAGAAGCTATTTTTAATTCTACTGTAATGATCAGTACTTTCATTTCCCTTAGCAAACCAACAAAAAAACCCAGAAGACAAAGTCATACAGGGAGTCATAGGGAATAGCAGGCTGCAGGGGAAGAGACAAGGAGTTAGCTCAAAGCTGCTAATTCCACAAACAGAGGATGATGCACATATTAAAGGAAAGAAAATGGAAATTTTTCAAAACACCAAGGAATTTTAAGTGTTTGTGGATGTCACCAAAAATAGCCGACGATAATAGGACAGATACAAACTCCTACACTTGTGATGATCTTTACAGGGTTTATATTTTCCACAAGTTAAGCAGTCAGCACTCCATATGCATGACACACTCAGATGTATGCAAACTAGACAGCTCTCAATTTATCTATAACTTCACGTTCATACTGTATATAATTAGAGTTACAACTAAGCATCATCACAGATACACTGGTTTTCTGTCCTCCACCCCGCAAGACCCAGTCCTTGTTACATGTAGACAACTCAAGATGCATTCCTCCAATTTTTCTTGTCTTTTGGTCCACACAGTAGATAAGCAGATTACCGGTACTTTACAACACTTCCCTTTGCTAGGCTTCAGTATTTTAAAGCTCTTTAGTTGCTCATTTTCCTTAACTGGCAAATCTCACTTCTTAAATTCAAGCTACGAATTCATGAAGCACACCTTGAGAATCTGGTCACCAGAGCTCCCGGATTAACCGTGACATTTGCATAAAGGTAAACTTAATGTTGCAGTTCCAGAGCTTGTATCCTCTAAATTGCACTTACTGATGAAATACGAAATCCTCTAAAAGGGTTTTCCAACCTAAACCAATTTGTAAAGTTGGTTTTTTTTAATCTAAAACATTAAAGAAATTAAAGTGATCGGCATATAATTAGATTAATTATTCATATCTTCCAAGTTGCTTTAATTCTAATATATAAAAAAAGATTAAATATCCACTCAAAGGATTAGGCAAAAAGTCAAGCAGCAGCAACACATTTACATTACCTTACTGTGCAAATTATAAAACTAATTAGTCTAAAGTTTCATAAAAATGAATTGGATCTTCATTCACACGCTAACACAACTTTACATATTCAAAACTGACACCCATATTATTTTCTCGTGTTTGTAGTACGAGTCAGCCTCCTGCCTCTGCAACTGCCACTATGTTAGAACAGCTCTGCTTTTGTTCTAACTAGCGAAAATTAAATCTTGACCTAAATTTATAAAAAGCTAAAAATGTTTCAGTCAACTGCATGAAAACGAAAAGTCCAAGAGAGCCTCATTATAAATCTCACGCTAATACTGTTGAAATAGTCTGAAACAATTCTTTATGAAAATCAAAAGATTGTTTTGGTTGCTTTTTTGACGCTTCTTTCTGATCTAGATTTCTTTCTTCTGAAAGTGCATGTAATTTCCAGCGTGCTGCACATTGTTTTCTCCTCATCTCAAATCATGTGAACGTTCATTAAAAGTCCAAGGCTGCGTACTATAAACAACTATGCCCCCCTTCTTTGAAAATTGCTCTTTTCTGAATAAAAAGAGATTTCAGAGGAGTACAATGAGGACCAAAAAAGAGACTTTCCTATCCCGAGTTTCTGCTGAGATAGTGCTGTGGGGCGGTTTCTGAGAGCTAATGAGTACCCTTAAATATCGCTAACACTCTCTATGGTCAGATATTCTTGTTCTGGGTAGAAAAAACTATTAAAGAATAATAATATTTCCATTAGCTCATTAACCACTAAGAAAAAACCAACAGTGTTAGCATCTTGAAGATAGTGTCTTGTGGGCAAAGAAAGAAACAGATTGTTCTAGTTTCTTAAGGTTGTTACTCACCCTTATCTAAGGTAAAATGAAACCCACTGCTTTTAACAGTTTTCCAAAGAATTGCTTTGCCTATTTTTAGCCATGTAAGCTATGTAACACTTCAAAAGCAGACTGCACTGTATCAAAGCATGCTTTTTCATTACACAAGGCCTGTAGAAGTTACACAAATTACCTGTAAAAAAACCTAAAGAGGATATTAATGTCTGAGATGTCCGGTGAAACCTGAAGACAAAAGTCAACATTTTCAAAATTAAACTGTTGATAAAATCATAGAATGGTTTAGGTTTAGGAAAGGACCTTGAACATCATCAAGTTCCAAACTCCCTCCCACGGGCAGGGACACCTCCCACCAGCCCAGGTTGCCCAAGGCCCCATCCAGCCTGGCCTTGAACACCTCCAGGGATGGGGCAGCCACAGCTTCTCTGGGAAACCTCTTCCAGTGCCTCACCACCCTCAGAGTGAAAAATTTCTTCCTGATGTTTAATCTAAACCTGCCCTCTTCCAGTTTAAAGCCATTCCCCCTCGTCCTATCACTACATGCCCTTGTAAAAAGTCCCTCCCCAGCTCTCCTGTAGCCCCTTTAGGTACTGGAAGGCCACAATAAGGTCTCCCCAAAGCCTTCTCTTCTCCAGGCTGAACAGCCCCAACTCTCTCAGCCTTTCAAAATGACTGTTAGAAACGTTCCTTGGACATTATTCTTGTCGTTTCAGGCTTTCAAACAACCGGACCCTCATGCAGCTCTTCAGGTCTGGAAAGAAGGGTAGTTGCTTTTCGAGAGCCAAAGAAGAAAGGGGTTCTGGGCTGGGAGAGTTTTGCTCGTATACCTTGATTTCGTTAAAAGTTTGCTGCCTGTTGGCCATAACTGAGATCCCACTCAGGGACGGCTGACAAAGCAAAAGTTCAGAGCTACAGCCAGGCTAGCACAGATGCTAATGGTGCTCCAGCAAAACGGGAAGGCAGGCTCTTTCCAAACGCTTCTCTCCACAGCCCTCTTACATGCATCATGCAATTAACTCCTTGATGGGGTTAGGAAGCAATATTTTGTTCCGACTGATGGAAGGATCTTTACGTGATCAGAAAACAATCATCTTGGATGGACTATTATAGTTCATTTCAACACCAAGTGGCCGGCTATTAGGCAGCTGGAAGTTCTGACGATAATAGAAAAGATAATTAGGCTAGTTCACTGACAGCAGAAGGAGCACTTGCCCTGCCATGAAGACGGCTAAAAGTTTGAAGAAATAAGAAAAACTAGAAGGAAGGTAAATTCACTAGAATAAGCAGTTGGTGCTTTAGAGCATAATTATCAGAAAGAAAACACGTTGTTTAGCATACTTTATGTTAATGGAGGGCTAGCATGGCCCACTGTGCATAATTTAGCTGAACAATTGATAAGAAATTTTAATACATATATATATATGATTACGGCTACAGAAAAAAAAGACAAAACACAAGAGAGATCATAATAGGCACACGTGAACTCTGAAGGCCTAATTACATCACGGGGGAGGGTAAGCAGTTACTGCTGAATCAAGCAGAAAATTGGGGTAATTTGTAAACAGGTAGAGCTGTTATCCAGGTGCGCCAGCATGTGCGTGGGGGCTGGCGGTGGGGCTTCGAGCTGAGGACTTCCATCTGCGTTACAGAGCAAGCAGCACAGCTGAATGCTTCCCTCAGCTTAACCAAAGGAAATTAAACACAGAAAAAGGGCCAAGTAGCCCCCCTTGCCACCCCACTGCAGCCCCCTACCCAGCCAAGAGCTGGGTAACCCAATGCAGTGGGATGTTTGCAGGAAAAGAAATACCATCCGTGGGTGAAACCTGAAGTTAGTGCTTGTGTGTGTGAAGCTCAGAGATAAAGCTAACTGACTTGGTGTTCTGCCATCAGCACACTCCCTACTCCACCGAGAGTGAAATATTTCATACGTGGCTCCCTGACAGCAGAGGGAACCATGCACAGGTGCCAGTGATGCCTGGTGAGGGCATGGTCTCTCCCCCGGAGCAGACAGGAGTTTCTTTAGGTGGCCAGTTATGGGAAGGAGAAAGGGAAATCAAGTTGCTGGGACTTCCAGCAAGAAGTATGCCAAAGGTTACTCATTTCTAGGATGGATGGATGGGAGAAGCTGTCTTGCACTGGCCAAGTGTCATAGAAGGTTTGAAACTGTATTTTTCAAAAAAAATATGTAATAGAACATGATATTTCAACAAGTTATAACAATGTGCCTATTGTCCTCTCTTGGGGTGGGGTGGCAGAGGAGTTAAAATGTCTCCTGGTGCCTTCAAAAGTAGGAGTTTGAGTCTCACTCTGACCTCCGCCAACAAGAGGAATCAAAGTAAACTGGTAGGTGTGTGACCAGTTGCCGTTTAGCGAAGCATTGCAGCTTCATGCTAACCTGCCTCAGGACAGTTTTACTGTATAGCCAAGTGCCTAACCCTGATGCATTAAAAATGTGGGAACAAAAAAACACTTTGGAAATCCTTGCATCTCAGATTGAGTGCTCACACATGTCGATATTGCAGCCTGGAGGTTTAAGCAGAAGCTCATAAAATAGCTCCTGACAGCACTGCGTGGGAAATACTGCTAATGTTTTTGGAGAGGTCATTTCCAGTTGTATCGCTATGGTAGATACCTAGCAGATTTTACTACAAAGAGCAAGCACGTTAGCTCCTGCCATGCGTGCACAGCAATTCTGGCAGGCCCAGGGTGTGGGTTTTCCCCATCAGATTCATTCATCTCACTAGCAACACGCAAACCAAACAGGCTAGTCTCTTTAGAAACTGGCCTAGTGGCAATCACAGCCTTCAGAGTCCTGTCATGCGAGGACAGACCTGCCAGCACCATGGCCCTGCAGAAGCCCTGACCACAGCCACCAGCTATGGAAGGGTCCCGGGAGCCATCAAGCAGCTGTTCCCAGGCCATGCTCACAGACCTGGACCTGAGGGAAGCACTCTAAGGCACATCAACTGTTACAGTCATGCATATTTATGTTGCATCTTTGCCATATTTTCTTTTAAGGGTCTCCAGGATGACCAGCCAGCCCCAGCCACCAAATCCCAGCTGAAGCTTGCAAAGGAATTCAAGGATGAGGAGTGAGCAGAAAGCTAGGACTGTTTTCTAATGATTTTTTTTTTTTTTTTACATTAAACCTCCCTCCATCTGTGCCTTTTTGTGCCAGACAGACCAGTAATTATCAGGAAATCCCTTCACTTTTAATCTACATCAGTATGAATGCAATCTCGGAGCAACCCACGGTGACTGGAAGCTATTATTTTCATAGGAAATAATAGTGACTGGAAGTGATAACTCACGGTGCTCAGTGTGTGTGTCATCATCTGATAACATGCAAGGCTGTACATCCCACCACATCGTTCTGTTGCAGGGCTACGATAGCCTTTATTAAAGGGGAACGATTGAACCAGGAACCTTGTCAAAGCTGCAGGGGAGGCTGCGGGGGTTGTATCAACATGGAACTTCCACTCATTATTTACGGCCATAAAAATCTGGGGCCTTGGAATTGGCAGCATGAAAAGCTGTTTCAATTTGAGCTATAATTCTCTTTTGTACTTTCAGTCATTGACTACGTCTCAGATAAACATTCGTTCGGGAGACCAAGATTATGGCACAGAAAAAAAAAAAAAAATATAACAACCCAAGGATATTTAGCTCTCCTCCCACAAATTCTTCCTGGAAATATTCTTGCAAAATCCTCTGCCCACTTGAACAGTACGCTTATGATTAACTGCAGATGAGCCCAGCAGCTTGCATATGTAGTTAATTTGCTCTAAATTTCCATGCTGTATTATAACACTAATGATCACTAATAATAGACAAACCCACAGTTTATTGAGTAAGTAATTTGAGACATTATGATTTTCATCATGTGAATAGGATCAGGCTGACCAATTTAAACTGGGCAGAAAAAGATAAATAATGTGCAAATCAATCACAACACCAGCACGCTCTGTTTCTTTGCAAAATGATACGGATTGATTGGTGAAAAGAAGGCCCTGCTAGTTACTACTGCTAGGAAATACAGTCAATAAACTTCCATGCTCAAGAGTAAAAGGTCAGATGTGGAAGGAAGTTTATACCTAAACTGCAAAAGTGATTTTGTCACCTGACTACACGGGCTCAGATGAGTTTGCATTCTGCCCTGATGGGTGAGGCATGCTTTTAAAGAATAATGAAGACAGATAACATATCGTGCAGCCAGTAAAAAGGAAACCGTGCTAAACATGGACAAAACTATGTGGAAAACAGTTGCACTCTGGCTTGCGGTCAAAGCTATCTTCTAAAATCATGTAAACAAGATAGCCATCACGTGCCGTCTGAGAGACAGCTATTTCAGGACTAAAATAGACACTTATATTTGTTTTTCTTTCATAGGAATTCTAGTTTTGATTGAAGCATTTATTTTTAACTTTAGAAAACACTGACGGTTCATTAATTAAAAATCCTATTTAGCACATTTGTAATTAATTGCTTTAAAGAATAGTTAAAAATAGAAAACAACTAAACTACATTTAATGACTTCATGAGTGATTAGAGTACTCGAATGAGGAGTACCTGCCTGTGGCAGTGGGACTTGCAAGGTACTTTGAGAATTTTGAATGAAGTTTTGTTTTGTATAAAGCATTATTAATTTTTAGAGAACAAAGGAAAGGAGAGGAAGAAATTTCTTGGATTCATCTCTCCTTGGACTTCACTCTATGAGCCTCAGACACAGACTTCGCTCCAGCAGAAGGCAGCTGCACATACGTCTCTCCAGAGCCTGGTAATAATGCTCAGAGGTATGGAGAGAGCAGAAAGCTTTAATATAATGTCTCCACAGTACTCTTCTGGGAATAAGAGTCAGCATGTGAATTGAACTTGCACCCAGTTATCTCATGACTGCAGCTTACCCTCAAATCACAAGACAAAAATACTACAAAATATACTGTGGGGAACAATTCCTGATTGTTTCCAGGGCATGGATTAAGTGTAGCCAAACGACTTTTTTTCTCTAACTCAAAGGCTTTTCTGGCCAGCCAGCCAGTCAAATCCTTCATGTTTAAATAGAAAACCTGGAAAAGGATCACAATATATTCCATTTTTTTCTTACACATTTTTACTACACTGTGTTCAAAATACATCTTTTTTTTATTTAAATGCAACTAATTTCATGCATGGATACGTAGTGTCATGTCCTGGAGTGATTTTGTACTGACAAGTCTAGCATATCAGAATCCGTGAAATCTTGGAATAAAAATACCCCAGCACTGCCTATTGTGCCTCTCAGGGAAATGTTTTGTTAAACATTGCAAATTCCCTTCGTTGAAGCAATGAGATGCTTTCTCAAAAAGGGAGCACAAAGAGAAGATGAATACTGAGCAAAAAGGAAAGAATTAATAAACAGACTGAAAGATGCCAAAAGAAGACGGTTCTGAGACTTCTACTTCTTCACCTGTGCTGCCCTGAAGTCACCTCTAGCACCTGAGGCGGAGACTGACACAGCTAGCTCCCAGCTTTAACGAAGTATTAAATCCAGACGGCACTCTATGAAAACGGTCAACTTGGTTTTCCCCACTGATTTTTCTCTGCAAGCCCAGACTAGGTGGAAACCAAAGCTATCTATTTGCCTCTGCTGCACTAGAGCAAAGGACAGGGAGGAGGACAGCCCGCGCCGAAAGCCCTCCAGATGTTTCCCAAATGGGGGAAGCCTCTGCTCAGCGCAGCTTCGGTGAAAGAAAATATGGATTCCCCTCATCAGCAGAGGAGGGCAGACTCCTTGCTTCAGTCCTGATTTCAAACCAAAGGGAAAAAACGTGAACAAACAACGTATGAGACACGGTAAGCAGGCAGAATCAGGGCGGATACTCCACTATCAACCAGCCCAAAGCGACTAACTGCTGCAGCCAAGTGCTCTTCAAAACATGACGTTTTGGCCATTAGCTTATCAGGCTGTGGATTCAACTGTGCCGTCATTGAAATATGTGACAGGCAAGCGATGCTCCCTTCTTTCTGCTTGCTCCGAAGGCGGCCGCACTCACAACACTCCCGCTGCTTTATTCATTTGCAGAGTGTTTCTTCTGATAGGCAGCCGGGCTTAAAGTAGCCACTTTTATCTTCAAGCATAATTCTCCATTCATATATTGCAAGAAACACTTCGCACCTTGTAAACTTTTAGATAGCACTACCGAGCCAAAATGGACTCAATATTTTTAAGGACTCATGGACCAAGTGTGACTGAAGTCTGCATGAATCATCTGCATTCAAGCCATAGTACCGGCTGTGAAATAGCTACTGACTCAGTGCACTGTCAGCAGAATATGCTTAAGCATATCCTTTCTTGTCCTTTTTTTTTTTTAATTATTTAACACATTTTAAACATTAACTTTAAATGAAAAATACTTGGATGAAAAAAAAGTTTCTAATCCAAAAGTATCCTCCCATTTTATTAAAAATAATTAATTGATCCCTGATAACTCATAAGGATGCATGCTACATTTCTTATATCTATTTTATATGTGTAAACATAGATACAGATAATTAAGCTGACTTGCTAGAGCCCACGCTTTCCTGGGCCAGGTCAGAGCGAGAGCACCTAAAGTCACAGGATATGTCCATACTGATGTACAACAATCCCAACCAGTCAAGTGAGCTGCCCTACCTGCCCCCCTAGGGGCCCCTGTGGTCCGTCACAAAGCCTTTCCTGCTCTACATCCTTCTCCAACAAGGCCCTAACCTGCATTCTCAGACTCACCTGGGCTGCGCGGTGCCAAACCCTGCTGAGTAGCCAGCCTCATGGTACATTTTCTGTGGTGGCTGGAGTCAGTCTCAAGCTCACTCGTACCTTCTCCGTGGCACCCTCCTGCCTCCGTTGTGCTGACCCAACCTCTTGTGAGGCTCCACTGAAAACTGACCCACCAACCTCAGCCTGGATGCAGGAGCCCCAGGAAAAAAAAAAAAAAGGCAGAGAAGCAGCATGGTTTGCTTGGGGTAAGGTACTGAAGAACATCTGAGAGGAAACCACCCCTCAGAAGCAATGTTCACGCAACAGGATTTCACAGGTCCCAGGCAATCAAGTCCCCCTGAACCGCTTCTGAAGCGCAGCTTTTCTCTCAGATGTTAAGGGAAAGAAATGTCCTTCCTGTATTGCTCTTTTTTTTTTTTTTCCCCTCAGTGATTCCTGTACCATTTTTTCTTCTATTTAAACATCTTTAATGGAAGCTGGTTTATCTTTGCTAGCCTAGAAATTCAACCAGAACTTCGATGCTTTTTCCCCCCGCCCCAGCTATAATAAAAGATCTTGTAGGTGCAGCGTTCAATCTCCCTGGCCTCAATGGATACAAATGGGAAGAACTGTCACGGACTTTGGCTACTCTGTTGATCACTGTACAGGGAAGAAGAGAATCCACATCAGTCTCTGAGAGGGGCTGGCTATGCTATATCCACTGAAGTAAAGAGGAGCAATAATTTCATTTTAGCATGAAAATGAGAAGAGATCGCTGGGAGCCCACACTGGCTGAGCCACAATTTTACACCGTAACTTCTAAGAATAAAAGTCTGGTTGAAATAATGCCGCAGTGTATAAGCAGCGGTTGGTTCAAGACCTGCAAGAATACCTCTTGGGCTTAACACAGTTTCAGAAAGAGGCAACAGATTTCATTTCTGTATAACGATTGCTCATGATACTCATTTGGAGAGTCAAAATACCAGTCTCCCGAGAGTCGCAGCTTTACAAATGTCTGTGGAAACAATTTTTCATTCCTCCTCCTTTTAGCACAGCTTCCCCTTTCTTTACAGATATTTATCAGGCTTGGGTAAGAGCTGTATCTACAAAATATCAAAAAATAGGTCTTTATTAAAAAAAAAAGTAGCATTTTAAAATTTGGTTTCAACTTAGTAATTCGTAAAATGTTAACAAATTTCAGCTTGGTTTGTCCATCTTAAAACTCCAGGACCTACATCCAGGAACTTAATACCAGCAATATAATTTTAAAGCTGTTAAATAATCCCTTTATGGCAGGTAACAGAGCACTGTTGGACTTGAAAAATGGAATTAAAATTAACTGGATTTTTAGCAATGTGAGGATGTTAGAATTAGAGCTGTGAAGGCAGTTAATTGTATTAGTAGGATGGATAATTAAAAATTACCTTCTCAAAAGAAGAAATCCCATCTATTACACATTTGTCAAAATTTTGGATTGGACAAGTGATACCACAACCTAACTCCTTCTCTCTTTGTATTTCTGCAGCGGGCTGTGGGGTGCCCTGTATCAGAATCTTACACGATGTGTCAGAATATAAGTTATGCAACACTAAAAGTAAGGATATTTTTCAACTGGATGTTTCAATACCTAATCTGAATTTATTGTGGTGGATGGAAGCAAAGAGAATGCTAAAGAGGACCCGGCATCGCTGAACTGGCAGATACTGCAATTCATTCGCCATCTCATGTTAATTAGCTTTCCTTGTTATTCAGGGAACAGAGCACACTAGAAAAAAGTGGCACGTTTCATGCTTTCTAGACTTGATTGAGATCGCATCTTTTCAGCAGCAGCTGGCATTTCCATGGGCACAGTCAACCAGAGCAGGATGTAGCTGCGCTGAATCTCCAACCTAAAGCGCTTGGTGCTCTGCAACAGCAGCAGCAACGTGTCAAGGTGTCTGCAAACAGATACTCGGCGCTACAAGAAGGAACCACAGAAGTGGGAACCGAGTCGCTGCAATTCTCAAAAAGAATATTCACTGTAAGCAAATTTTTAAAAACCCTTTGGTAGGTGGCGTTCAAAACAAGAAGGCTGAGAAAAAATGCGGGTCCAATGGGTAATGGATCCAAACGGGGATTCAGGAGGGCTGAACCGATTCTATTTCCAGCCCTGTTTCACCTGCAATCACTTACTTTTCCTGTGCCTCATCTGACTCCTCTTTAAAGCAAGAATAATAACATTCACGCACCTTTTCCAAGTTATTTGAGATTTATAGGGAAGAAACCCTACCAAAAGGCTAGGTATTATCTGACCAGCCATGCTATTGCCTTTGTTTGCAGCTGGTTCTTCAATGGAAACCAGATTACGCACCCTCAAATTCATAAGGAAATATTGGCCTTATATTGGAAGATTAGCTCCATCTTTCATGGGGAACCAAAATAACAGAGCACTGCAAAACTCCGTTACCTGCAAAAAATCACAAAGTAGTAAGCTGGTATTGCAGGAGGGAGACAGAATTAAGGTATCAGAACTGCCATCATCTGTCTCCTATGTTTCCAATATATTCATTTTCCTAACCTTAGCAATGTTGCATATAATCTGCTTACTGGTGTTTTCAATCACAACTTCATCTAAACGAAGCCTTCAGTGTGGGAATTTTGAAGTTGCTGTTTATTTCCAGCCCCAATCACGCCACCATTTCATCACTGCTACTGTCTGTGCACGTCGAAATGTTCTGTCAAACACAGCCTCTAACACAAGAACATGCGATCATGATCCTCTGAATGGGAGGGGATTCTGGGGATTTATTACATCAATGTATAATCCACACCTTTTTATGACATCTCCATCCTGAGGATCTGTAAGGTTCATTCTCAGTGACACTAATGGACACAGTTCAGGCATAATCCTCATGAAGGATCTTCTGATCTGGAATCTGAATCCCACCACACATCACATGGCAACATCTGGCAAGAGGTCAAATAAGTTTGGGGCGCACTGAGAAATGCTGGAGAGGACTGGTTAGCTACTTGGTCAGTAGTACAAAGACATGCAGAAAGCACAGGTTGCTGGTGGAGTTTCCACAATCAGTGAAATTTAATTTAATTAGTATATTGTCTCTTTCATCCACAAGCATTCTCTAAACCTATAACAATTACATACGCATCGCAGACAAAAGATCTGCTGAGTGACTGAAGAATGCCCTTTTTGCCTATGGTTTAATGAACCAAAACCATGATATAGCCAGGACTGAAAAATACTCTACTGAGCAACTGAGAACATTCTTCAGAGCAGCTACCCCCACAGGACCCAAAAGTTAAGAGCAGAGTTATAGATTTGGCCTTCTTCTGAGAGATGGTGCAGCATGTTGTAAGGAATAATGGTTGGCACTGACTCAGTTCCTTTGTGGTGAAGTCTACAGAGGCATCTTAACCTGTCACAGCTAATGGGTTTTGCTACGGATGCCAAAGCATAACATGGTGAAAGCATTTGAAGAAAGCAGCATAAAAATATCTAAAGCATTGATAGTCTCAGGGGCAATTTAAAAAAAAAGAATTTTTTTTTTTTGTCCAATAGGTTTCCAGTAGCCCTACAAACACTGGAGGACAGCAAAGTTAATGAAGAAGTAATGAAATAACTGAGGGGAAAAAAGAACTGTGAAAGTTTTTTTAAGTAATACAAAATCATTACAAAGTCCTGGGTAGACATGCATTTTTAAACAATGGCTGTAATAACGGAAAATTAGGCTCCATGACTTATTCATAGGCTTCTGGTTAACACTGTTCTCCATTTCAGGCAGTTCACTTTATAAATAGCATCTTTAGGTGAGATGCCATTGTTTTGGCCATGAAATATGAAAAAGAACCACCCATTCTTGTGAATTAGAGATTATTTCTCTGCATTTCATAACCACATCTGAAGATGTGGATTTCAGTGCAGATTATGGAGGAATTGCTCCTGTTTGGAAAGGCAGAGAGGACCCCAAGCGATAAATATTCCACTGTCAACTCTAAACCCCCAGTCGCCTATTTGATATAGAAATCGTAAAAATTTAAAGGAAGAAAACAGTATTTGATGAGTCTACAATCTTGATACTTAAGGGATAGTCAGAGGACCTATAAATCCTCAGTGGAATTAATAATTGAGACTCCTGAAAGCTCTAAAAGGAAATATTAAATATGCAAAATCTTGGTGAAAAGCATAATTAAGGCCATAAATGCCTAAAAGTTAAAAGGGCAGGCTACCTCTCTCAAAGATTTTCCAGTATAACATTTATATGGAAGTATAACACAATACATTTTTAAGCAGCATTCTTTATTACCTTTTTTGCACCAATTTTTATCTTTTCCTTTCAGTGTTAAACAGTATATTTTAGAATACAGTTTCCAAGATCTCCTGAATTAAATGGATGATATGAAGGCCCACGCTCTTGTTTTCTGCTATTAAAAGGTTAAAAATGTCACTCCTCCAACTTCTCAAAGTTAATAGCGTCTTCTGTGCTGGGTAAATGGCATTTACTTATAGGGCTGAGGTTTTCCCTTCTCTTTTATCATTCATTTTTTCTCTTCTTTTCTAATATAATCGGGTTGGCTCTTCTCCAATTTTAAGCACAGTTTTTAGTTAAGGAGGAGGAAGCCTCCGGCCCTGACACAAAAGTCCCAAGACCTGCAGTTGAGTTAGCCCAGCTGTCGGGGGAAGAAAATCTTCCCTCTTTGGTTCCAGGCATTTCAACTTTTCCAATGAGTGTTCACAGGTGTATCTATACGAGCCCTATATGTATGTATGTGCCACGTGAGGTCTCTGGAGACAGACACAGCAGGATTTCATATTCCTTACTGAATTAACAAGGATACTCTTTTCAATAGTCCTGAATACTAATTTTAAAATTTTAAAGACAACAGGTGCTTGGTACCTTTGACTATCAGGTCCTTGCATTTTCCAGAACATGCTGAATTGATAAAAATATTGATCTTCAACGGGAGAGGAAAAGAATCAGGTTTTTTTTTTTTTTGCATTAACTTCAAGAAAGAAAAATATTTTCATTTTGTACGAAGCGACTTGCAGAAAAATAGCCATCCATTACAACGCAGCCTACACGCAGCTTCCCCCTCTCCAAACCAGTACTTTTTCTTGATACTAACCCCACCCCACGTATTTGGAACATCTTCCCTCTTGGCAGGGATTTGTTTGCTTTTACATCTAAGCATTTCTGCTCACAGCAGGTTTGAAGTAATGGAAGTTAATATCACGCAATTCTGATAACCATCTTGCTTTTTATTCCTCAGTTCCACTGTGACAGGAATTTAGCAGCTAAAATATAAAAAAATAATACTGGTAGATTTAAAGATTAGTTTTGTACCATTTGAAAGAAGTGATTCCAAGCCTCTCTTGTGAGGCTTCATTGCTCCGTAACTCAAGAGTCTGACAGAGTGAGGGAAGTGGAATAGAGATGATATTCACATGACATAACTCTAGCAAGATATCTCAGGGCCCTTTCAATTCTATAAAGTCCAAAGCCATGATTTTTCTCCTGATAGGATTACTCACTCGTTAGCCCAGCCCATATTTTTTGCCAGAGTCCTGGAACTGATCAAATCAGAGACTTCGGTCCAAAAGCATTCTTACCCTTCCACTCTTCTCTGCCATTTTTATGTTGTTGTAATGCGTATTCTGCACTGAAGACTAAATTTCAGGATAAAAAGATAAGGGAAGACATAGGCCTATCCCAGCTCAAAGGTAGTGACAGCCGTTAATTTCCACAAATATTCAGATTACTTACAGTGTAAATTTTATGAATGCTATAATGCAGCATAGGAAAACAAAAATTAAAGTATCAGCGATAAGGGAATTTTAAGATGCATCCTTTCAGATTACTTCTGTTGTGAGCATCACTAGGAAGCCTGCATTCTCCCAAGGCAGAAGAGATGATATATCTGTTGATAATGGCTTTGTAAGAATGTCAGTCCTTTAACTGCACGTTTTGTTGTCATAAAGGTTCAGCTATATATATAAGTATTGTATAAAAATGGCAACCAAACTCTTAAGAACTAATTTAGCCACGTAGGCACAGATGTCTAGGTAACGCAAGAGTATATAGCTGTGTCTGGATTAGGATTGAAAAAGATAATAATCGTGCTGGATACCATTAGAAGATCAGGAGAGCTCTCCCCTATGACCTTCCAAAAAATGGGAGGAATTTTATGTTGCCACGGGGGGATATTTCATGTTACACCGTAGTTACGATACCCAAGCACTGGACTCTCACAACTATTTAATGCCAACAGGAGCCTGATTATCAGGTTGTTATTTTTCTTTGCACAGCTGCTGTTCTCTACATTTTATATGTTCATCCACGAAGCAGTGAAACAGGACTCCCTGGACAACTTTTCAAGAACTGGGTTGTAAGCTTGTTTGCTGCTTCGTGACACCTTTTGTTTGGGCATTTAGCTCCCAGAGTTTCCTTCAGCTATTTTCAAGCTTCGGTTTGCTTTTGGTCTGACTCAAAGGCTGACTTAAAATGCTAACCCTGGTAGCTCAGTTCCCCTTTTAATGGATGGTTGTTCGTGTCTTAAATCACCCGCGTTCCTGAAGTACATCATGTCAGCTCCAGCACAGCTGACAGAAAAGGCACAGAGATATGGCAGGCCACCCTGGGCCACAGGTTTAGAGCATCTGTGGGAAATATGGTATTTCTGACACTCTTTTAAAAAGGAAAAGAAAGATGTGAAAAATAAGGGATTTTTGACACCCTTTAAAAATAAATAAAAAGGCAGTGAAACATCTGAACTGCCTCGAACACGGCTCTGAAGACTACAAGGTAATGAAACATGGGATGTCTCCCAGCAAAGTCCACGCGACAGTGTGTCAGATGGGCTGGAGAGAATATGATATATCAAGCTACTTTTTTGCTTTTTCATATTTAGTCTTCTTAAAAAGAAGCCATCATAGGGTGTGCAATAAATATTTCTGACCAGGTATTCCTAACAAAAGCCACTGAATTGTCAGCTCAACTTTACTGCCTACAGCAAACCATGTCAGACGAGATTGATGCATGTAACACTCTCCAGCGCACAGAAAACCCCTGAACCCAAAACATTTACCAAAAATCCAACCACTATAAACCAGGCTATAAACTGTTAATTTACCATTTTATCCTATTCTCATTTTTCTGAGAGACACAACTGAGAAAGAAAAAATAATCCTGACCGGATTCACAGATGAGGTGATAATTACATCCCTCCTACACAAAATCCAACTAACTAGAATTTCTTCGGGGAAGAAAAAAAAAAGTATACTTCCACTTCAACCCACAGGGCTGGTGTGTGGTTATTCTGCAATTATTACAGAAGCTGGAGCAGCAAGTGTTACCATCCCTAACACACGCACACAGAGTCTCGCGGGCCACGGACGTGTCTGTGCCTGTACCCCACACTCCTCCCGCGCTCTGCCCAGACGTCCCCACCGGCTCTGGTGGAACGGCACTGGAGTGCCAAATGAAGAAAGCTTTCATCTCTCCACCTGCACACATTTTCTACCCATACGTAAGCCACTCAACTCCCATTTCAGAACCAGCCCCAGGTGAGTTTCTCTCATTCTCTATCCATTTAATAAGCCTGACCTCCTGAGTTCTTTCCCGGTGCAAAGACTATAATTAATAAGCCACTCAATCCATCATATTGACCTGCATTATTTTATATTTAAGTTAATGGCAGCAATGAAAAAAGGATTTTAAGGTTAAAATATATGTACCACATATCTTTGTATAGTTTCTTTTTAGTCATATAGATAAAACTTACATGAAAATATAGCTTTGCCACAGCCAGATCTTCACTAGCTATATGCATCACATCAAGGTCAAATACTTCCTACTTTGCAAAACTTTTGGGACCTGATACCCACAGACCTCCAAAGGCAGGTAACAGTGTCATCATCCTTTACACAGTTACCAATTCAATCATATCTCTAATTGTTTAAAATGATTCACATTTCTTTATTTATATATTTTCCCCCTCATGACACCCTGAGAAGTAGGAAGAGGATCTCATCAGGTAGGAACATTTTGTTGTATGCAGAAAAGGAACCCATATTAACCATAGCTTAGTCCTCAGCTTACAAAATTACTCATACTATTCAACATGGAAAAGGTTGGAGATGGCACATATAAACTAAAAGTACAAGACAAAATAAAACTAGAAATGACAAGCAACAAATATGTGATGTATTTTCCCTCCTTAGGGAGCACTGATAATACGCTTTGGAGAAATGCCTATATTGAACTATTGTAGAATATCTTCTTGTGTACAAATAACACTTCATAAATCCATTGTAGGAGTAACTAACGTAACGGGCTATCATAGGGCAATTGCTAGTAAAGGATTACCGAGGAAGCTGCTGAAAATCTTTCATGCTTGACATAGCCCAGTGATTCACTAACCCTGCAAACGCTTTCCCAGATAGAGACCTACACCTTTGCCAGCCAGGAACCCCAAATGCTAAGAGCGGCACGTCAGATGATCGCTTCATCCCCAGTGACCACTGCAGAACTGACAGCCTCTAAATTACTGCCTGAAAAGCATATCGCACGCCGTCTGACAAAAGAATGAGAAGGGAAGGAAAAAAACCCCACAGACTGTGTAACATCATCCGTTCCTCTGAGGGGATAGGATGTTTCAGTCTTCCGTTTCTTTAACCCACGGAACCAAATGAAAAATATATGACGACAAACAACCTGCAAACAGTTCCACATCTATTATACAACTGAAATCATAAGAAATGAGCTTGTTGAAATAACAAATGAACTTGCAATTGCTTTGCTTCGCATAACTCCCATATGTTTTTAGATATGTTTTGAAAGACAACTTTTTTAGATTAATAAATGCCACATGATATACTTGGTTCTCGTCCACTGAGGACTGGGCCCAATCACAGCTAAAAGCTTTTGCCACTTAGAATATGAATGGAGAACATCACGGCACAAATGGAAAAAAAATACATGTTTATGGTTATGAGAATATGCAAATATGCTGCCTGGTCTCCATAATGTCCTTGCCATGCTCATAGAAGATTTGAATTTCTCACCTGGAATTGCTTTTTAGAAAGTAGAGGGTGAGTGGGGGAAGGAAGCAGAAATAGCTTACACGAGGAAGGCAGTGACATTCCACACCTACTCTCCCTGACTCAAATAAAGCAGGACCTACCAATTGTTTTATTATCTGTTCCATAATATAGCTCATTATTCAACACTCACAGGTTGAACATTGATGTTTGCATATTGGGAAGGGACTTCTCATAGCCAAAATAAGAATGTTCTCATTCATAGCGCTTCTGATGACACTTCAGCCAGAAATTCTCTCTGGTGTAAAGGTGACCCATTTCAAAGCAGTGTTTAAACATTTCCTCTTCTTGAAATTTGTGCCCGCACACCTTTAAGAGCTTTGGTTCATAAAGATGTTTCTTTGCCAATTGTTCCCTTTATTGCCATACGCCCCAGAAGAGTTAAATCTTGGGGGGACTGGAGGGACTGGACTGCCTCAGCAGACTCACCGATGGGAGAGAAAAGTGTGACTATTGGTCAACTCAGTACTAATGAAACCCATTTCTAATAGCTACCTGGAAGTCTTCAACATAGGTGGTCTCCAAGTAATTCTTCATGGACTGCAAAACTCATCACCATGAACACCAATGCTATTTGAGCACAGAGGTTATGGACTTCCCGCAGCCAGGAGGGTCCCTCCTCTGCTCAGGGCACGGGTCATCTAAACACTGAGGCAGAAGCCTGCACTTATGCCTGCTTAAACTCTGATTTGGGAGAAAAAACGAGACCACTAATGCTCAGACCTGTTAGACTGTCACCTTGCATGACCACTAATTTCATTGACAGTGAATAAAACCAACCAGTGTAAAACAATCTAACTTCTAGCACTACGGACTTCCCTAGAGGTTTAAGAACACTTAAGTATTGATAATCAAACTAAGGAAATAATGCCAACAAAGGCTTTGCTGAGTAGAGTTTCCAGGTATGTCTTCTCTTAAGGGTATATTTTATTTCTATACCTTTGTATAGCAGGTAGCACCATTTTAAAAGAGAGAGATGCAGCATTTTCTGTAAAGTATTTAACAGTGTAATAGTCTCCAGTACTTCAACAGGAACCCCCTAATGTAAGCTCGAAAAGCAAAGTTAATAAAAGTGAAACAGCCATGGTAGAGGTAATGGGTGTGAGGGATGGAGACATTTATTTAACATCCACACCGAGTTTATTCATGACAATCACTCTTCCCTTATTAAATGTCACTGCCATGGATGACTGGTCCGATGTGTGTGATCCAGTCGCAGCGCTGTATTTAGCACGCGTGTTCATCACACAGCATGCAAGCCTGCACGGATACTCTCAAGTTTTCCTTTTCCTTGTCATTATTTAATTGCATGGGCGTAACAGTTTTAACACATTTAAAAAAAAATAATAATCTGAAAATGATCTTCACATTCTGCATGCAATACGTGAGTAAACACGAAGCGAGGGTTAGGGAATACTCTGCTTGGCTTGCGATGCAGCATGGCCTGGGATACAGATCACACCCTTACACAAAAATGACTTTAGTGTAGGAAGGCATAGATTATGAAACAGATCAGAGCGGGGGAAAAAAGGTATATGAATGGAGAAAGAAGTCTTCGTACCTCTCACGCATTTGTTTTATTTAAATTTTAATGATCTTTGAAAAACACCTTTTGAAAGAGACAGTGTGTCTTTAAGTTAATATTTTACTGCCGAGCCATCAGTATCTGCTGTAACAGAGCAAAAATAGGAGCAGATTATATTATATACTGTACTTCATAAAAACTGAAGAACACAAAGATTAAATTCTACATTGGAATGATTTTACATGCAAAATTTGTAGTATACATAATACATTTAATTCCGAATGATGCGTTTTGTTTTGTGACCACTGAATACAATATTGCTCTGCAAATCTACCTCGTTACCACAGTGCTTAAAAATCTTTGAGCTCTACATATCACAGCCTCTTCTGTAGTCACCATCAAGTGTCACTTCTACATCATAGCATAAATATGAATTTTTCAGCTAAGAGCACTGGAGAAAAAGAAATGGCTAAAGGAAATAATGACCACATAATGACCAACTATCTGTCAGAAAAAAGAATGGCTCAAACCAAAACTCTGAGAACAAGTGGAGACTACAACAACCAAAATTATATAACTTATCACGAGCGCTTCTCTAAAACCCTAAAAGCAGCAATTTGAGCCACAGTAAATGTAAAAAGAAATAAGCAATCTGTTCGTCTATGTTTAGACCACAAAAACTATTGATAAATGAATGTCTTGTCTGTGGCAAACCTAAATGCAATAAGCTCTACAAAAAAACCCATATCGCTAAAACACACCATTGAAAAGGCTTCTTCACATCTATTGAAACACATCTATTGAGATCCGTGGAGATCATTTTTTCTCTTTTTTTGTTGCAATTTTTTTTTCAGCATTAAAGAGGTGAATGAAAGGAAGGCTAGTGGAGATGACAGGAGGAGGAGGAGGTGGTGTAGAGGGACTCCCCACAGGAAAACAACTAGTTGTGGAAAGGACTGAACTCCCAGGTGCCCAGTGAGCACGGGAACAAAAAAGAGACTATAATTTTAAGGCTGATCCCATGTTATATGCCAATTTTTATTTCATACAGGAAGCACCAGCTATTAGAAAAACTGTAACAATTGGGCAACTGATCCCGCACTACTTTGACTTTGCCAGGACAGATCTGAAAGTGTTTTCCAAACACTAGTGTGCAAATATTAACAAATATTAAAAGTGGGTTTCTTGGGGTTCTTTTAAGTAGGGAAATAAGGGTGAAAGAGAAGGTTAAGAGACTCGTTAAATCTCACATGCTAAATAAATGGCCACACAGAGGAAGAACCTTCCTCTTGTAATCAAGAAGAACCTCTTCCTCCTGTAACCAAGGCTGACGCCCTGCAACTGATTCAGTGGTAAATTATCACTCTGCATATTGGGCCTATATAGAAATGAAAAGATACAGAGCAGAAAAATTGGATGTTCATGAACAAGCAGCAAATTATTTGATGTACAAAAGGCACTACTGAAAATTCCCATGTTCTCCTAACTAATTCTTCTTTCAAAATCTGCTACCAGTTCTTAAAAGAGTTTGCAAATGACAAATTGGAATTTGCATTTCAATTTAGTTGTTTCTGAGATTTACCACTCCTTCTCCCTTTTTTATGGCTTCACAAAGCTGGAAGTCACAAGCATTCTCAATGAAATCCCTTTGGGTCTCATCGCTGGAATCAAAGGAAAACAAATGTCTGGGGGAAAAGGTTATTCTGGAAATCGGGTCTGTTGAAAGGAGCTGACATATTGCACAGCGATGTAGCTTGATTGGTTGTAGCTGTCATAAAGGAATACAAAACTATATCTTAGCTATGGCAGTCAAAACAAGACTTCTTAAAAATAAATGGTCTTGAAAACCATTTGGCCAATTTATATGGCAATTTGATAAAGACTCTTATTCACTGTACACTTCTTATTTCACTAGTAAATAGGAGTTAGAATAACTTGGCTGAAGGCTGATCACTAACTTCTGAAAGCTGAAGTATCAGAACACTATCCTTTCTCCATGCTCAAAAAAATGCTTATCTTTAATGACCGCACTAGTTTTGTTTCATAACATCTCTGCATGGGAATTCTGGATGTATCTTTACAATTTTTCCCTTCAGAGAGAAGATCACCGTTAATTTAAGTAAACTGAGAAACATTTCAGATGGATGGTTTTGGTTACTCTCCAGTGACATCCATGCAGTTTATTACATAAGCAGTTTACTGCAGTGAAGTCGTTGAGTCCAGTTACAGAATGGCTTCTATTTCTTAGACTCCTCAACTACTGTTTAACCACTTTCCTCCAAACACATAAGCACGCTTCCTTACTATACAGCACACCTTTACTTTTGCCATTTGTTTTCAGTTGACATTTCTTTTCTTTTTTTTTTTAATTTTAGCTAATATACTGTAGATTATTACATAAGTGATTTATTACAGGAACCTTACCGTATGAGGGGCAAAACTTGTTTAAAATAAATCCAGCAGCTACAGTAATCCCTTAGGGCAAAATGTACTTCTACTTAATTTCTCTACTGTGTATTACACACCATATAATTGCTTAAAACAGAAGCTACACATACAAATTTTGCTTGGCACCAAATACCTGGCTTCAGAGAGTACACTCAAGTTACATGCTGTGTTTTGCTACAAATCCATTGCACCACCTAAAGTAATTCAAAGAGATCACTAATAGAAATATTTTGAACTACCTAAAATAAATCAGCAAGTAAGCAAACCACAGTGTTTTGCTAAAGGTTATATTAAAATAAGCCACAGTGTTGCTGAAGGATATTTTATACGTGCATGGCTTTAGCATTCCTCATGCCCTTTTTCCAATGCACTAAATCATGAGACAAACTTCAGAGATGGAAAATATCTGCTAGATCATTTAGACCATCCCAATGCCAGTTCAGGATTGTTTCCTTTATTTTCTAGTGTTTTGTCAAACCTACTTTTAAATATGCTGTATGTTCCAAGTAATGAGATTTCCACTACTTTCCCCTGGGAAATACATTTATATAACAACTTTCTTCCCCAAGGATCCCAAAGTGTTTTATAAAAATATACATAGAAATCACTTCCCCACCGGAGTACAATCACTTATGAGGTATAGGGTGGCAGCCAGGAGGGAAATGATACATAGTACTCTGCAAATTCATAGCAGGAGGGAAATTCCTGCCCAAGGACAGAGGGGCAAAACCCTATACTTATGACAAATGCCAGGAACTCATAAACATCCACAGATAGCAAATAGAAGCATGGTTTCAACCTCCACAGGCAGAAATGAGCTTGACTACCTTAAAAGGCAAAGGCCATCTCAGACAGAAAATGAATGCATGGTCCCAAAGATGTGGGGTAACTTAACAAAGTAAAAACATCATCCTGGTAGGAATACCAGAAGAGGGACTATATTTCTGAAACAGCAACTGACTTCAGGACTGTGTTCTGGATCATTCCATCCAAACATACACTGATGCTGATGTTAGAGACAGTCTGTCCCTAAATCCTTGGCTGCTCCCAGCTAGCCCAAGCCCACTACTTGCTCTTCCCCCTTGTAGCCCACAATGTGTCATTTCTGTAGTGCTCAAAGTGGAGTGCTCAAATCCCTAAACGCATTGGAGACACTTGCTTCTACCCTGTACTCGGCACTGGTGAGACCCCACCTCAAGTACTGTGTTCAGTTTTGGACCCCTTGCTACAAGAAGGACATTGAGGTGTTGGAGCACGTCCAGAGGAGGGCAACGGAGCCTGTGAGGGGTCTGGAGAACAAATCTTATGAGGAACGACTGAGGGAACCGGGGTTGTTTAGCCTGGAGAAGAGGAGGCTGAGGGGAGACCTTATCACCCTCTACAACTACCTGAAAGGAGGTGGTAGAGAGGTGGGGGCTGACCTCTTCTCCCGGGTGACAAGTGACAGGACGAGAGGAAATAGGTTCAAGTTATGCCAGGCGAGGTTTAGATTGGATATTAGGAAAAATTTTTTCACTGAAAGGGTTATCAAACATTGGAATAGGCTGCCCAGGGAAGGTGGTGGATTCACCATCCCTGGAGGTGTTTAAAAAAAGGGCAGAGGTGGTACCTGGGGACATGGTTTAGAAGTGGTTTTGTCAGGTTAAGTTAATGGTTGGACTTGATGATCTTAAAGGTCCCTTCCAACCTCAGCAATTCTATGATTCCACTCATTGGCAGCCAGGGGAGGGAGGGGGAACGGGAATCCAGGAGGAAGGGATGATGGCTTGGTGCTGGCAGATGGCTGTATTTGGGCCTCAGTGCCGTTGTACATTAAAAGATTAGAGAATTATAAGGGCTAGAAATCAAATAATGCCAGAAACTAGATCATATTTGGAAGGTCAACAGTTTCCAAGTTCAAACCCCTTGGGTGGAGTTCGGGGATTTTCAGTGCAGATGGGTTGTAGGCAGAGGTTGAGAGTAATGGGAGGGTCAAACCTCGTTATCAGCGTTGTTTTAGCAACCTTTGCTCATCTTAGGGGAAGAGTGAGAGGAAACAGGACAGGCCGTGCTCTGAATCTTCCTTCTGTTTCGTTTCGGGCATAAGAATTGTTTTCAGACCACCAGTCTCCTTGCTCATTGCCAGAGCTCAGCTGGGAACTAGTCTTACATACGGGCCATAAGTAGTACGTACAAGTGGTGAGAGCACCTTCCTCTCACTAGCAAGGCCAGACATAGCTTCTTAGATCCTCTCCACCTGGAAGCAGAGTATTGATAAAACTGGCCTAATATATTCTGAAATAAGCCACGTTAGACAGATTGATCTGGATCACTATCATTAAGTATATTTTCAGATGGATGAACAAAGGAAGTATTCTGCATCCCACCTAGAAAAGGATCATTTTCTGCATTCTCCCAGCAGGACATGGTATTAAGCTATTTACTCTTGACAAAGGAACTAATGCTGCAAAGTCTTCTGCCCTGCTCCAACGCATGTTATTAACCTGAAAATCTGACTTGTTTGCCATGCATAAACACGCTCCCATTCTCCGAGGCTGCAGTACGTGTCGAGGCTAACACTGGCGTGGCAAACGTCCCAGCTACCTTTGCCTTCAGCAACCATGAAAGAGACATGTCACCTCTCTCTCTTCACTGACGAGGACATTACTTTTACTTAAAATGCAGAAATGAGGTCTTATGTCAGAAAGAGAATTTAACAGCTCCACGTTAATGCTCCCTCGTTAACGAATCACTGTCGCCATTTGACTCTCCATTGTGCCTGCAGTTGTACAGGCAGTGACAAGCCATTTGATTCAGTGCTACTGAGAGTCTTTGTGCAGAGGTGAGTCTTTGATCCTTCCCGGTGTTGAAGGAACATAGATGTGATTTCTGAGGGTTTTGCATAAGTTTCAAGCTTGTGAGATTATGGATACATAGTACAGTTCCTAAATGTCTACATTTGTTGCCAAGATGGCATTGATAATGGGTGTATTAGCAATGCAAAGATGGAGAGATGAGCCATTTTCCTGGGGATTAGCTCAGCTCTTCCAAAGCCTGCTCTAAACAATGAGCCGATACCGTCAGATAAAAATGAGCATGGAACATCACTGAAAAGCAAAACACGTTCCTGCCCTCTCCACAACCCAGGTATCAAAACCCGGTCCTGCATTCATGCACAACATTTTGCAAATCCACAGCTTCGTCCCCTTACCTTTACACACCCAAGCAGATACTATGGTCACAGGGACACCGCGGGGGGCTGATTCTGGACCAGACCAACTCAAGACAAGGTCCTGACCATCACAAGCACAAGGCGCGAGCAGGTTGGACACAGCAGGCGAGGCAGCGAGCGCTCCACCAGCAGAGAGGAGTTCATTTTTCTGAAAACCCTGGATTACAACATTTTTAATCCTGTCAAGCAATGATACCTACGTATTAAACTCAGTTAGAAAAACAATATCCAGGCAGACATACGGCTGCAGGAGAAGGTATAAGTGCTTCAGCAGTTTTGCATGACAACAAAATGAGCGGTAATACATTCAGGGTGCTATTGAGTTGTAAACTATGACTGCTCTATTTAGAGGTTAGAAAGTCTCCAATGTAATAGAGCCAAGAAATATTATCATCGACAGGAGGAGTCATGCAAATGCCCACACCTTCCAAATTCATTTATTTACATAGTTTTGGTTCCAAAGATCCTCCATCGCGTGTATGCTGAGAAGCTGCCCAGGTCGGACAAGCAGATGTTATACCGACTTTGGAGCCCAACAGCCCGTTCTCCAACCATTTCTGACAGCTAAATAATCACTCAGTGCCAAAGCAGCACATTTAACTTAAGGGTTGCCAGAAATCAGGTACCCACATGTTTTTTCTTAAGGAGTATAAAGATTTGGAAACCAGGAGAAATATCACCGGCAGTGGATGATGATACACTTACAAACTATGTGCTATATCTCCTCGTACACAGTACGAATATGGTGTGAGCCCATCGTGGTTATTTATGTCATTAAATTAAACAGAAGCGATGAAGTATGCTGTGGAGGATTCTAAGCTATGCAAACAATTATAGGGTTCCAGCCGTACACATTCATATCCCATACTGTCTCAATGAACATTTTATTTTTAAAAAAATTAAATTTGGTGGCAATTACATTACCCAAATGCAGAAAATCACAGGTCTGAGCTAAAAATACCCATTCAACTGATGAAAGCTCCTCTTTCTAATGTCTAATTTATAGGGACTAAATCTGCTCCCACAAACAGGAATATTTTCTAGATAAAATGCTAAACGTGTAAGTGGGAGTTAGTTCATTTCAACTGGAGAAAGCACAGCTACAGCACAGAACAGCCGATTCACTCTTCAGTCAACTTGAACTTCACTAACGGTGGGCTGAGGGATGCTGAACTGTTCATCCAGCAACGGGTCACGGTCACTTGTGCTACTCGGGAATTTCACAGAGGGTGACTGCATGGAGGAGCCGGAAAGAGGCAGAAAATCTTGGCTACTTCACCAATATTTTGTCAGACAAGATCACGGCTTTATACATTTTTGAACCCCTGTGGCCTTCCATAATACTTGTAGGTGAAGAGCAAACTTCACTCCAGTGCCTGCCAAATTAAACTGCAACTCCTTGCAGGCCTCTGTGAATTGCTTCTGTGAAGCGTAGTGCTCATAAACACCTTCCTGCAATTCAGAGAGATCTCTTTAATAAATTAACAAAGCTGTCACAGAAGTATAAATGGGAAATCATTTTTTTAAATAGAACCATTTAAGATCACACAAGTTCAGAAGCCTTTTGCAACATTTTATAATTCCTTTAGGCCACTGCAGGTCTCCTTTACACTTGCGACGATGCCCCTTTCAATTTGCATTTAAAAGACAGTAAATTGCAGGGTTCATAAACATTTTTATAGTGATTTATTGAAGACTAGAATGTCACTCCTGTTCTTCACACTTTAGCAGTCCTGGGAATCGGCTGCAGGGCTGTATGTGTAATCTTGCTTTACCCATAAACTATACAAGAACGAGCCAGTTCTGAAACCTATTATTTATTTATTTTTCTTGCTTAAAAGACATTTGTGGCACTATTTTACATCTATATTTATCTTTCAGTTATAAGATGACCCATTTTATTCAGCCTTCAAGTTATAACCAGGTTTCCACAATTTACAAAGTACTTGGTTTGCAAATTAGAACTGTTCAGAGATGGGATTGCATTATGCAATGAACAAAGGATTCTTTCTCTTCGCTTTTTAATAACACACACAAAATCCACAGACTATTGGATTTATTATCACCACTAGATAACTTTACCATACAGGAATGTACTGAGCTTTTTTTTTTATTATTTTTTTTTATTTAAAACCCAAACCACAGAAACGCACTGTAAAACTTCAGCTAGAGAATATTCTAAAGGTTCTGCTTCTCGAAAGACAAAAGCAGCGTAAACATTCTCGTTGCAATTGGGCCTCTGATACTCCTATCCTCCTTCGCAGGCAGCAAAGTCACAAAAGAAGGTAAACAGTGCCAAGAAGTGTTGTTTATAAGGGCACTGTGATCTTTCCTGCATCCCAGTGGAGCTTTACCAGGGGGAATCTAGAAACCTCCCTGCACAAATAGTGTAGGGAAAAAAAAAAATAAAAGGGATAAAAAAAAAAAAAAAAAAAGCCTGCACCTCATTTGCCCTTCCAGTGACCAGGAGGGAGTATTTCTTTCTACTTTTTTCACATTACAATAATGGCTTCACAGCTCTTGAAAAGAGCGCTAGTGCAACAGCAAATGGTGCATGACACGCTGAAGCCCTGGTCTTTGTCGCAACAGCTCCGCTCCAAAGAAAGTCCTTCCTTGCCTTCTTTTCCTTGCCATTAACTGTGATGAAATGAGTTTTTCCCCCTTTTGATTCCACCCCCCGCTGTCTATTACAGTCTGACCTGATTGCACTTATGCACAGATTATTTCATAGAGACATCCTTTTATTCAGGTTTGCGAGTTCATGCCTGCAAGGTTATCTGTTCACAAAGCAACGCCTCATTCCTCGTATTCATTTTTTTTGAAATCTGATCTCATTGATAAGAACAAGACCATTCGCATTGCATTTGTCAGATAAGTAGCTCCATGCCGGAGTAATAATTTTTTGTGACTATTGTCAGGGCTCCAGTTAAAATACATCAACCGATAAAAATGCAAGTATTGTAAAAATAACCTTGCATCAAAAGTGTCGGCCCTCCGGTTTTTCCAAGGCACATTATGTCCTTTTCCTTAATAACAATTTATTATAGGCAGAGCATCTTCTCTTTTTTCACAAGAATTATTTTCAAGAATTACTCTAAAATAGTCCTATTCCAGTGCTGCCATTGGTAGTGCTGAACTTGAAAGGAAATAAATAAGTAGAGGATCAATGTCGCACTGATTGGTTGAATTGGGTTTTGATTAATTTTAATCAAACGGTTTACTCAATTCTGATACGCGACCGTTCCCAGCAATAACAAACAGATGAATCACGTCACCAGAACGCTCCGAGCCGCAGCACGCGGAGGGAACGGTCAGAGCTGCAGTTTAGCATATGTGATCCAACGCTAATGAGACTTTGGGATCACCAGGAAGCTGATTACCTTCAAGTTGGTTGGTGCGAGAAAGCTCTACCCCGCTGCAGCCGAGCTGAAACGGACGGCGCAGCAGCAGAAACGAACACACGGGCGCTCGCACCCTGCACACCCAGAGGTCAAAGCCACGGGAAAGGGAATAAAACCGCAGAGGGCGGGAGCCTGGCTTTGTGCAACACCTTGTCATGGAGAGCCAGAAGGGCACAAGTGCGTCTTCTCACCTGGAGAGCGGGGCGACGCTTTGTGTAAATATTAGCGAAAGGCGAAGGCGAGAAGTGCTGCTTTTCCCTTTTATTCCTTCCTCCCCGCCGCCTGCCCCTGCCCCTGGCAGCCGCATAAAGGAGCCGGTGACGAGCTGGAAGCCGGGGAAGGTCTGGCAGGCGGGAGCTGCATTGAGCAGCCCAGGGCCCTGTCTCGGTCTCAGCGCGAGGCCGCCGTACACCCGGGCCTGCAGCTGATAACACTGTAATAGTCCTCCTTTGAGGACTGGGGCTCCTGTGTGCTGATTACTCATTTATCACACCTGGCAGCCCTGCTGAACTATAATTACTCTTCTCTTATCCTGCTGCACTGTCATGTCCGAGAGGAGAAGAGAGGCAAAGGCTCCTGCTAATGACACATTACCCTCTTGACAAGCACTTGAAGGTTTTATTGTAAATATTCAAGATATAAAACATCTGAGATTCCCTTTTTAATTATAAAAAGCAATTTTCCATGCCTGCCGTTCGCCCCCCTCCACCGCCACCAATAGTAAAGTTTAGGCGCCGTTATCCTCCGCTTCCTGCAAACAAACCCCGTCTCCTTTGTCGCGTTAACTCATTGCGAGGAGGTAACTCCGGTATCTCCATGAAATTATCAAACGTTAATGCCTGGAAAATGTGTCATTTGAACACACATCGCTCTCCTACAAAAGTTACATTTCTGCCCCAAAAGGAGGGGAAAAATGTGCATTTATATTAAAAAATTAGGAAGGGGGGAGGAGAGAAAAAAATCCTGAGCAAATGGGCAGTGAGCGAGCCGTTCATTGGGTGACTCTCGGGAGATGTGTCTCTTACTGAAAGGTCTTTCAAAAGCTAAAAAGTAAAGATAAGTGAGTTGTTATAGTAAATCCAGTCTTAATATTTGTGGGTCTCCAGCCGGAGGGTGATGAAGCCACAGACTTATTTTCCCCCCTGCTCTCCCTACCAGTTTTGAGTTGCAGAGGATACAGAAGCTATGAGATTCCCCAAAAGAGTAGGGGATCCTAAATATTGCCATGTCATATGAAGGACTAAAAACCTTAAAGAATCTTTAATCGGAGATTTAACGAGACACTCCGTTAATACTCCGGCTCCTATAACAATAATACTGTCCTAAGACGGGAGCATAGCGAGACACGTTTCTTGGGCCATCCTGCACCCTGAGCATCTTCCACTGAGCTTCTCCCTTTGCGTAACAAGAGGTTGGAGTAATGACACTGGGTGTCCTTCCATCACATTCATCAGCAGTGGGGTGGGGGGCACCAGCCAAAAAAATTCCAGAAAAGGCTAGCAGCCAAAAGTCTAATAATATGTTTAAAAGCATCAGAAAAACATAATCTAAATATATAATTGACAGAGAAGAGCACCTTGGAATAAGAGCATTAAAAGATCTGCCACCTAAACCTTGACAATGGCGCTTTCTCTGGTTCTCCTCCAATTTGCTGGTGGGGCTGAATCATGAGATCCTTATACTTAGATAGTATCTACTTCTGTATGTTAAGACCCAGTTTTAGATGTTCTCCTGCTTGCTTATGTGATTTTTATATATACTGTTATTATATGGCACATAAAGCTCCTTTTCATTTTTTGCACAAGTCAGACTCGTTCCAAGGAGACTGTGCAACATTACAAAGAGATGTTGCGAAGTAAACTCAGAAAAGTGGAAGACTGCTGCACTTTTTTTAATATTAAAGTTAGAAACTGGTAGAAGAAACAATGTTCAGATCCATATGAGGTTAGGGACAATCCAGGATTAGCTTTAAGCCTAATGGCCAAAAATTCCACAAGGTTGCCAGAAATTTTAAGTTTCAAGTGAAAATGGTAACATGAGAGCAGATCTTCAAAGTAATCACAAGTTTTCAATGCAGGAGCTTTGGGGTTTTAAATCTCAACTGGGACCAAAATGGCTGATTCAAGCCTTTTACACATGGAGGTCCTCCTACCACGATCTGTAGGAGAAATATATTGATATCTGATTTCAGAGGAAAGTATTAATTTAATATTTAATATTAATAATATTTAATATTTAATATAAATAGCTTCCTGTTATAGTACTAAAAACATGGTGATCCAACGACACAACTGCATTTTAGCAGTTTGAAGTTGCAGTCTGTTTATTGCCTGCATGCATACTGGCATACAGCGCCCTAGAAAACAAGCACAGCACAATTCCTGGAAACCATGGACTTGCTTAACCTACACTTTTTTTTTTTGCTCAAGAACCTCGACAGCCAGGCTGATTTCACTTGCAGCTAAAAACCAGACAGGACAAAAAGCTACAGAAAGAAAAATTAGGAGCATCCAGAAGTGCATCTCCAATACCAACCTGCAGTCCATAACAACGAGAGGTCTGAAAGCATTTCAGAGGGACCCGACTGAAGATGTGCAAAGGGGACCCTTCGTGGTCATGTTCCAAACCTATGCATTACACTTCTGAGTAGCTGCAGTCTGCTACATATTTGGCTTATTTACCGATTTTTCCAGAATTCTAAGAATCGCCCACAGTGGGAGGAAAGATTCCGTGACAGATACAGAAACTATCCATCAGAAATGAGTGCTTTAGGTTCTCGCCTAGTTTGCTTACCAAGTGTAATGGTTTGGATGGCCCTCCTGACAAGACTGGACAAGGGTTCCTTGTCAGGAGCAAAGTAACACGTCAGTGATGGTCGGGAAGCAGTAGTACCTTACACGCTGCTGTGGAAATTGCAAACATTTAATGAACATGAACATCCTGCCAAATTGACATACACAGGGACAGAAAACAGCAGTAATAAAGTCACTCAGACTCGCACATAACAACTCAAGGCTGCGCTTGGAGCACACATTAAATGTGGATAGAGCAGCTATTTTCTAACAAATCACATGGATTTGCGTATACTACTCACTGCTGTGTAAAGTGCTTTGAGGTAATTAGATAAAAGTTATTCGGTCCTCCTTTAGAGGTGAATGATTCAAATTAGCATTACTGAACCCCCAAATACCCAATCTCAGTACGCCGTGGTTCCTGCTTTGGGGTGAAACAGTCATTAGGCTTTTCACATGCTCCTAATAGAAGAAATTGCAGCGGTCAGGCTTAAAATGACCATTTTCTCCATCTTTTCACGATGATTTTAGGTTCCCAGAGTGAAATATTAACAGTCTTGCTGAACCAGAATTATTCCACTTCTCTCGCTTTCTGCCTGCTTCTGTCAGAAAGCCGCAGAGCATACAACGGCAGCGCACAGCTAACCATATAATTGATAACTCCCCAGTCTATTCACTGTGGGAATCTGTCAGTTAAAAGTCTAAAGACACATACGCACACTATGAAAATGAACTTACATAAGTCTTCCTGTGAACTGAATGCAGCCAACATTTTGATGTTTAATTGGCTGGGTCCGGTTTACCAGCGCACACATGTATTTCAGCAGCGGCGTACTGTACTCTGGCTCTTCCTGACAGATCTATTTAGTCGAAAGGAGGTGTATTTTCCCAAGGTAATTGCTCAGAATCATGCTTCCAAAGTCAAACTGATTCAAACTTTGCTTATTCGCTCTTTGCAGACACACAAGTAGGACTATTTGAAAGCAAATGAAAAATCCATAGATCAATGTACGGAGCCTTTCCTACACGGTGCCACAGAGGGAGTTTATTTCAAATTGGGCTGGTTGTCAGCGGCAGTTACTGCCAGCATCTTTTTAAATATACATCTTTCAGAGTAATACAGGTCTTTGAGATAATGAAAGATTTGCAACTACTATATTATCCACCAAGAAGAAATACATATACTTGAGTTGGGTATACTCCCACGCATAGAAATGTTCTTGCTAAGTATGAGGAAAAAATAATTGACAGTTATTCAACTATTTGTGAATGTGTTTTGCCTAGACTTATTCCTCTAATTAATAGGGTATGTCTGATAAAGTGCAAGTGTTAGGAGACGAGGGTGTTTATGTGGGCTTAGTGACTGGATGTGAAAGCATTTGGAAATCACTTCCCCATACCTGACATGGAATACACAATCCCGAATTACTCATTGTGCCCCTGTGTGGCTGCATGTCATCAACTTAAAAAAGGTTTAGACTGTCTCATCAAATATATGCCACGAAGACTACCGGTTATACTCACGTTTTACTTGTCTACATAGCAGAATGGCTTCTAGGTCTTTCTATCGCCAAAGCAAATAGCTGCTCAGAATTTCCAAAAGTTTGACATGAATTTCAACAATTTTGACAATCAAGATATTTGGCTTTCTTTTCTCCCCTCCCTTCCCCCCCCAACTATAAAGAAACTGAATTATTTTGAGAGCTTTTGGTCTTCTCCAAATCATGGTTCAAAAACATTTTGGTAAAGAGTTCACCTCAGAAGGCTTCAGCACTTGAGCTACTCAAGGAAGGACGCTGGCTAACGACAAATTGTCATTGCAGTCTAAAATTTTGGGGGGCGGGTGAACTGCATGGGGGAGCAAAAGAGCATCGGCATCCTTATTAGCACTGGCCGGCGTGGGCTTGTGCTGCTACGTCACACAGCGCGTTTGCGCCACAACATCCACAAGCAGCTTCCTCCACCCAACTGCTTAGATCAGGATGGCGTTCCCCCCGTGCTGACAATACTTTTTATAACCAGCAATTTTTAGAGGTAGTAAGACTCAGAGAGAAAACACTCATAACCTCTTCTTCACCCCCCCAGTTACGATCCTTTATGGTTTTTTGGTTGTAGATGTTACTGCCAATTTTTCCTACCATACCCTATCAACCCCTGGACTTCCTTGTCTTTATTCATCCAGGATTTTAAAAAGATGACACTGTGACACATCTGGAGTGAGAGCACCCTGGCTATAAGGAAGGATCAGCTGTGTGCTCCCAGAATTAAAGCACTTCTTTCTGACACTGTTCCCAGAGTGTCCCTCCAAGCCCTTCATTTTCAAAGAAGATAATTATACAGAGGACTGAATGGCACTCGCAGCTAGTGGTACGAGCTTTCATCTCCTCAAACACAATGCACTTCAAAACCTGCAGGGCCTGCTTACGGTTCATGTAAACATTGGAGTATTTTCCCCATTTCTTTCATTTTTTTTCTCTTCTGAAAATACAAGCTAATGCAAAAATATTTTTACAAGGTATTACTACACATTAATGATAAAACTAGAGAGCATTAGTTCCAGAAGGGCACATTTTCAGTAATGATGAAAAAGGACGTATGAATTACCACTACAGAGCTCCACAGGTCCATTTCTGGGCCAACCATGATTAAATTAACTACAAAAAGACACTTGACACTACCAGCGTAACACTTGACTGAATTTGGGAGTCATGTAGAGATCTCACTGAACGCTAGGATGTTAAACAAACCTGTCTTATAATAGTGACCACGTTCGTGTGTATTATTTAATACAGTGGGGTGCTCAGTACATTGTTAATGTTTCAACAAATCAAAATAAATTGTGCCTTCGTCTCCATCCACATCTCTGCTAATAAACTGGAGGTTTTTCAAAATGCATGGCCTTGAAAAAATAAACTCTTAAGCTTCTCACAGAGATAGCTTTTAAGAAGGCGTAGCATGTTTTAGAGACTGTAGCTATTATTCAGTTAACACGTATATTAATTTGACTCATCAGATGCTCATATTTCACCATCTGATCTGGAAGCTGGTTATTCAATTAACTGGTTTATTCCTATATATTTCAGTGCATTTTACTGAATTCAATAAACTACTACTTTATCAATTCATTTTGTTAGCAGGCTGGTTTCTTCATTGGGCTTAATTTAATTTGATTTCACTGTAACAGCTGACGTATGGGGATATTAAGAAAACTAGGGTACTTCTGCACAAAAACAACTTCTTGGAAATGGGATAAAGACATTCAGAAGACTATGCTTGCTGCTTAATTTTTTTTTTCTCTAAAAAACAAAGCTACTTGAAAGAAGAAAGTTAAGAGTAAATTAATTGCTTAACAAGCCATAAAAAATACATAGAAAAGAACTAAAAAGAGAATAGGGACATTCAAACTAGTGAAAATTCAGGACTATTTTTAATAATTGGAGTTCTTAGGGGCATAAGAATTATGTATCAGTTTAAAAGCATGAGTAATGTTTTGAACTTTACAGCAAAAAAACCCAACTGTATCAATCCTTTCCTCCCCTGAAATGATAATTTCCTCTCAAAAGATCGCAAGCTTCCCATAAGGTATTTTCAGAACTACAGAACTGAACACTCAGAGTTGAAAACTTTCATTTATAAAGCAAAAGGCTCAGAAAAAAAAGAAAAGCCAACACCCCATCCCAGAAACAAACCTGCTGTTGTCATATCCTTGTGAGACTGTAGGATAATAAAAACTCACTGTTTGTTGTTTATCAGATGATATAAGTTATGAATGCTTTAAAGCAGTGTCTTTTACTCCAGACAGGTTATTTCTGTAGGCTAATTTTTCATAGCCACTTCTGCATTGAAACCTCCAAGCTTCATGAAGATGATATTTCTAGAACAATTCTATTTTTCTTTTTTTATCACCTTAGTAGTCTTTTCCCAGCTGTATCCACAGGGGAATGGAAATACCCAATTGCAAACGTGACAGCGCTGACTTCTGCAAAGTAGCTTAATTACTCATTACGAGATTCCATCAACAGAAGCTCCGGTCTGTGGTTTTGTAATAAGTGCTGTTATCTTTCCTTGGATTTTCATTCCTTCACAAAGGGGGATATGGCAGTACTTTCCACATCCACATTTTACACGGAGAGGAATGAGAGAATTTTAATGCATGAATTTGATGTCATTAACAATGCTGACAGCTGTTTAATCCCAGAGGAAACAACAGCTGAGTCCCAACTGCACCAACAAAAAAATAAAAAAGTAAAATAAAATAAATTAACTCTTCAGTGCATCTCACTGAAGGTGCACTATGAATCAAATGCTTCACACCCTACCTACAGTTTTGTCAATTATTTAGTTACAGAATTAGTAACCTCCACTGATGAAACAGCGAAAGCCACTCCATGCTGACTGCTAAGCTTAAATTCAGAGAACAGATTTATTAAATGGTCCTGTTCTAAATTTTCATTAAAATTAAATCTCCCCCGAGAATCACAATGTGAAATAAACCAGCACAACAAATAACAATAATATAAAGTATAGATGTGTGTGAGCCTGAGTTCCTGAGAAATAATGCAGATTAATCCAGAAGGGATGGTGTAAAAATACATTTAAAATGGATCCTGCAGCAGAAATAGAAAATACAACATGGGATATGCTGCAACTCTGTTACCATTTAATTTAAAATGGAACGTTTAGATACGAGCCAATGACAGCAAATTTGCTTTTGTTCTGTTCGTTCCCCCCCCCCCCCGCACACTACAAGGACTTTTTAAGGGTATAGAATGGAGTACTCATAATACGTATATTTAGAATGTATACACACACGTCTCCTTTTATCCCTCTATTTTTTCATTGGTTACGTCACCGTTTCCCATGTACATTTTTTTTTTTTTTTGAGTGTTGCTACTGACTTAAATATTAAAGACACAAGCGATAGCTGATTAACTCACATCTTTACAATCTGCGGTACTCCCGTAACAGATAAAGCTTTATAAGCCCCGTCTGGGGAAGGCGCCCATTCACACTAGACTTTAAACAGATGCCTAAAGTATTCACGTTATAAACAGCAACAGTATATGAATTGAAATCTCGCTCTTTGTCTGACCACCCTCCCTTGAAGAGCAGCCGGTCCCCTCCACCGGGGCGAGGGGCTGCCTCGGCGGCTGGCTGCGTGTCCCCTCACCCGGGGACGCGGCCACCCCTCTCCTGCCGCGGCCGATGCCTGAGCCCAGGGAGGGCTCGGGGGGACTGAGACGCGGCAGCGCGAGTTGGCCGAGCTTTGGGATGCGGGAGAAGCAGCGTGTCAGCAGGTTGGTGAACTTGAATCCCAGCATCATGAAGAATACAAAGGTCTCCCTATTCGACTAAATGAGACGGCTTCAGGCACAGAAAATGTGCCACTCAAATACTTTATAACAAGACATGTGCAGTCGTATTTCCTTGTGGTTAATACGGCAGAGGGTGAGGGGAAAGACAGATTTTTACCTTTTGATGTTCGGAAACAGTTCGTTCTCAATAGGGGAATATTATGTGACAAATGTGCCAGACTTCTTTTTTTGTGGTAATATTGCTCTTTGCAAATGGCACACATCCAATCCAATTGAATGTAATAAAATGAAACAATCTGTGCCATCTTCAATGGGTTTAATCTATACCATGTTAATGAATCCTTAAACAGACGTGCATGATGTTTTCCTGAAATACATGTAGTTATACTGTGCTCAGTATACTTGTCAGCTTGAAAATAATTTCTGCTTGAGAGACCACCTGCTATCATCATCCTATTTAGAAGCAGCTCATATTTATTTGGAAAAGAGAAATAATAGTTAAATAAAGAAGCAACTTCTCTTACCCAAGCAAGGACAGTAAAATGGCTTGGATGCTCTCTGCACACTCAGGGATTTTTTTTTTTTTTCCCCTTTGCACCAGCTGCTTCAAAAATTTCTGGTCTATTTGTACTAATACAGTAATAGGCAAATGCTGCTTGTTAGGAATTCCAGTTTTCCCCCATTTCCTTTCTGAAAAACTAAAACATTAGTGTTGAAAAGATGAAGTGAGTTATGTCACAGGTTTCAGACACTATGCAATATGGTTTCATTGTCCTGTATCATATAATTTTAAGTTGTTAAATACACCAGAAAAGCACATTTATACTTGATGAAACACCCAAATACTAAGTATACAGTATATTTTTTTCTTCTAATTAGACTCAGAAAACGGAACAAAGAAATACAAAATCTCTACTCCCTAGCATTTATTTGCTGCAAAGGCAGAGTAAATTAGATTAACTTTTCCTAAAAGACACTTAAGATAAACCATATTTTTTGGGCCAATGCTATTAACAAAACAACAACTTTTCACCCACAAGAGAATACAATGATCAATTAATAAGCTTGTGAGAACCTCTATGAACACCAGGCTACAATGTATAAAAGGACACGTAAAGAATGTTCAGCCACATAAACCCAAAGTCAACCAACCCACCAGCTACCTGTGCAACTTGAAGGATACAACTTGCCCAACTGACTGCTTGATGTTAATGGGACTATATTCAAGCTAAATTTGAATTTATGCAATTTTCTGGATTAGTAACACAAGTGTAAAAAAGTGAAGTTCACTACTGTGCAGAGGAATCGAGAAATATGATTTTTACTCAAAGCAGTAACATTAGAAAAAAGAGAGAGAGGAAGAGAGAGGGGTGAATTTACATGCCAGTTACACGTGCGCTAATCCGGACTACTGACTTTAGAAAGTGAATTTTACCAAGGCACAACAAGAAATTTTCTCCTTTTCATAAATAAGCACATTTAAAGCACATACTTGGTCAAAATGTAATACGCAGACTATATGTTTGTGGGTTTTCTTAGTTTTAGCATATACTAGAATGTCACAATGTGCAGAAAATTGACTAAATCTGTATTGGTTTGAACATGGTCAGGTAAAAATAAGTTTTGCACTGCTGTGGGACCCATAACTGTTACTAGCCATCGACCCCCAGATAGTTATTCCTTTTCTTGACATATAACACCAATTTTATACCGGCTTGCCATTGTGACTAGGTTCATCTCGTGGTATGCATGCATGGTCTTCAGTTTCTTTTTGCAGGAAAGCCCCTCCTACTTGCCAGCAGAGGTGACAGCACTTAATCGACGGTTGGATGATTCTACTTTCTGAGCAGTAGAACTTGCTCCCTATTTTACGTCCTCATAATTGTGCATAACTTTAAAGGTGGAGAGAATTAACGCAATGTCCCAAGAAAATTTCAGCTGGGAAGGCGCGACAGTAGCACCGTGGTAGAGTCTATGTACACTGTTGTTCTCGGATCGAACAATTTTACATGACAGAGTTTTCATGCTCAGCATGAACAAATTAACTGCAATAGTTGGGGGAGGCGGGAGGGGAAGAAGTTGTTACTTTATTTTTCTTCTTGTTTCTTTAAGATGATGATTGCTCACCTCAACATGCTGTCACAACATGCTTTACATCAACTTATCTTAAGAAACCACATGGAAGTGTCAGTTGCATTACTGCTAAGTGGCATTTCTCATGCAGCATGTCTGAGTAGCTGGACCTCACAGACTTTGCTAATTTGCTTCCCAGTGTAATTCCAAGCGGTGGTTTTGAACTGAGAAATGCTTTGTTGGGTTTTCTGTGGTGTTTTTTACAGAATTCCTCTCTATGTGTTCAGGGGTGGAAGTTGAGGCTGCTGAAAGCTGCAGCTGACAATACCTGCATTTGCATGACTGGGAGTAAGGCTATTCTCCTTACAGAATGGAGTAAGGTTATTCTCATTGCAGAAACTCTTCCTTCCCCCATACTACATCTTATTTTTCAGGGACACTTAAAACCAAATCTAAATCCATGCTTGCTCTGAGCTCATGATGAAAAGATGGCATCTGTAGAGCCATCAAGAGGTGACTGCTGTGGATCATCACGATCCTAAAGACATCCCTGTGACACTGAATTCCTTGCTGAGGGGTTGCAGACCATAAAAGACAGCGGGTTTATTTTCAGGATTCAGTATTTCAAAGGATGAGAAGAAATCTTGAATTAAAAAAATCAAAGTCAATTAATTTATGGAGACAAAACCAATAAAAAAGTAAAGGGAAAATACTGATACATATTGTGAAGTTCTAACATCAAGTCAAGCACTCAGATACTTTCTTAAATCTCCCAACATTAAGCAATGGGACAGAAATCTTCTATGATGTGGTTTTAGTAGATTTTGATAATCTTCTCTTCCAGAGGGGATTAAAAAAGTCAAATGCTTATTTTTTGTCATATTTTTACACTTCTAGTACCATTCTGATGCAAACTAAACAACAAAATTGCATAAACATATATTAACAGGAAGAATCCTTTTCAGCATCACCAGCTGAATACGTACTTTTTAAACATTTGTTCCTGTTAAATGCAAAACAATTTTCCCTTTCTTCCTAAGCAACAGTGACTACTCCTGCTCACTGTTCCCTTCTGCATCCTCTGGTTTTGCTTATCGCCAGTAAATTCAGTAGAGTTGCATCTCATTTCAGGAATTCTTTGAGATACCAGAGATTATTTCTGGTCAGGAATGACAGAAAGGACACCGTACACAATATTTCTGCATCAGTAATGGAATATTTTACAAGGAATAATTCATATTATTTTAAACAGGAAAAAAAAAATCCCAAGATTTTGATAAGAATGAAGTAGAAGACAGAATACTGGCAATGATGGAAGTTCAGGCTGTCAGCAGAGCTCACAAAAGGGGACTGTCAAATATATATATCTCTTAAATATGTTACAACCCAGCAAGCTTTGTGTAAAGTTCCTCCTAAGACAAAAAATAAAACAACATCAAATTATAATGCAACCTGCTTTAGAAACTAAGTCAATTGACTTTCAATTCGTGGATACAAATATTCATCCAAGTCCCACTCATTTAAAGGATGGTAGACTTTAAAGATTATTTCTGTGACTGCGTTAAACGTCTTGTTCAACTTACTTTAAACTGTGCGGGGGAATGATAACTTACAAAATCAGAGTAAGTTGGTGGGTGCTATAGGTTCTATCAAAATGTGTTTTTAAATTATTTCAGAATCCTAAAATCTTTCCATAGAGAGTGCTTTGAAACTGCAAATTAAATATCGAGCTTCTATGAACTGTATCCATTTTTACTGGAAGCATATATTTCCATGGGGGTTCATACTACCTTTTTTGTCTAGTTACACTAGCTAATAATGCAGTGAATTTGCAGTAATAGAGCAAATGTTATTTTGATGGCATTACCTGATTAAATTAAAGATGGCATTAAAAGGACCATTTCAATAGAAATCAAAACCTCAAAAAGCCACTGTGGTTGAACATTCAGACAGCTAGTCCCAGTTTTAAAAAGACAACACAATATTTTACTCATCTAAAGATTAGCAATGAACCGAAAAATAAGTCCAGATGACGTTTGACTTTAAAATAGGTAAGCGCTCAAACTATGAAAAAATAATGCCTTAGGACTTGTGTTTTCACAAGGGCACAATTCAAATCCATTCACACAAAAATGGTTCATACAGCAACAGACATACAAACACTTGCACGGGAAACCAAAGACCGAGGTTTGAGAACTGAAATCATATTTGCTGGTACAGTGACAATGAACCACCAGAACCACAGAACAAAATCAAAGATGGAAGCATCAGTCACCTCCCTCACCATGCAATTTTACCAAATTGCTAAAATGACAAGAAATCCACTTAAACCCATATGTGACAGAAGGGTACAGAACAGAAGACAAAGAACATGAAGTTACAATTACTGGGAGTTTTCTGGTGCATATTACTAAAGAAGTTGCAAAATAAACTCCTCTTATGAGCTACACGTTCGCATACATAAATCAAGTGACTGTTTGAAAATCCCTCGACTTAAGCTCTAAGAGATAGAATCTGTGTAAGGAAACATTCCTGAATAACGTGACTGTGTTATGAATTACAGAGGCTACACAGGAAAAAGATACAAGATTAAAGGTATGCAGTGCTGGGCCCCATCCTTCTCAGACAAAATACCACCTTCAGTCACCAGGAGCTGTGACATCTCTATTCTCCACAAACAAATTCATGGTCTCTGCAAAATGACAGGTTCAAGCAGACAAGTGTGATGCTGCAGACCAGGCTTGCTACCACAGAGTCACTCCTCGTAAGGCTGCTTTTCTCTGTGACCTCAAAGGGGGATCGTTGCACTTAATAAATGGTACGGTCAATGCATGGGAACACACAAACACACAACATCAGTGACTCCCTGTTTGCTCCAAGGTCGTGTTGACAAAGTCCAGTTAGATTTGTATCCTTCTATAAAGTAGATATATTTCAGAGATTTTCCCTCTCACTATACATATTCATAAACCCAAATTTTCACTTTCTTCATAACCCCTATTTTAGATTAGGTAAAGCCAATCCCACCAACAGCACATGAGGAGTCACGAACCGATGCCAGGGGGGCTGACTGCGGACAAGCGTCCATCGGGAAGTGGCGCAAGTTCAGGCTATCGGTCAGAACATCAGCAGAAACCTCCCAATTTCTGCAGCACTTACTAAAAAACACAATTTAAGCCATATTAAACGCCAAAAGAAAAGCTTCGAGGAATATTTACAAGCCAGGAAAGCATGTACCTTCAAAATGCTTTGCAGACAAAAACCTTTGTAAATTCATAGGTTTGCAGGTGCATCCATGAGAAGAACACATTCAAGAGAACTGGGAGGAATAAATTCAAGATACGAGAACCACAATTATAAATTGCTGCCCCCATATTGCCAATGGAAAGGTGTCTATCAAAAAAACCTGCCAGCTGTGGTACTGAGAAAAAAATATTTGTAGTGTTCTAAACACTATCTTAAGATAATTATTTGCAAATAATGACTTCTTAGTCGATATTGCTTTATTGTATTCATGTTAATTACAATATATCCACAAAAAAAGGCACCAGTGGTTAAAAAAAAAAGCAGAACAGGTATTCTTTGACATACTGGCATATAATTTATAAATCACAAACTCTTAGGGCATGAATTGTTAAGGACATCATAAATCTTACAGCTACTACATAACAACAATTATTATATATAAAGACATTCTGTCAGAGACCTTGAAAACCACAGGCTGCTTCTGGTTTAGTTATATGTTGTCAGGGATTTGTTCTCTTATGTTTTTTCAAAATTCAAACATTTCATGCCATGTTTCTAAAAATACTAAAGAGTAAATTTAAAAAATGGTCACAGTCCCATTCAGTAAATGTAGTCAAATACTTTAAAATGGACCTGCATGTATGGCATCGATTATGCAGATGATATTTGCGCATGAGTACTGGTACTCAATTTCTGGTACTCAATGAAGTAAACAGCATAACATTTTTATTCTCATCACTGTGATAAAGTTTTTGCTGAGGGGTTTCCATTGGAATCATTGGGCATAACAGTCCTGAAGCCTAGCCAGACTCATAGAATGGTTTGGGTTGGAAGGCACCTTAAAGATCATCTCGTTCCCACCCCCCTGCCCTGGGCAGGGACACCTCCCCCCAGCCCAGGGTGCTCCGAGCCCTGTCCAACCTGGCCTTGGACACCTCCAGGGATGGGGCAGCCACAGCTTCCCTGGGCAACCTGTTCCCATGAAATACAAGCCATAAGCAATATTGCCCAATTCCATTCTCTCTTCTTCCACTCTTACTGATGTATAATTTAGAATTTCAGAGTGGGATAATTTTTGATGACATGAGAAACAAAACTCTGGTGAATTACCCACAGCTTTTATTGAAACAGTGAAATAATTTTGGCAGTATCAAAACTAAACACATTAATGAATTAAAAAAATGATAGAAAGTTAAAACACAAGGTTTTCTTTAATCACTGAAGACAGGCATGAAAATTAAATATGAAAATGCTATATGTATTTTCATGTTTCTTTTAAGGCACAACATAACTTTCATATTAAATTCTTGGACAATGAGTACACGTTAAAAAAATCAATGAAGTGACCAAATTATTACCCTGGTCTTTTGGACCTACTTCACCAAGAAATATATAGAATTAAAAGCAGCAAAGTAAAAAACAGCACAGCACTTCTGGCTACCAATTCCACATCCACAAGGGTTATTCGCTCCAGCTCCAAGATCACGTTCTACAGACGCCATTAGGCAACACTAAAGACAGAGCAACAAACTTTCAGAAAGGGCAGGCTGGTTTCCCTGAGCTGCCCAGCAGGCACAGCACAGGTCTCCGGGGCACATTTAAGAGAGTCCTTAGTTAATTAGCGCATGTCCGGCTCAGAAGGGTTACCATGCCCCAACTAAAATTCTGACGTACAGCTGCCAACGGTAGAGCATGCATACAAACTTAGTTATAGCTAGCCATACTCTAAGGTAAAGCACTTTTGAAACATAAAAATCTAACTCCCAAATGACAGTCGACAAAGAGAGGTGAAGTGTTGTCATCAGCATAATCGAGTGAAAAACATTGAAATACGATTCAGAAAATATTGATATAAATTTTTTGGGAGAATAAGTTCACCTTTGTGATTAAGAAAAAAGCTGCACTAGGTTGAAACAACATATTTTGTTAGGTCACCATATGCCACAGACTTTTCTACACCTTGAAACAAGTCTTCAGATCAGACCATTAGTAATCACAAACGATATAAACGGGCTGAGGAAGAAACTAAAGAATTTTGCAGGCTTGGCACTAAACTGGATTTTTCTTATGCCTAGAAAATCCGACTGATCATCACGTAAGACCTGCAAAAAACATTGGACAGAGACTTTCAGGAAGGAGCCATTTGACTCAACACTACGTCATTTAAACTGTTTCTCCCCTTACAAAATCAGTTATCACACTTTCATCTATTTCTCACATTCTTGGCTGCAACTGTTGTTATTAATGCCTTTACCGGGTCCACTGGCATATCGCGTCATCTTGGTGAATGATATCTCACATTCAGGAACAGCCCAGGAACACCAGCCTTCGCTCTGGTAGAGGCAACTTTTTATAGAAAACAGACAGAGTCAGCACCTGAGGGGGAAATATTAGGTCTATACGTTTCTACTGATATTCCCCAAAGAGTCATCCAAAGGTACTGTTACTACCACAAGTCAGAGTCAAACACCTTGCATGTCCTCCAGATGGAGGAAAGCATGGGTTGGAAAGGGGGATTAGAACAATAGAAATGTGTTCAGCTGTGAAATTAAAAGTAGGACAGCATGACATGCAACATTATGCGTTGAGCTGAGTCAAAAGCAGTAATTAGGCTAAGCTAAAATACGAACATACTTGTAATCAGATCAAATGTGTGTTTTGTGTCCATCGCGTTCACTCCTCATAACAAAATTGGTTGCCTACCCATCCCAAAGCACCTCATTACCCTCCCCACGTCCTCAATCCCATCTGCAGTGCCTCCAGTCCCTCCTAGATCTTCTAATGGCTATAACTCTGCCTTTCCTTGGAGTCCCTATAGAAACACATCCCCAAGTGCCCTTAGCTCCTCCATGTTCGTTACCCACGTGTTGTCCTGACAGCTGGGCAGGAGGCAGCGCTCGCTGTGGCCAGCCTGGAGCTATGCCTCTGCTGTCCGGCCGGCCAGGGCACACATGCCAACTGGCAACCAGCAGCTACTCGGCAGATGTAAAAGCAGAATTTTTCCTACCTTTCCTGCAGCAAGAGCACTAATTTGAGTCTGTGTCTTCTGCCTACCTGCCAGCTTTCTGTAATTTGGGAGGAACTCAGCTATTTTGAGACTTCAGACCTATTTGGTTGAAACTAGCCTGAGTTCAGAAGTTAGTGGGAGGCACCGACTGACAAACATGTAGGCAAACTAAAGAATAAGCATGAAAACGCAAAACCAGTTCTGTCATAAGGGCACAGATGTTAATAAAAAGAGCACCACAGCAGCAGGTTCCAGGCTGCGTATATGGTGAAGAGGGGCACACAAGCACTGTATCACTCATCTAAATAAGCGTTTGCAGCGTCGCTATAGACCAAAACCCACATGCATGTGTACACGTGGGTGCACATTTAAACTCATAATAAATCATCTACCCCAGAAAAATGAAGTGGATGCATAGTGATCACAGACAAACAGGAAGACAAAAACTGGCTGACTTAGACAACAATATTTTTTTTAAAATAAAGTGAAACAGCCAAACGAAAACCCACAAGATCAGAGTGTTTAAGTGACCACACATTTCCCCTGCCATGTTCAGAAAAACAGCAGACTGTGTTCTTTCCTTTGACTTCTTGCAGCCTGTCCTTGGTCACAAAACTGTAACCTAAGAAAAAAAATGATTTAATTGCTAGTGTTTTGTCAATGACATGATTATATACCCACTGCAAGGTAAATCAACCTGAACTTTCCCAGAGAACAATGCCCTGAAATGATTGTGAAAGCAGCCTAACATGTTATTTTGGGACACTTTATATATACTTCGCTTTTACAGATCTGAAATTAGGTTTTCAATTTAGAATACATAGGAAGTAAAACCTGTTATAAATAGTTGATAGGTGAAACATTCTTTATAGTGCCAAAGACTGTAGGATACGGAGCAGACCAATTACTATACTAAGCAATGCAAAGTATTATCCACTGGCTTTATTATAATAACAGGTTATCTGATTACAGCCTGTGTTTTCTGGCCTCAGCACAGACCACATTCTCCCACGCCACTGGTGGTACATTTTAGACATCCATTAACAGCTAATTCACCCAGGAAACTTGAGATTTCTGTATTGAAGCATGAAAATTAACATTCCTCATGCGAACGTCCAGTTGGAGCAGCTGTGCTCAATGTTTTCTCACTAGAACCTTCCAAAAGAAAAGGCAACACCTTTTCACTCTCATTTGAGCTTACACTAAAAATCCTCAATGCACCTGTCCTATGACAGATGCAGAAATTTAGCTAAAGGGTAAGACATAAATGCAGAATACCCCTTTTTTTCCCTTCTCTCTTCTCTTTTTTTTTTTTTTTAAATGAAGTTTTAAAGCTAATGACAGTGTTTCTGTCATTGCTTCAGAAACAGGCAAGAAGTAAAAATCTAAGTGGCTTGAGAGAATACGACGTTTATCAAACTCGTTTACTGGGTATGAAAAGCGGCATCCTGATTTCTCATTTCATTTGACTTTTTTCCCTTCTTTGCTAGATAGTTTAAATATTTAACAGAAAGCTAATTTGTCATCCTTTCTATTGGAAAGGTTAATTTTAAAAAGTGATTAGATGTTATTGGGGCTTTGAAGCCCAGAAAGATGACTCCTTGCAGACCCACATGGGTTGAAGTGTAGTGCTAGCACAGTCCAACAGCAAGCAGATGACACCGTGTCGGTATGTCAGGTTTCACAGTTCTAAACGGCATGAATTTCTACAAAATCCCCCGATAGTGGTCAAGGAAGGCAAGTATCACAGCAAAGGAATGCAACTTCAGGACTAAGAAAGAGGTTCCTGCAGAATTTTGACTATAAAACTGAGGTTTGCAAAGTTATGGTCTGTGGGTTTGCGAAGGTCGTTGGAGGGAAGGAAGACTCGTAACAGCAGTAGCAACAGAAGTAAATTCAAGGTGGTATTTTTGAGCACTGTGGCATCGCTTGAAGTAGCTTGCTTTTTACAATTGACTTAAATAGAAGCAACCCATAGCCAGATTCTTGGGACAATACCAACCCAAATGCCTTCATGACATTACCTTTTCCCATAAACTGCTACTTTACTTTCCCACAAGAATGGTATGTGAATACAAATGGAAGACAATGTGGTCCCGTCTTGAATGGGAAGTGAGCTGTGTCCTGCAGTCATAATTAGGGAGGGCAGTGGCCCGTGAAATCTTTTCACCAGAAGATCCACACCATAAAAATATCTGCAATCCTGTGGTATATGGCATACTGCTTTATAATCAATATTCATTCATAACACTCTATAAATGGGCATTTTGTAACCTGATGCTGAATTTAAACTGCACTTGGTTTAAAATATGGTTTTGAGGGTAATCAAGGACAAAGGACAGAGTAGGAGTTTAGAGCTTCTCTGCTGATACAAGCCAACATACCAGGGATGGCCAGCAAGAAGCTTTTCTGTTTACCTGAAGAATACTGAAACCTTCAACTGGCCTTTACACAACGAAGTGTTAGAGGAGAGATCCAGCGTCTTTGAACTAAATTAGGTCAATATTAAATGCAGGACAGGATTTTATGAGGGTAGGAGCAGAAAGCTGTCACTTTCTTTTAATTTCAATAAACCATACACAGCATCTTTTAAAAATTAACTAGCTCATAAAAGTTCATCAGTCCTGAATTGTAATTAATTTCTGTGTGCCGAAAGATCATTTGCCCATAGGTGTTGCTTACTCATTTAAATCAGAGCCGCTGCAGCTACCTGACAATTCTATTAAAACAGTTCTTGATGAATCCTAGCTTTATTTAACAGCTTTAAACACTGAAGCGTTAAAACAAAATGGTGATACCCAGATACTGACACAGGTGAAATTGCTGTCTGCCGTTCGGCGACTCCGTGCTGAGGTAGAACAGTACGTGGGGAATTCCCGATCTCGGCTACAGCATAAAGATCTTCAAAACCTGGCACTAGCGTGGAGACAAAATTCACATGCGGTGCCCTCAGAATGGATGTTAAAAAAAAAAAAAAAAAAAAAAGAGACAAATATACTATACATACACCTCAAAACAGGGGTGACAATGCTTGTCTCTCCTTATCCAGGAGAACCATTTTTATCCATTATATACAGTACTGTTCAATACCTCAGCTCAGCTAGAAAAGCAATTCTTCTGCCATAATGACATAACCAATGTTATTATATATCAAGCCTTTTAAGAAATTTACAGAAAAAAGATTCCATTTTTTCCCACAAGAAGCTGCTGCAATCTGTATTCAACCAGCTCCTGTACACGCTTCCCACGTGTTCTGGGACAGAGAGTGTGCTTTTTCAGCCACAATGATCTCCTGTTTACTCAGAAAAAAAATACAATGTGGCACGTTGCTGAATTGTATGCCACTTACAGCTTTAATACAGATTTTTTGTGTGGCTGACAAAATACATTTTTTCTCCCTCCTAGCATATCTATGTGCTCAGCGAGCCCAGGAGCAGCACCCCCAGCCCCAGTGGAGCAGTGCCTGTGACCAGGTAAGCTTACGCTCCTGGTAATAGTTTCTTAGCCCTCAGCAAAATACATTTGCACTATCACGGGAACAAGTTCTCCTAAACCCTGTGGAAAGTCAACATCTCAAATGCCAAGCCTTCAGATGCAGGGTCCAGATACCCATGTATGTAACTGGAGCCTCCCAACTTCAAAGTTCAAAGCTTTCGTATCTTTCCAAACCGGATCCAAGCAGGGCTCATTACATCTAAATAACAGTGTCTGCAGAAATTTCAGGAATAAATAGTGAGTTTGACCTTGAGTTGATCTCTCAGTTTCCACTGCAGAGGAAGCTCTGAGCTTCACATTGGCAGCGATAGGCTTCTCTCATCTATGCTCTGGTCTTAATAAAGGCTTTTGTAAGCACATCCAAGAGGGAAAAAAAATGTACTGCCTATAAGGAAATAAATACATTTCATTCAGTCGTCTACAAATTACAAATTAATAAAATACTACTGCTCTTTTGTCATTTTAACATAGAATCTACAAAAAAAAAGAGGATATTAAAAACACCAAGCCACTTGCTCCTCTCCCCTATTCATACGTTAAAAAAAAAAAAAAGCCATGTAGCCAAGTCAAGCATCTGAAGTTTAAGAAATGTCACCCTTTGCCTTGCTACAATCTACCCTTTGTTTTGAATGTGATGTGCTTCCAGTGGAGTATCAACGTATGGAAGAGTGCAATAGGAAAAATTAATTTTAATGCAGATACACAAGGAGGCAGAATTAAGCTAGTAAAGATGAGCACAAAGTCTGACGTTTCCCAACTTTTTTGTACTGGGGGCTTCAAATTAGAAATTATTTAATATAATACTATTTTTTTAAATTTCTAGATAACATTCTGAATTTAATGCACACTTCAATATTTCATTGATGCTTTCTTTTGTTCTGTTCTTAAACACAGACAATTTTGCTTCACTACCATCACTCTTATCTTTCTATCAATTCTGGTCAAAACACATTTCCCAAAATCGAGGCCTTTCTCCTTGGCTCATTACAGGTAATGACAAGTTGCTATTTCATAGCGTTCTCAAAAGTTTCCTCTCCAGAGCAAAGGGATGATTTTAAAGTATCCACACAAATAACACTGTGTAATAAATGTTGACTTTTCACATCAGGCTAGTTACAGGTTTAATACAGACCTGCATTTATCCCAAGCGGCGTCAGACTCACTGGTAAAATTATTGCAATATTGAGTTGTGAAAATATAGAAAAAAATACCGACAACCCAGAAAGAACCCTCTTCCCACCCAGTACAATATAGAGATGCTGGCGAGTTCAAAAGGCATCAGACAGCTTTATTAATGCAGCAAAAGCAGAGTCTTTGAGTGTAAGAAGCAAACATACCCATAAAATAGCACTAACCCACCAACCTTAAAAAAATAAAGTTTTTTGTCTACACTTGAACTCTTCTTCCCAGCTGACCTCCTGCAACATAGTGATGCAGAGAATGCCCTACAACGCTGGAAGTATATAAGAAATAGTTGGCTTCATACCCAGACTGGAAAACTGAGGCTCAGTGTGTGTCCCCAGCTAAAGAAAGGTAAGCCAAAGATTCGTATTGTAAAGCTTTATCTGATTTTTTTTCCTGTAATTGTACAATAAAAAGCCCTAATTATTAGGGAAGAACAAATGCAAACAGAAGATTCCCCCCCCCTCCCCATCCCAAAATCACATCGTGGAGGATGCAAATACAATACACGGCAGGAATAACAAATGCTTTATTTTCCAAGTGCTCTCCCATGATTTATGAAAGGTGTACCTCACTGTGGGAAGATAATGCCATTTGAAATGGTCCATTTCATAAATCTATCCTCCTCATCCCTAGCTGCATACAAGCCTACTATGAGCTCCTGAATCCAATAAAGTTTTCATCCTCTATTGACAAAAAAAGGACTTTGTTTGGAGTGAGGTAATGATGCAGTTATAGCAGAGCAGCGGCTAAAGCTCGGTCTCAGGGGCTTTCGTTGGCATAGCCGTACAGCTGCAAAGGAGAGGCAACTAGTAGAAACAGAAAGAAGAAATAATCAACACACACTACATCCCTGATGCCTTTTTAGTGCTAGTGGCGTTAATTATAACGTGTGCCTAATCTTCTGCACTACCACATAACCAAATGTTTTGCCTGAATTTTCTCTTCATCCCCACAATAGACTTATCACTGGGAACCCACCTATTTCCTACTCATCTGTTCACCAGCCCACTATATCTGCTTGTTTATCTCTCCGCAAGAACGCTTCCAGAAGACATTTCTGTGCCAAATGCGGTGGTTGATGTAGACAGGGACTAATCATAAACGTAACTGAAATTCATTGTGCTGATTTTTTTTCACGTTGCAAACAATGGGAGAGGGTAAAGAGGAACATACTATCCTCAATATTATGGAAAAGTTTTGAGCTGGGACTGGAAACCATTAGAAGCAATGCTTGGAGAATGGGAGTACAGGGAAATCAAGAGGCAAAATATGAGATGAAAATGTTTCTGGGAGCATTTGACATGTAAATGCAGCCAACAGAAATATTTAAAAGGGTTTTATATTATTACTATTTAGGAAAGGGGAGCTGGAAGCCCCACAAGTTTCTCATTTCACTTTGGAAGAGTTGGTTGTCCTGCTCATTTTGCCATCTCTGACACTCTGAACAGCAGCAAAGCAAACGTCATTAAAGAAAATTAGGCATATATCAGTCAATTTTAGATACCAGCTTAGTTTTTGTTTTAGTTAGGGAGCTGGAAGCTCTACACTGGACTGGCAGCATGTTCACAGATTTCATGAGTAAATTTTGGCCGACTTCTCATCCTACTGAAATGAAAGTTAGTGCTTTGACCAAATGTCACCCTGAGCGTTTGAGCGATGCCATTTTTCTACACTTTGCTACCCAGAGTTTCACAGGCTGATGAATGGCCTTTGTAGAACATGAAATTTCCACGGCTTTGGCAAGAACTTTACTAACTATATAGATGTTTTGAACCATCACTTTGAGATCTTAATTTACATATTTTGACTTGTGCATGAAAAGCAGTTTCAAGGTCGGCTTCTGTGAAGAAATACTGGGTAACTCCATTAAAAGTCTACTGGCACTTTGCATATTTATTTTTCTTCCCCATAGTATGCACGGGATCTCATAAATCAGGGTAAACAAACATCAGAGGTCACCTATAGGCATGCACAGCGTATTTCTACACATAGCATGAAGGTATACTGCAAACACCAGATTGCCTCAAGAGTAACAGCAAAGAAACATTGCTCCGTAAAATATATATTTATTTCTAGGCGTACAAGGTTGTGACCAAAGTCTGTTGGGAAGGATGGGAAAAAAAAAAAACATTAAGAAATCTACAGTCGTTGCACATTTGTGGAAGGCACAATCTCTCACGATACGTGGAGTCCTAACTGTGCCTGAAGCACAGATTATGCAAAGAAAACAAAAAATAAACTACCAAACATAAGAAATCATAAAACAACAACAACAAAATCCACAAGATGTTTCCCGCCATCATCTCTCTCTCTGAAGATTTTATCAGAGATTATGAAAGTCTTATTGCAAACATTTACTAGGTGATATTCCAAATTCTTCTGGAAATGCAATCAGGCTCTATTGCCTTATCAACACAACTCATCGTCTCCAGGATTGCTGCCTTTGCTGTTCACTCTTCATCCTTTCAAAACCACATCATTCTTGGAAGCGAGGGAAAAACCCCAAACTCATTACAGTCATGAGTTTTTGTGTGACACCTGAGGCTACAGATTGTAGGAGCAGAACTCTAAAACACAGTAGAGCTATGAAAGCAGCATTGCTAGAACAACAGAGATGAGAACACCAAAACTAATTAATTTAGACAGTAGAGATGACTGCTTTCCACCAAGATAGGTGAAATAAATGGTAAAAGACCATCCTGCTGCCAGCTAACTCTAGGCAAGACGGCAGCTACCTTACTATGCTATTTTACCATTTTGGGGTTTTTTTTTGAAGGCTGCAGTCACGTGTACAGTATAGGATAGAAATACTGTATTTAGGGAACCGTTAAGAATCACTCCCTTTTGAACTTGATTTTTGTAAGCAGATCCATACAAAAATGAGTCTGACGTTTATTGGAGCACCAACAGTATAGAGCTGTTATAACTTCTAAATGTAGAAGACAGATCCTGAAACTGAAAAACTGCAAAGACTTTTCATAATTTTATGTTTATAGAGAAATTTAAAAATATGGTCTTTGGTGTTGCTGAAGCATATAAATCCCTTGGCCAATTGTGTGCATGGAGGTTTGTAAACTTGGTTGCTCTAAAAAAAAAAAAACCAAAACAAACAAACAACACACAAACAACCCCAAACACTTTCAATTGTTGTGTTAAAATCTGCTTTTTCAGGAAGAGTTATGGTGACTTTTTTTTTTTTTGGTTTCTGGGTCAAACGACCAGCGTTTGTGATGTCAGGAAAGGACTCTGTTGAATAGACTGTAAAATCTTGAAAACTTCACTTACTGGAAACAGTTGCAGCCCGCTGTCAATGGCTACCCCAGCAGCAGAAGGCAGAAAGGAGCAATAACTTTGGTGTCTGTGGATGGAGATCTATTTTCGCATTGCACAAGAGATAATCTCCCATTATGAATGACAGGCCAAAGTCAGACCTTTTCCTTTGTGTATGGTTGTAAGTTTTGATGGGACAATGCTCCTGGTTTCCCTGTATCAAAGTCTACTCAGTTTGAGACACACACACACACTGCCTTGATCATCCTGAGTGACCAACTCCAGGCCTTAAGGAGTGAGTTGATGTCCACAACAATCAGATTTCTTCCTAATATGAATTCGGACAGGTATCCAGCAAGAGGTACCCAGCATTGCCCCAAGGAGCAATGGTGGGGGATAAGAGGGGCATACTACAGGACAGTAGTTTATCATTACAAATAACTCTCCATCGTCCAAATTACTGTGCTCTGGTAAACATTCTGTCTCCTTTTTGACCGAGTCAAGATGAAGAAAGGCTAGCCCACGACTTGGCACAGAACAAGGCATGAGAGAATGAGCAAGCTGAGGATCAATACAAACAAAATAGAGGTGACATTAATTGCTTGGAGCATTAATAGACCATGTGAGAGAGTAGAAACTAGCTTAGTTTTGAAAACCAAGGGTGTTCGCCTGCCTTTTGTGATCTCTTTTTGCTAGAATGGCCACAAATGTCACTTTTGTCTGCCGAGCTCTGCACAGCTTAAGACCAGACTCCGACAGAGAGACAGTAGCAGAAGGTTTCCCTGGGGTGTTCTGCGGGGGGTGAATGCAGCGTTAGGCACCCCAGGATGCAAGAGATGAGTTAGTTGTACCACATTTTTGTTCCATCATTTTTAATACTTGGCAGCACACTTACTGCTTCTTGATGGGTTCATTGCAGTTATTCTAAACTAAAAAAACCAAACCATCAAACCCAGCCAAGTCTAAATATATAAAACTTCAGTTTTAAAAGCTTATTTTTCCAAGGCTACTCTTGATCTTTTACTCAGGATGAATCACACTTAGACCCCAGCTTCAATATTTTTCTTTCAAGAAGATCAGTGGTTGCTGGACACTTCATGATTCTGGAGGAAGAATAAAAGAAAACTTCTATAGGAAAGTTCCGCACTGGCAAGACCAAACTTGGAGCCTCAGCACTTGTAAACGGCCTCTGAGAGCCCCCTGTAGCTGTTGACTGGTAAAGACTGAAGTAGTTTTGTTATTCTTACTGCAAACATTTACCTTCTGAATCCTCTTGCTAATGAAATCAGCTGGCAGCACTCTAGTTAAGTTTAGCCAGCAAAGCATAGGCTCTGTGCAGCCATACTGCTTGGGCCCCAGCTCACCTCCTCACTACCATGGTAGTATATTTATTTTAACATTTGACAGTATCTATCAGGTTTTGGAGAGCTTGTTTAATGACCTTTTCCAAAATCTTCCATTCATTTCTTCAGTTTCTCACTTTCTCTCCCTTTTTCTTTTTAAAATAAATTATGGTTATAAAAACAAAGCCAGCAGAAGGGAAAATATTCACTACCTAGAAACTGAAAATTTGAGTATTTGCTTTTTATGGGGCACTGGAGTCTCCTAAAACACAGAACTGCTAGAAAACTTAAATGCTGAGGACAAAAAAGTTCACTCAGTGGCTATGCAAATACACTACAGTTTTGAATCTCTTTGAAAAATAATTTGAATACTTGTGTTTCAATTTACGGTCTTAAAATGCCTGAAAAACACATTCCTACTTTTTAAATGGATTTTTTTAAGCGAGTCTTAAATACACTTTGATTATTTCCATTCTTGACATTATGCCTACTCAGGTATTTTGTACAGCAATTTGAAAGCAGAAAGGCAATTCCTCGCAATACCAACAGGTATATATTGATTTAACAAACACCTCCTCTTAAAGATGCACTTTCTTCTTCCCATGGAAGAGAAAATGTGAATTTAAACTGAATAAAGCCAAAAGCTAAAACACATTGTCTATAATGATTTCTTTGATGGAGAAAGCTCAGGTTCAAGTTCATTATCTTGGTATTTTCAGAGGAGTTTGCCTGCAGCTCTTAGGAACAACATTTAACTGAATTTTATATGTGAACATTAAAGAAACAGTAATGCACAAGTATAAAATAAGTGATCAAACTGAGAGTAAAGTGTACAGCTTTCTCCCTGTTAGCCTACACTGTTATTATCTTTTCAGAAGATGTCAAAACCTTTTCTCAGGAATTCTCATTTTTCATACATTTTGGAAGTAGGTACAATTACTTTAACAGCTCTCTATAGCACTAAGACATCTGTAGCAAAATCGGTTATTTACTTCAAAGCAAGAAGATTTTGAAGGCAGAAGGAAACGTCAGGCAGAAACAGAGGTCCAGAGACACTGCTACTAAACTTCTGGCTTTAATGAAACACAAATATAAAGAATATTTTATGTAAATATCTATATACACAGGACAAAATGCATTTGTAGGCATATATACTATATAACCAGAGGGATTAGCATTCTCTTTCCAATTCCTGACTGGAGCTTTAGTGTAAAATACAAACCGGAGTGCGCGCACCTATGGTCATTATGTTATTTCATCCAAGTCTGAAGATTGAGTCAATTTTAAGCACGTGCCCCTGCTCTCCTAAAACTAGGACTTGTCTGAAGCATAAGCCTCGCAATACCCAGGAAAAAAAACCATGCACCACTGTGTATTCCCCACACACGCAGCGCAGGCTCAGCACGAAAGGTGGGGAAAGGTACTCGGGGCAAAAACGGTCTCATACTGTGAGGAGAACCGCATTTGAAGGAAAGAGGCTCACAAAGGGCAGGACCACATAAGTCTGCTTGGAAATCGGATGCAAAAGTCATCACAGCCCTGCGGCTGCCATAGTTTGTGTCTCCAACGTTTATGTGCATCCTCCCCTTCTCCTCCTCTTAAATTTTTCAGCTCTTCAGGAAAACACACTTGTGTTGCAGTGGTCCCTCCCGAAGTTGTAGCAGTGCAGCTGAGAATACGTCAATGTACCAGTCAAAAAACTGTACTTTTAAGCATTTTTAAAACAAATAAAAACAAGCTAGGAAAAGAGAGGGAAGAGACAAAAAAAAAGTTTGTTCCAGGCTCAAATTCAAAACATTTTGCGAGAGTCAAAAGCTTTATGCTGGCGAAGGTCGAAGTGGGAGAACACAGTCCCGCAAGTGAGGAACAGCATCATTTGCACCAAGGACTGCAGTGGCCAAAGGGTGGGGGACCTTCACATGCTGTCATGGATTTATATTTATTTTCCTTTAGCAGAATGGGCACGAGGTACACCTGGATTTGGCTGGTGTGCGTAAAGCATGCATCTCCCTACACTGGCCCTGCAGAATTTGCATCCCTGTTCCTAACAAGCAGGGCCACTGCGTCCCAGGTCCCCTCCTTGGTCTGACTGAGCCATCTCACATCCAGATCTTCCTCTTGGAGCTGCACCACTGTTTTGGTGACTGATTTATGTTTTGTAGACGGGCGTTGTGATTTGAAGACATAAAAACGCCCACACAGTTGTGTTTAAACTGAAGTAAGAGGAAATACAAAAAGAGGTGACAAACAATAATCATGCAGAGGCTTAAAAAAAAAAGAATATATTTAATGGAGGTTTACAACACGTGTTTTATGACTAAGCTGTACACAGATACACATCTGCATATCGTATGTGCAAGAAAAGCCAATATGGTGGTACTTATTCTCAATTTTTATACCTGAACATTGTTGACCAATTTTACACAAAGGTAGTTACATTATATAATATTTGCTGTGGCCTTTTTATAAGTCGAACATCAACTCAAACAATGTTATCAAGTCTGATCACTTCATAAACTGGTATCTAAGATACCAAAATAGATAGGATAATTAAAATAACACACCTGTATCTATGATAATTTGCCCCCCCAATGCTTAATCCCCTTTTTTTTTTTATATATTTACTGCATTTTCTTCTCAATACCATTGTAATTACTTAGTGAACAGAAACATTCCCTTCCACCAGCAACACACACTTTTACTGTGTTTTACTGCAGCTAAAAAAAGAAACATATAAAATCTTGGACACAGACAGTCAATCAAGCTTAACCATAGCCTAATAACAAAGCAAGCAAAGTAGAGAATGTACACACTGGTGTCCCACCGTGCACTGCCATGCTTTTTATTAAGGAACAGCCTTATTTTGTTAGCATTGTAGAAGAGGCTTCAGCTCCACGCACCAACATGTGTAATAAGCCATGGAGTCAGGAACATTCTTCACTGCACTATCCTACAAGAATTAATTGTTAATTGGGAAAAAAATTAGCCAGAAAGTTATTTTTTTTCCTCCTTCACTTCTGTGTCCAGGGTTTAGTTCCTAGTGACACCTGCCGGGTCAGGAGTAATCGAGTTCCTAACCTTCCTAACCAGGGAGACGGCTGCCACACAGCCAAACACAAAGGCATAAACACGAGGAGAACACTTCTAAGGGACACCAAGCTGCTGAGCTGCAGCGGCACTGACTGCCACAGCGTAAAGCGGCAAAAACACAGCTTTGGGGGCAAAGACAACAGCTTCTTAACCCGCCGGTAACAAGCACAACCCTACTACTGCAAATAAGTCAGATTTGCATAGTTCCAAAGAAAAATAGTCTAAGGGCAGTGGGATATTTTCTTGTGAAGCAGGTACCAGAATTACATTTGTTCCTGGAGAACTGCCTTTTCAGAGCTGTGAGCTGCTACAGTGGGGCTCTCGCTGCCCCACATGCGGCTACAGAGAAGCTCAACACCTCTGCCCTGAAGGATGGGCTGCACCCTGGCAGGCACCATCCCAGACCCTAATCACCACCCCAAGTGCTAAATCACCCCTCACCACCATCAGGGTGCTCCTCTACTCACACGGTGGGAGCCAAGAGCCTAGCAGGGCAGCGCTGGGGTGATGGGGACATGCCTTCTGCACTGTGTTCTCCAAAGCCTCCGCTAACCCCGGGGGCTACCCACTGGGAAAGGCACAGCGATGCTGAAATGAAGCATACGTGGTGCGGTGGGGTGGGAGCTCAACACCTACGATGCCACTCAGAGGGGTCACTAAGGTATCAGGGAAAGGTTTGTTCTGCAGGTAGGAAACGCGCAGCTGCTAAAGCCATTAGCTCTTACTCCGGCGATGGAGAGCCTCAGTGTAGGAGTACAGTGGCAGTCAGCACAGCATCAATAAGAAAGGTCAAACAAATAGAAGTGTCACATGAGAATTTGGGAACACAGCTCATGGTTCTAAGGTGCAGCTACAAGGAATGATTAAGATAAAAATATTTAACAGATTTGTAGAGTACTAGATTTTGCTAAAGGGATAGTAGAAATCGGAGTTTGAAGAGATGCTTTACAGAACTGAATACGCACTAAGCATTGCAAACGCTGCTGACAACTAAGTTGCTCCTAGCAAGATCAGAACAGAGGTTTATTCTTCCTTTATCAGATTTGCCTTCCAAGTCTCCTTAGAGCCAAAGCACCGACACATACACACAGCAGTCTTATCTTTAAAACCTAAGTCTCTTCACTAAGCTCCCCTCGGGGGCGGGGGGGAGAACCCAAAAAAACCCACCAAAACCAAAGAGGTGGGGACTTATTTTTTAAAAAACTGACACTCTTCTGTCCCTATGCCTTGGAAAGGGGAGATTTGTCACACAGGCTTTTCCTCACTCCCTGAAGGTGAACACTGGATATGGTCATGCTCTCTCTATTTAGGGCATAAAGTTGAAATACACCCATATCTGCCTGCCACCCCTTGCCAGAAGGAAGGGGAGGGGAGAAAAAAAAGATTAAAAAGAAAGATATGCAAACGCTAACTTTCATTTTTTAGATAGTTGTTCTAGTACCTTAGGTGGACTGAATGGTTTGATACTAAAACAGACATTTTGTTCAGTCTATCAATTCTGCACAGTGAAAAAAGAATTCATAAATTACGTAAATACTTAAGGCTGTTTCTTAGATTTCTAATTCTGTCTAGACCTTGATAAATACTTTCAAACTTTTCTGAAATTGAGATGGCAAGAATTAAACTAGAACTCTCAGCAAGTGTTAATCACTGAAGAAAAGCAGTAAAACAAGTGAGCCTTTTTTCGCCTCCTGTATGTATCCTATGTATCCGTTTCAACACAGCACATTTCTGCATATAATGTCTGTTCAAAAAGCAGTGATTTTCCTGAAGAGCTAAATATCCTTATAAGGTTTTTAAAAAAAAATCTTAGCTTTTTTTAAAAAAAACTTTTTTTTTTTAAAGAAACCCAAGAAAATATAATTCTTCAAAAGTTATTTAAATGCTTTCTTTTATTACCCCTCTGCTAAAAAGGGTTAAGAGGAGATAAATGCAAAATTTGGCCGGAAACACAGCCTATTTGTCAAGCTGTAGCAGTCTCTAATCAGATTTAGAAATCTGGATGAAAACAAGAGAGGAAAGAAAGAAGGAAAGGGATAAGAGGACGGGAACATGAATGAGACCGAGAGCAGGTATGAAGAAAAACTTCTCTCCCCCACAATTAAATAACAACAACCACCACCAAAAGTAAAGCGTGCTTACTATAACAGAGGACAACGCTAGCATGGTTTGAAAGTCAGCAAAGAGTAATTGTACACGCTTTTGTTAATACATTCCACTAGGATCTCTCTGAGCACTGGAAGCTGCTCACTGGTTTTGCATAATAAAGCCAACCTGAGATCAGACACAACAAAACTCCATTATTCCCACGCGTATTTCAGTAAAGAAGGCAGAAAGTGCTCTTTGGAATTACTCCCATGATCAGCATAGAAGGATTTACAGAAGTAATAACGCTAAGAGAAAGCCTCACCGACACCATCTCTCCTTCATTTTCTTCCTAGAACAACCAACTTTCAAAGGAGAAATCACAAAGATTAGTGGGACGGAGCCCCAGTCAGAATCAAGACTTTTATCACATCATTCATTTATAATTCTATCAGATTTGCTGAATTCTTGAAATATGGTTGATATGCACTAAATGGAAGAGAGATAAATAAGCTGAGAGCGCTCCAAGGAAAACTGCATGTATTTTTTCAAGGCCAAGTTAAAATTTACTTATGCAGCAGATGCCCAAAGGGTCTTTTGATGTTAAGAGCTACCTGGGATAGGAACTGCTCTAAACCTTTTTAAAAATCAGGCACAAAACAACCTTCCAATTACCCAATTTTACCACTATCCATAGCAAAATAACTGCCTCCATATTTACCCCTAGCCTGCCTCACAGTACTTAGGTGGTTTTTTTTCCCCCCCTCCTCTTTTTTATTACAATAAAAACACAAACAAAACCACAATCTCCATCTTGAGTTATTTCTGAAGTCTCCAACTGTCTGAAGTGTCTAGCTCTCAGAGGAAGAAGAGAAGCCTCCAGACGTACCAGATTCTACATATCTAGGTCTCTTTTTCCACTTGACCCTAAAAAGTAAGCAGTTATGAGGAAGGACGTGTACATGTACCAATTGCTTTATTTAAACCACCTTTCACACTTCTTCAACATGACATTTTGGCAACCTGGGAAAAGCAGTGATTTTTTTTTAATTATTATTTTTTTAATATATACTTTGGCTCTGAATAATAAAGGGGTATTTCCTATCATGGGAAAGATGGAATTTCTTTCTTTAATCTCCTCCCATTGAAGCAAGCAATGTCACCTTCAAGTGTCAGGTGGCATTTATTTCACTAACTAACAATGCTCATTTTCTTACCCCGTTGTTCCTTTAAGCTTTAAGAGTCTACCCACAGTTGTCTCTGAAATGCAGTTCGTTTTAAACATAAGGAGGGAAGGGAAGCAGAAGAACAGACAAACTTATCTCACCAGAAAATCTTTATAGAAGCATATGTCCCTGAAGAAGAAAGGCTTCACGATTATAATTTCATTCAATATTTCTTTTCAAACATTTGAATAATGGGCTTTACAGAACATCTTTTTCATACTAACTGAACTTCATAACTAATAAAACCCTCTTACTGAGCTTTGTTACTTACATCTAGAATCCACGAAGTGTCTTTTACAAATAATAACCATAGCTAATTATACATAGTAAATAACCTCAGCTTTCAAGCCTCCCCATATATCATTTTGCTAAATATTAATCACAGCTTTAAGCTGTCTAACAAGCTCCTAAAAGCATGACATTACCAGAGAGATTCCCCCACTCTAAAGCGTCTCAAACTATCCATCAAAATCCCTTTCATGAAAAGCGCTGATTAGAACTTCCTGGCATGGGCTTTTATTTGTTCGCATGTTGGGTCTCCCCTTTCCCGGGCGACTGAGCCCTTACACACCAGCTCCCCTTCAGCCGCGTGCGAGAGTTATCAGCCCCTCGTACCTGCTCCCAAGAGCCTGACGGGGTACATCTAGGTAGGCAGCAGGAGCTACGCTAACTCACATCTCCTCTTTCTTAATTAGGACTTGAAACAATAGGTGGGGGGGAGGGGGGGAAAAAAATCAGGACCAACTGCTATTATGTATTAGCTTTCATTTCTGTGCATTGATTGAGCTTATGTTGTTTTATGTGTGCGATGAAAGGGCAAATCAAAACCCATTTCTCTTTCTTGTCAATTCTCTTCCTCTTTTTCAACTATTTATCTTCGTATTGTATTGCAGCAACAGATGGCACATTAAAAATGAATTCACTTTTTGGGAACTGTATACTGTGCAGCTTATTCTTACCATCTAAAATGACGACGTAATTAAATTTCTTTTGGAAAGGTACCTATAAAATACAGTAACATAATGCCCACTTAAGGAACAAGACATTTTGTAACAGAAGCATTTGGGGAAGAACACAAGTTTTCCTGCCATAGGAGCTCTTTTTTGCCTGAACACTTTCATATTTTAACTGAATTGGTGGCCTAGTTACAAAAAAAGTGTATATCTATCTATATATGTCTATATAGAGATATAGACATATCACTCAGCTTACTTCCCTCTCTGATTTTCATAGAGGAACTGTTTTCAAGTATTTTCTACATTAGTTTCCCCTGGCATATTTACAAAAAATTCTCTCAGCAGGACTCATGAGATAACATTAGCTTTCTTTAAATAATAGCTCCCAATAAATTCAAATAAATAATGTCATTGTCACCAAGTGCTGTACAGTAGGTCAGTTTACATGCAACACTATCAATGTACACTTAGCAAGCTGCTTAGGAAAAATAACCTCCCAGTCACATGAAAAATTGTTTACAGTTGTAGGCTCATAACATTTTAAACCCTACTCAGGGAATCACATTTGATGAGCAACAAACCAGGATAAAAACGGGCAACAAGCTTTCCTTGCTGGCATTAACACGGTTGCCACGAATAGAAAATAACAGGTTAAATTCCTTCAAAGCACAGTCCCTAATTTGGTGGCAATTAATCAACTCAGATAGGGGAATCATATGAATATCAGCTTTATACACCCAGAATAAACAGCAGCATGAAATACATTCCTTTCCTATGATCAACAGCACCCAACAATTACAGCGGTAGTCATTAGCAGTCTGTAGGAAAGCGCGTGTGTGTAGGAGGGGGGACAGGTCATACTGAAGCTGTCTTTTTATTAATCATCATTATAGGAAGGGAAAGAAGAAATATTAAATTTCCATTCTTATAAAATTTAGTCGTTATTTTTCAAACTTGGTTACTTGCTTTCAGATGCTGAAATCTCTTTCAGATGCTTGAGTGAAAAAAAAAAACCAACCCCAACCCGCAAACACTACCACCAAACACAAAACACCCCAAAACCCCCCACTCTTCAACATAGCAGTAACCCACAAATCATGGCAGAACCAGCAGTGTGTAATCACACGATCAGATAGCGTCTCATAAGTAATAAATATCCCATGACAAAGTTTCAGTTATGCAACTTTGATTTTCTCTGTTTTCCGACTGCAGCCGCACTTTGCTACTTTAGTCTTTCTTCAAAAATAAAGAAGAAAAATCCGGGGGAATTTACCCTTTAATTCGAAAACAAACAAACATCACAGCATCTTAGCCTTTTCTTTAGGCCAAGAATGCCAAAACTAGACACTACCTTCACCCACCTTAAAGTACTCCATTAAGAAGGACAGAGCTCATCATCTCTGAGAAGACAGAATGGATGGGTTTCCCCCCCACCAAGGGTGTTAAAAAACCCCCACAAAACTACATATATACATGCTCCCCAGTCTTTAGAATATTGCAATATAAGTTTTGGGGATTTTTTTTAACGCATTGTTGTTAGAAGTTTTCTGTGCCAATGCGAAAGATGATATTTAAATTGTTGTAACTTGGCCCAGTCAAAAGCAATTTGCAGGAGGACACTGAAAGGCAAATATATACATACAAGGGACAGGTCTGCTCACACCTTAAAACACAGTCACACGCAGAGCTTGACAGTTCCTGTCTCAAAATACATACATTTGAAAGTAAATACATCGCCTGTTGAGCCAGGGCACATTTAGCATCTCCGCTTTCCCTCCTCCCGCCCCCACGAGAGCATGTCAAGGCCGTTTTCATCCCCCTGTTTGTCTGTCTCCCCTAATCAGGACTCTGTTGTTGTACTGAGCAAGTCGGGGCATTTAGTGAAAAATCAAGATGGATTTAGTTTGGAATTAAGTAGATTCCCATGACAGGAAATATTAAGAGATGATGGATGTCTGACAAATATTTAAATAATAAAAAAAAAAAACCAACTCCCATTTCAGAAGGCAGTCTGCAAAGCTAGATTTATGGAGCTGAACTTTAAACTAAAATGAACATATTTTTCCAGGCTTTATGTATTAGCAATATTGCATTTAATTTAGAGATTAAATAAACAGTAGTTTGAGGCAGCCCACGAGAGCCAAAATGCTGCATGTAGGCAGGCTTACGGTTTTGAAGCTATGAAATATGTCTCCTGTTTTGACACTATTGTAATAGCATAGTTGTTCACTTTCCTTGTTTCCATGGGGTTTATGGTCCATAAAGTTTAATAACAATCTTAACAGCTGAACAGTGAGCACACATCTCTGGGAGGCTGCTGGATGAAACAGGATCTGAATTTTACCCATGTAATTTTTAGTGGCAGCATATGTCCTTTCCTCACCACTGTCCACATCTACCCACACTGCTAAAGAAGACACCAAACAACACTGACTCACCTTGGAAAAGAGGTCACATCCCCTCTCGGCCTCCAGCAGCTGAGCAAACAGCACTTCAAACACCAGCTCACATTATGAAGTTGTTGAATTTCAGAAAAATTGAAGAAAAAGTTTGCTCAGTAGGTCCCATAGGAAAAACATCCAGGAGCACTCACAAACAGCAGTGGCTTTCTTCCATCGGAGTTGGTCCCAAAAAAAGTAATGCCAAGGCTACAAGAAGACCTTCTGCTCTTAGGGGTGCAGACCTTCTCCAGTCTCATATGAAGAGGCAGGAACACTTCAGTTCCAAGCAAAATTAGCCCCCAGCTTATACCTTGACTAACTCCTTTCCATCAAAAGTGAAGAAAAAAAGGCTTAGTTTGGAGTCAAAGAGATTAAGCGAGTCCCACCAAAAGAAAACAAAACCAGGCACTACCACATGCCTATAAACCTCTTTTTCAGAAAGGACATAGGCCCACATCTAGTTTTATCTTCAGAGGTAGTCCAAAGCAGATGCAAAAAAGAGCTAAACAAACCACAGAAAGCTCTTCAGCAGACAGCAAGTCCCCCAAAACACCACCACACACCCCAAACCTCCTTCACCCTCTCACTCCAGCTTCCACCTGGCTCACCCTTGGCTACTGCTTCCTTCCCAGCTATCAAGAAAAACCCAACAGCTAGATGAGCTGACAACCTGAGAGCACTTAACACTAATGTGGGGGCTTCACCTGCATCTCCTCTGGCATTAGGCTCAGCGGATTACCCACAGGTGAGCAGCTCCACTTGTTTTGCCCAGCCTTGACCCTGCTGTACAGACAGGGTTCTTTCCACTTCATGGAAGGCAGCACAACTGATCTGTAATCAGGAGCAGAAAGCAGAATTTGCTCAGAAATCTTGTAATATCAGATGAAATTTAACCTGGGATCTCTTTTTATACAGCCTGCTGGAAAATTTTAAGTTCTATCAATAAGCAATAAAAGGAACACTCCTAGGAAGAGAAAGTACCTCCTCCCCTGCAGCCTGGATTTGACTTCAATTTTGATTACTTTGTGACTGCCTTGCACTAGAATCCCAAATGCTGAAGAGCTGTGTTGCCTTAAACCAACCAAAGACAAGGCCCTCTGCTGACAATTCTGCTCCACCACCTATTCCACCATTTTCATGACTTTTTAGGGGTCATCTTAAAAACAGAAGTAAAAGGGAACATTCAACTTTCAAACCTGGATTTACATGACTATTTGTAAGGAGGAACTCTATACAAGTACAGAATATGAAATGACTTCCCCCTTTTTAAATAATTGAATAGATTTTGACTTGATTGTGTCTCTTTAACATTTCACTAAATCATTTTTTTCCAATGAATTTGACACATCATGTAATATCAGAGTAAATCTACTTAAAATATTTACAATTACTTGCAAGATACTTTCACATGAACCAGTAAATTGAAACTTCCTCTCAGAGGAGAGACATAAAAAAGTCATTTTTATGGTGGTTATTGTAATTTTAATAGGCAATTTCATAGGTAAACAGAAGTGCTTGATCTCCATTCACTACTGTATAACAGGCTGTGCTGCATATCTAATGAAATCACATGGATTTGTGTACAAAATGAACAAGAATTGTAAATGGCTCCTTCTGTGATTTAAACTATACAGTTTTATGTACCTCAGCTACAGTGCGTAAGAAGAAAACACAACACACATTTATATTGTACCAACAGGCAGCCTTCTTCCTTTGGGAATAAAGTTTTAAGAAGAAAACGCTTCAGGTTGGCATTAAAGCAGATGTTCAGCAGAAGGAGCTGTGCACACGTTTTCAGAGTAGCCTCCACCCAAGCTGGTTCACTGAAATGTATGCATGCTCAAAAGATCTGAAACTTGTGTGGAAAAATGTCATTTTCATGACTGGAGTAGATTAATAGAGTAATAGATTTAAAGGCTAGAAGGGATCATTATGATCATCTAGTATGACCTTCTGTTTAACAGAATTTAGCCAAGGGATTCCTGCATCAAGCCCATGGCTCATAACTTCTGGTTGAGCTGGAACCAATGTCTTTTAGACAGACATTCAATCCTGATTTAAAGACTTCCAGTGATGGAGAAGTCACTACATTCCCAGGCAAGTTGTTACAGTGCTTAATTACACTGTTTCTTCTTTCTTTTTTTTTTTTTTTTTAAAGTGTCTGACTACTACAATTTTTCTAGTTTTGGTGCAGTCATTGGTCTCTCTATATGTCCTCCTACTAGATTAAAAGTGCTTTTCTAGCAGAAGTTTTCTCCAAACATAGGTGCTCAATGGTTTGAAACAAGGGATATCTTAATCTTTTCTTCAGGGCTTCTTTATTCTTTTGCTATTGGATAAAAGTTCTCATCATTCTTGTAGGCCTTTTCTGAAATCTCCCAAATCTTTACATGCAAACACCAACACTAGTACCAATAGTCAAATGCCATTTAATTTATAGGGGTAATAACATTAATAATAATACTGCAAGGATCCCACTTGGAGAAGACAAAACAGGCTGTCAGCCATTTGGTTTTTCTCTTTCTTACACACACTCATGCAAAATATTCTTCAAAGAAAAGGATGAAATAAAAAATGGCCCAAATAATGCAAGTTTAGTCAGGCTGGAAGAGATGAGGACAGTAAAGCAGTTTAGTACAGCATAGATCCCGGCTTTTTTTTGCCAAGTTCTATGTTTGATGCAACAGTTCATGAGGAACAGGTACCCCTGTGCTCCCCTACATGGTGCCACCCAGTTTGGGTCCCCGGCGCGTTAGAGAAGGTTTGTAATGTGCTCTAACCCTCTGGCCCAGGCGTGCACAGAAGTGGGCTACAACGGTGCGGGCTGCCAGCTACAGAGCATCTGAAAACTCTCCTACGCTAGGAAAATCCTCAGCTGCTTGTCAGGACAGCTTTATGGAAAGTGAGATGAGGTTCTGGCCCCAACGTTTAACTATACTTGGCCATAACTCAATTTCTCACAAATAGCAATTTTGGCATGCTCCCTTTCTCTTGTACAACTGTGATACATGCAGTGGGAATAATAAATTACCCTGCGATTACACGACAACAGAACTCTCAACGTGTTTGGTTCTATGTGCAGAAATAAAAATGTGGGCTGCTTCTTTCACGGCACTTTCCCTGGGCTAGAGTCGCATATATTTACACGGTTTGGTAACAAGCTACTGAACACGTGAGATTGAGAACTCACGGAAAAAGTGATTGCCCTTACAAATGGGGTTACTGGACTTTTTTTTTTGTGAAATGAAAGCCCGGATACGTGTAGTTAGAATCACTCCCATACATTTCAGGCATACATTGCAATGAAACTGAGAATGCGGGGTTTGGAGAAATGGCTGCTTCTGCTTCAGATGTGATTATACAACTCTCCGCAAAACACAACAATCATATAATGCAAATAGCAATGTCTTTTATAATTCATTAAAATCTACTGTTAGGTTCCACTAATATTCGAGTTGAGAAGTTAAGAACGGGAGAATAAGGGGTATGCAATTCAAGACAACCTTTTATTTAGGGAAAAAAGAAGCTATTTTCATTCTAAGAAGACAGTGGGTGGGAAAACAGATTTCTGCTAAGGAAACGAGCAGTCACTTTCACTGAAAAGGAAATACTGAGTTGCTTTGTCCTAAGGTCTCAGCGGAGCAAAGCCTGATGGTTTAACCATGGCATATGGGTTGCAGCCCAAGAGAGCTAAAGAGAAAATTTGGAAGCTCGTGTCAAATTTTCTGCTCTCTCTATAGCTTTGGCCTAGGCCTCAGCAGCGGTCTCCAGGGAGAGAATGATGTACTGCAATATAACAAGCTGCCTGACATTTTGAAATGCCTTAACCCCCAGCTCTCCATCCACCTCTTAGCCCTTGCAGCGGCTTCCCTTCCCGCATGGAGCTGCACCATACCCAGTATCAGGCTTCACTGTAAAGAAAAAAGGTGTCATCTCTTTGTCCTTGACGTATGTAATCAGCAACGACTCTTTGCTTCATTAATAACATTTTCGGTAATATAATACGAAATGCCAGTTATTGCACGGAAGGTGGGGTGTATGAAGGGCTAACGTCCCTTGCTCAGGCGCATGCCATGTCTCAGCAAAGTCTTGGGACTGTTTTCTAGGTTTTTTTCTAACCGGAATGCAGGATGGGGGGGACATGAAAAGGGGAAAGCATTGTTTTCCTGCAACCTAGGAAATTGCAAGCTCCTGACAACAAATAAAGCCTCCTGAATTAATGAAAAAGGAAGCTTTAGAAGCCCAAATATGATTGTTGAAGCCAAGCCGATGCACGCAAGGAAGAAGAAATGTATTTTATGCTTCCAACAACTTTCAGGTTTATACCTGGTAGTTGGTAGCCAAACTCTTAAAAACACTGCAATAATTATATATCCAAACCAAAGTCTTCCCCCCACTCCTCCCTTGACATGGAAAATGCTGCAGAACTGGAAGTGTTTTTAATTTAAAAACTCTCGAGTCTTGGACTCCAGTAGCCCATCTCACAGTCTTCCCTTTTTCCAAAAAGTCAAAACACCGAGGGGTTGAATATAGCTCCTCTCATACATTATCTCCCTAATGACTTTGACCTATTAATAAGTGGAATCTATCAAGTATACTCTCCCTTACAGTATTTTGTCAATTGTTATACGCCTCAATGGGACCACCATTAAAAATCTGCCAATTAATTCAGTATTTAGGACACTGTTACTATGAAATATACTATGCATCATGCTATTTCTCATTATAAATATAGAAATGCTGTAAATTACAAGGTGAGATTAGTATCTTCTGCGATAAGAAGTGATGCCTTTTAATGATGATCATTATATACTTTGCATTTTCTCTCCTTCAGCGGGGTTCTTTTATAGCTGAACCATTTCAAGGGAAAACAATCCGAATGCAACACTGGATACTGAAAAAACATTCTTTCAACACCCCTATGCTTATTTCCTCCCATTCTCTATGAAATCCTCTTTGTAGCAGAGTCTAAATATGCACCCTAAGTATTTTTTATTCTTTCAAGAAAGTTAACCAAAGATTTTTTCAAACTTTAAGCAGTGTCCTATTAGAAATCAAAATACGATTTAAAAATATTGTTAGGCATGTTAAACTGACTGCATGTTTACGTAGTGCATCTGAATAAAACCCTTTTGCCTACAAAAAACATAGCTCTTGATCAAAAATGATTAATTGTGGCTTTCTGGTCAATAAAACACTAAATAAAATGAAGGATGAGAACCTAATGTGGCTGAAAGTCTCTAATGGCATTTATTAATTTATTTATTTTATTTCCTTTTTGTAAAAAAAAAGTTTTGATTAAAAATAAGATTTTATTTAATATCCCATGGATAAAAAAGCATTAAAGCTATTAGCATCAAGTTAGCACGATTGCAATGAATAATATGGAAAGCACCTCTAATAGAGTTGTAGCTGTGGTTTCATTTATTCTAGATGAAAAATGACATTTATCAAACATTTGATCTGATGGGCTATATATTTATGGAGAAACAAGAGAGAAGAGATTAACTGGCAAGAAAATCCATTTTGATTAGGCTATTTAATGTTCTGTATATGTGTTACAAATAACCCTATTCCCAGGAGGATTCCTTTGAACTAGATTTCTTTAATTATTATTTTTATTTAGCACTGAGACCATATGACCTGCGAACATAACCTTTTAAAGCACTTGACAAAAATCCCAGGTATTAGAAATTTTTTCTATATTGTTTTCTCTGTAAGGAAAGTCTTATTGCTATATGCGATAAGCTTGCTAAATTAAACTTCTATTGTTTTTAAACATATTTTTGAATATTATCATTTTAAGATCTCAACTTGTAAATTTCTGAATGATATTTCATTTGGAACTGCAACCATTTATCTAGTCGAAGCATCTGTGTGTTTAACATATGGACTGGAAACTTTCCACTACAGTGACTGTGCTCTGCCAAAAAGCCAGCAAAAGAAAATGTTCTGATGTAAATACAAGCTGATATTCAAGTTCTTCACAGGTTTTGAATCTTTAACCACCAAACTAAAGAAGAGTTTGTTATGACCGTGGTTTTGTTGAAAACAAAAACACAAAAAGCCCCAGAAAACCTGCAGAAACAGGCCTTGTATATTGCAAATCCCTATTTTGGCAACCCAAAGAGGGAATATAAGCTTAAAGGCCTGAATTTAACAAACCTAATTATCAAGGCTTAATTAGTACCAAGGGTAAAGCTTCATGGAACACCTGCAGACTTAATTTATGTCCTGACAGAGAGGAACAAGTGTTAATGGGCTGTATTTATGTTAATACCTGAACCTTAGAGAGCCAGTGGGATAAAACAGACTATGCACTAGTTTTCTGTTTCAAGCTACAGAACAAACATAAAAGATTTTAATCTTAATATTAGTTTGCACATAACTCCTTGGGGGAAACTACAGATCTATTTAAACCTTAAAATTGGAGATGCGGAATACTAAGGAGAAAAAAAAAGAAGAAAAAGAAAAAAAGTAAGTCAGTTTAGAAACGCAGAAAATATCAAACCAAAAGGTGTCAGTGGCCATTTTCTGAGCACCCTGTGAGCAGCTGCTGGTTTCTCAAAACCCCTTACACTGTACCACCGATGCTTTCTCCAGCATGAACCGACATTTTTCACCTGTCTGATGCATGACGCAATTCTTCGCTACATTCAGAGGGAAGGACGAGAAGGCTACCCACCGTTACCTGTAGTGCTGAGGGTACTGCCTCTGCGTGCCAGGGCTCGGGGGACGTGAGCTGAGTTCACTTTGGGCTTTGGGCACCTGTTCAGAAGGCAGAGCCCTGTGGGGAACGGGGCCTCTTACGGTCTCCCGAGTTCCTGGAGCCCAGGCTATAAACGGGCCATATGGTACCACCGGTCCCGGCTCTCATTCAGTGCCAGGAGAGTACAGAACGTTATACATCCATGCTGTTCCCCTCTCCGTATGTCGTAAACTGCCTTGAAGCTCTGGGGGTTTAGGTATGAATAAATAGCCTCTACGTTTTTCCCACTGAAGTTGCAATTCTATTGCAGCAAGACTGGTTCGTCTTTACTTCTGCCATTGTGACTATCGTAACTAATCTCGGAAAGACAGTGCTTAAACGGCATTTTTCTGCCCTTCAACGCTCCTTTTGGTCCTTGGCCACACATATCATTTCAGGAAAGATCACATCTGAGAGTATGGCCATGAGAACAGCATTATAACCTCTGAATGACACTGAGACAAAGGGGAATGTTTATCATTATTATATACATCTGCCACCCAGTCTGGCTTTGGTTTCATATCAGGCTCCACTAGAATTATCAGCTCTGAAATTGCTCAGGTTGCAGAATGAAAAGGCATAAACCCACCCTGTGCTGGCCTGTAGAGCTATTTATTATCCTTTTGTTGGTTCCTGTATTCACAGGTAATAAGGACAAAAAGTCATCTCTAAGATAACCCTTCCTGGTTCTCACAAAAGGCCACAGAATGTCACCAAGTGACTACTGCATCCAACTTGCAGCTTCTCACAAGGTTTCAAAAGATGCTTGAATTCTCAAAACTGAATGAACCATGGGTCGTTCTAATGCTTATTTGCCTTCATTATTGAAAATGCTGTGTGTCCTCACTGCATGTGTGGCTTAAGCTTCCAGTAGTGGATCATATTCTGCTTTTCGGAGCTGAAAGAACAGTTCTTCAGAAATCTTCCCTGATAGGTCCTCACTGATGGTGATCTGACCACCTCCCGGCTGTATTTCTGGTAAGTTAGATTAAGAGTTGCACATTTATTCCTACAAAACAGCTTTTCTCATCTCATGCTGTTCTTGTTGCTGTTTTCTGAACCTTCTTCATATTTCTACCATATGTAAATATAATACTGTTTCTTTAGTCTTCCTTGAAATGTTTGTAGCTATAACTGAAGATTTTCTTTGTCCATGTAAATACACACATGACCATCCTTTTATGCCATTTACAGCACAAAGTTATCGTTTTACCAGAACATGTTCTGCGCTAGCTTCCCTCATCATACAGCAACATCTTTTCTGTATGGGGCTGAATTCAACTCTCCAACAAACAAATTAATTTTCTTAAACCTTCCTTTCCTTTTGTTCACAAATGATGAGCAAACTGATCCATCCTTGTGTTCTCAGGCTTACTTGATGAGAATGATTCACAAATGTTTGAATTAATTGAATCTGCAAGTATTTACAGTTCACTCTAGTTAGGGAAATCAGTCTCGCAGTATTCTCTGTCCTTTCAGATCAGACAAATTATATGACTAATCAATAAGCTTGAATTATGTCATATGAAAACTGAATACACAATTTGAAACTGCATTAAACTATACTCGGGCTTCATTTTTGTGAGTATGCAGACCACCGAGCTCAGTTCCTCAAACATTCATAGGAAGTAAACACAGAAGTGTGGTAAACAAAGGCAACCCCAAATTCTCTTTGCTTCGTACAAATATTATAGGAATCATTTCTATTTTTAGTTCACCTGTGAACCGCAGTTCCGCAGGCACACAAGAATGAATACTGCTTTTTACACCTGGATCTATAGCAAAATACAACCTTGCCATCGTCACACGCCAGGAGAAGCCCTGGATTTAAAGAATCAGGAGCTCGGCGCAGGTGAGGAGGCTGCGCCAGCGAGATGGCGAGCTGTCCCCACGGGAGCGCAGCTTCGCTTCATGCGTTGTGCCAAACCCCGGTAGGTTTTGCCGGGCTGGCCAGCAAGAGGCACGTGCCCAAGGTGCTGGGAGCCCGGGGACGCCGTGTCAGCAGGGCTGCCCAGCAGAAGGTTGGTGAAAATCTCCCCTTTTTCTCTTTTAACTAGAGGTTTGACTCTGCCTTAAGGCCTCAAATAGTGTTGCTGTCTGTCAGTTTTTGTAAGTACACCAGGCTCAAGTCTCTACAGCTGCCCAAGGGAGAGGTAAGAGTATTTATGGGGATGACCCATAAGAATTCAAGCTAATTTAAAGACATATATCTTGGATGAGGAGGGACGGATAGTTTGGTTAGAGTCTCCTCCCCCCACCACCTCCCTGAGGGTGAAGAAGAGAATTTTTTAAGTTTTTGTTATCTATTTTCCTTCCTATTTTATAATCCTCTTTAGAATATTGACACTAATGCTTCTTCCCTTCCTGCTTTTTTCTGGCAACAACTGTTGATCCCAGCCCTGCCACCAGCCCGTTCGCCGCATTTCAGTGGTGTACAAACCATCAGTGCTTTCCATGGCATCAGTGAAAATGTCATCAAGGATGTTTGCACAGCTGTGAACAGAGGGGCTGTTGCGGGGCCGTGTTTTAGTGCTGGCAGCTGGACAGTGCGGCAGACCCACACGAGAACCGGTAGGGATTTGCATTATCTTGCAGGAGCCCCCAGTCACCTGCATCTAACGAGGGCTCCTTCTGTGTGAGGACAAACTTCCTGAGGCTTCATGAGATGCTTGAACAGCTCGGAGCAAGACCCATCCAGAATAGGCAGTGTGGCTTCAGCAGAACACCAGAGGGGACTTACACACACTTTTGGTCCTTGGACTTGGAAAAGTTTTTAGGACAAAGTGGAGGAAGGCCTTTCCATCTCACGTGCAGCTTTCTGGTGTCCTGAGGCATCACCCCAAACCCCCAGGAAGAGGGGAGTAAGCCACCGTTTTTCCCCTGTGGACCTGCCCCTGCCCCAGAAATACCTCCATCAAGCAGAGAGCCCTTGCACTGCCCTTGAAGAGCCACGGCCAGTGGAGTAAGTGTTGTCTAGCGCCCAGCTTGGACCTCCAAGGACGTGAGCCCCTTGCGCCTCAACAGGTTCCCACCTGGCACCCCCAGCACCCTTAACAATTGGACCTTGGAGCACTGCAGGAATCATTTGCCCCATTTCCACGTTCAGAAATCCTTTCTGAAACACTAAATAAGTATCTCACTGACAACAGGAATGAAACACCGGTCTTGAGATAGCCTTTGCTCTCTGTAGGTGACTTGTTTTCCCTGTGTGAAAAGCAGGAAAAATAACACCAGTTCTCAGGACAATAATTAGCTATTTTCACAGAGGGGTGCTTATGGTGTAGTGAAAGTAAAAATGAGTATTAATGGTAGCAGTAAACTGCTCGTTCTCTCTCATCTCAAACTTTACAAATGCCCATTTCCTAAATCTACGCAGAACTGAATTTTGATTCAAAAACTAGACAATAAAAATACTAACACTGATTTTACCTACTTTGTTTACTACTTTTATCGGGCAAGTTGGTATCTGTTTTTAAGTATGTTTTTACCTCTGGTAAATTTATCAGACCTTGAAATGCGGTTTTCAAAAACGGATATTACACATTAACACCAATCTAATATGTGCGATCATTACGGAAACAATTCAAGCAAAGCATATTGATTTTTTTTCGTAAACAGCAATAACATTGATGCGTAACACACACAAGTTCTCGCACATGTACATATATGCATATGTGTTCTCGTAAATCAACACAGGCGCAGTATTACGGGAAGAATATGGTTGAAGCCACGGTGTTTATAGGCGTAGGATTTTGCAATTCACATATGCTTTCATTTTGGTCACGTAACCATGTTTCAGAAGAGTAAGCTTTTTGTGTATTTTGTAAAAGTAGCTTTAAGATAGACGATAAATGGAAATAACCCATTAATCAGATTGTCAATGAAAATTCTGAGAATTAAACTACAAATCCTGGACAAATTTAGTCATCAATTTCTCAAAACATCTTTGGCATGCAAAGCTGGAGATCTTTGCAAGGTCTAAAAGGTTGATTTCTTAAGCTTTTTAAAAGCAGAAACAACACTTGTCAAACACAGTTTCAACCAGGCTTTTCTTTCTGTTTTCTAATTTCATTTCATCCTACTTTCACGTAGCGTTTTCCACCTCCCTCAGATCTTCCCACAAAATCAGCCAGGCAGAAGAAACACTCGAGTAGCTTGTGCAAACACAATGCCTGAGCTGGTCACAGTACTGTGTCCTGCACTCATTAACCAATGTTGCAGAGAAAAAATAAAGAGAATTTTCAGATTGTGGTGAAGTTCAACGTTAATCCAAACTGTATGATAGAAGCCTATCTTCAAAACTGTGCATTAGCTGCTACCAAGTATGGTGAACCCAAATAAGAACAGGAAAAAGAAAACCAAAACAGCTCCTAAGATTTTGTTTTCCACTTGGGCTGACATCAGTGAAATGAATGGCCGTTTTGCTTCAGCAGTTGCATTTCTTTTGGGGTCATCTTTTGCTCAGCAGGAGAGGACAAGGATGAACTGGGATTTATGGGGCTTTTAATTTTTATTCTTTAATGTTTCTATTTTCTTGTTCAAATATATTTTTATTTAATGTTTTGAAATATAGCTTCCCAGTTCAACCTCATTTTAGTTTCCCAAAGTAAATGCAATTTATGTGTTGAGGTGAAAGAGAATACATAAAGAAAGAATGAAAGTAGTGAAATTTTTCATATTTCAGACAAGAGCAAAATCTTTACCTAACTTGAAATATTTTCCACGCTTGCTTAAAAATCCATAAAATGAGCAACTGCTCATCAGCTTAAGAGTTATATATGCAAAATCGCCTGCACACAAGTCAGGGCCAATGCACGACTGAAGATTTCTAACCATTTGTTAAATTTCCCACTCTGCAAGTGCCAAAGGATTGAAGAGTGAAAATAAGCGAGTGAAGACGAGGTTCCAAGTCACTAAACTGGAGAGAAGTTGCAATCCTTTTTGGAGGGGGATACTGCATTTGCACTGTAGTGAGGAGAAATCTCAGTTGGCTTTACAGCCAACACAGGATGTTAGACTTTCAACAGAAAGAAAACGGCAAAGAGAAGGGCATATGAAGAGAAAAAGAATAAACAGCTCTATAAACAGAGCACAAACCTTTACACCGGTACTGTTCAGCTACATGAAACTAAGCACCAGCTGCTGAATTGACACTGTGCAGGTAGTCTATTGATTTGATATGTGCTTTAATAAAAGAGGATCCAATATGGATGGAAGTTATTTTATGAATAAGACACAGAAACTTTAGCTATTGAGGTAAACATACAGACAGTGGCTTCCTGTGCACATAAGAGTGCTTAGTTAGACTGAAACTCTGACTAAACAGATTTAGTCAGCAGAGTCAGCTCACAATAGTAGCTGAGGTTCCTATGTGTTAAAATGCAAACTCTTATCAAACACTATAAACACTAGTGGGCAAATAAGATCCTTGTTGTTTCTTATTTAACGTTAGTTAAAATCAATGAAATGATCAAACAGCAGGTTCCAGGAATCTTTTTGTTTGCTTGCTTTTTTACTATTATTTAAGACGTTTTGTGATCTGTCTGTAATTATATAAATGCCATTTCAGTTTTGCTAGAATTCAATATTAAAAAGGTAAATATACCGTACACTTGACCAATTATGCACTAAGCAGTGTCCTTCAGGTACCTTCAACGAGTGATAAGCAAGGTAACAAAGTTAGCTTCACCCTTTCAAAACACTAACCAGCCTTTAACCAAATAACTCTCAGATCACCCCCTGCGGCATTACCATTTTCTTTTCATAGAGGAGGAAAGCAAGGCACAGAAATGTGACTGACCTGCCAGAGGCCATGTAGTGATTCAGTAGGGTGGAGAGATCTGAAGGTCAGAAGCTCCTGATTTCTTCACCTGACCATTGCCTTTTTACACTGCATTTGTCTTTGGTTCAGTTGCTTATCTTGGTGGGAGTCATTGATAGCGCTAAACTGTTCCTGTGCTCCTAAATTTTAGCATTTATGTTAAAAAGCCCAACATCAGTGTAGAGGCAATCTTCCACCAGAGCTAAAATTATAAATTTCTAGACCTCATAACATCTTTACCTTCACGATTTCCGTAATTCTGCACTTCCATCAAAATTCAGAAGACTTACTGGGAACATGCAGAGGGCCTGAAGCAGCTGTAAGAGTGCCAGACCAAAGGCTTCAAACAGTGGCCAGAAGTACCTTTCCCCTTCCTGTGGAGTCTGCAGCACAATCTGGATTTTGGGTTGGATTTAGATTTTTTCTTTTTGTATGGTTTTTTTTTGAAATACTGACCTAAATATTGCATTCACTCCATTTATTCCAAAACTTGTCAAAGGATTCTGCTTAGAAAATGAGAAATACTATATTATAATGAGTAAACATTCAATATATCTCTGTTGCACCATTCAAAAACTCTGCAAACAGATAGATACATTTTCCTTTTTTCTAGCACATTCCCCACCCCTGATCTGTATTTATTCCTGGCATACATCAAAAGCCTCTCACTGGTAAAAACAAGCTTCACTGACATGCAATTTTTACAGCTGTTACAAACAAAAAAAAAGAAGAAAATTCTGGTTTCGCTTTATTTAATAAATTCCCCAAAGTATAATTTTGTTAGTGCTAATACATACATCTGTGTTTGTAAACACAGATTTAAAATAAAGGTGCAATTTATGTAGCATGATACTAATTTTCATCCATGCGGCAGCACTGTTAAAAAGGGATACTTCGTAACAGCAATAAGAATAACAGAGTATTTTGGACACAAAGTAAAAATTAAGAGGAGACTGGAAGAGAAAAGGATGTCAAGAAGAGTGACTTTCTTTCTAAATTATTTCTGTTGTGTCCGCATGTCAGTGTAGCTTTGCCAGCTTCCCACAGTAAGCAAGCTAAAGCCAAAAAGTAGGAGCAAACATCGCCTCCCAGTTCCAGGCTTCATCCCTGAACTTCCTGGCTTCTGTGAGTTTATGTCAATACCTCGATAATAATTCTGATTTATATAAGCTAAAATCTTACAGTTTCATAATATTTCCAAATGCAGGATTTTTACAATAATCACATCATTATAAGTATCCCTATGTTTTCTAGAGTTGTTCTTTTTGCGTCTTAAAACATACTGGAAATGGGGTGCTCTCTAAAAACATACTGTCTTAAATTATGCCACATTAAGATAGAAAATGCCTACTAGATTACTCAAAAATCTTTTTTATACACAGCAAAAAGAATGGTTGTTAGCAAAAGAAGTGAACAAATTTTGATGTAAATCTCACATGCGGACGTCCTTCCAGTGCACTCTGAGATTACATCTGATTTCAGCAACGGATGCACTGAACTTGTGTGGCATCCTCTCTGGCGTTATTGAGATTGCAATTATATTTTCTTTCCGCCCCTTGAAAGAGGTAAAATCACAGGTATCCCAGCTGCTACAAAACACTAAAGCATAGATAATAATTACTACATATTACCGAGGAAGAAAACAGAAATATTAAATTTTTTTACTCGGATATATGACTGGGCATTATGGGTTTTTTTTTCAGGAAGAAAATTGCTGCTCAAAACAAATCAGCAGTCTTCTAAACACCACTTACGCATCAGCACATTCCATTCTATTTTCTTTTTATCCTCCTCATCTAACAAAATCTAAAAACCAAGCAAGAACATATTTCATTTCACTGCTTCAGTAGCAAAATGGATCAGGAGCTCTACAAGTCTCATCAGTTTCCAGTTCCTCTCGCACATGAAATTTATATTTCTCAGTGTCAGTGTCCTTAGAAGAAGAGTGAACACAGCACTTGGAATCATTAGTCATCTTTCATGCTCTGGAGGTCCTTCTCGACCAATTTAGTAAAGAACAATGCTGCGCAAAAGAGACAGGATGGCTGCTAATGACAGGCAACAGTTCAATATTTTATGCCACCTTAAAAAAGTTTCAGTAACTGAAGGTGTTCTCACATTAATTCTTTGCATCAATTATTGACAGAGAATTTAATTTAAAGGCAACTAGTCAGTAACCTAGGGGTACTGTTTTAAATAATTTATAATTGCTGCATGGGTGTAATCATATTGCTATTGATTAAGATCCAGTCACTTCTACCAGTCCAGCATGTCTTATGCTAATTAATTTTAGTGATATCACCTTTTTAACTCTGTATTCCCTGGTAACAGGAACTCATTATTAAAAAATAATTTAATCAGGAGCAATCTTTTAAAGTTTATTTGATTAGTACTTGCTAGGCCATTGAAAAAGTGGATTTAAATGAAAGCAAAATTAGAAACTGAAGAAGGATAAAGACAGTCTGATAATTTCAAGACAAAAGCAAGGATGCTTTAAAGAACTAAGATTTTGATTAGATATGGGAAAGAAGATTAAGACAGAGTTATCATCATTGCCCCTTGATCCTGAAGTTGTTACATGCATTAACTCCCGTTTAAATCAATAGAAGTTTTGAAGATCAGTACCTTTCGAGTGAATTGCAATTCTCAGCGTGGCCAGCCTAGGACCAGACCCTCTTAACAACCCGATAAAATACAATATAACATTTCAAGACAAGAGCGAAGGAAAGCCCTTCACAGCGTATCCCTATCTTGTCGCACATATCAGTCCTCAGTAGAGCCTGATTCTTGCCTTCATCCCATCCACAATGGCAGAGTCCAGTATCTACTGGAATCATTACTTCCACTCTTTGAGGCTGCCCTCAAGTTTGGAAAGTGCTTCCTCATGTGTACATAGAACCACCTTCCTACCAACCTGAAATCCCTTTGAGAAATTCCCCTTTGCTGGCATGTCAACAAAAGGAATATTTAGGCTGCCGGTGCTCGATGAAACCTGCTGGCCACACCGATTTATCTACCATCGTATCATTGTTTCCTTGTGCTCTACTGGCTGCTTCGTGCATCAGTGGGCTCCTGTCGTACACGTGGACTTCAGATCGGGAACTGCCTCTTTACTCCGGGTGTGCACTTACATGGTGCTTAGCAAAGCAAAAATGACCTGGCCCTTAGGTGCTGTGGGAACACCAGCAATAATAATCTAGCAAAAACACCTCAAAGCATGGGAGCACACATTTAGTTCTCCAAAGTCTGCAGTAGACATCCCGTTCGTGGCCTTCGGTTGATTTCATTAGGTCCAGAATACTCCCTGTTTGATGTTACTAACTACTGATGAGAAATGCTTCCTGAACACATAAGGCTTCACCTACAAACAGCAATTTGAAAACACAGAGACTTCAAGGGTATAGTGTTGACACTTTCTTGTGAAATCCACTGAACCTATTCTAGGTTTTCCCATGAAGGCTTCAACAAACTTTGCAGGCAGTTTAAAACTGCAATGGAAGCAAACAGACATGCGAACAGTCAATGCTAAGGCAAATAAAACCTTTCTGAAAGCAGCTTTTGTCTCTTTGTCTCCAGTTAAAGACAGTGGGGAGGGTGCTACTGACTCAACCAGAGAAGAACCTGAAAAAGTTTTCCTTAATAAGCACAGATGTTTGGGAAGCAAGTTAATACAAGGATAAATGTCCAGCATGGCAAGGAAGCGACTGGAACACAAGGAGGAGGCAATACTTGAGTTAAAAGCACTAAAGGGGGCCCATTCCTGATCTTCTGGAGCCTTTCCCTTGAGGTTGGGGTGCCGGATGGGAGCATGAACAGACAGGACATCGTAGATATCCACTATCAGCAGACAATGAGTATACAAAGACAATGAGTATAATCATATCATATATTTGACTTCAGTAAAGTCAAAACATTTAGCCTGTAAGTAAAATGACAAACCCTGTAATTTGAACTTGACACATGCTAGGAACAAACATCCACAAACTAATGCCGCAAAGGACATGCAATCTTTGTCCCTGAAGACACCATTATGTAAATTAAATTGAATCTAGTCCACTTTGAGGTTTGCAATCAAATGGGTATTTTTAATATCAATAAAAATTGAGCTTTCCCCAGAGAATCCAAATCAAGCTGCTTTCGCAGAACAAAAGCAAAATGCTGAAACATATATGCTTTTAAGATAACTCAATGAATGTAAAATTGTTAGCAAAACCAGTACATTCAAATCTACTGTGACAAATAAACTGTGAGGAAGAATAAACTGATGTGACGTTTGTATTCTCTCAGAATGAAGAAAGGGGAAGTTTGGGGACGGCACGAAACACCTGGGTACTGGGGGGCCATCGCTCCGGGAGGCACCGTCCACCCTCCACCCTCAGCACTCGCTTTACACCTTTTGGGGAAAACAACCCAAAAGCAAACCAAGAAGGACAGCCTGTGATTTATTCTGTTTGCATGGCAGGGCACAGTGGTACAAGACAGGGTAAGTGGCTGTTATCTGTTAGACCTACGATTTTCATATATAAAGCTCTAATATAAATCTACTATTATGCACAAGTACGAAATAAATGTAATACACCATTAAAAATCAAGGAAACACCAAAACAGTAATTAAGCAAGCACGCTTTGTTTTTTAATAACAAAACTGATGCCCCATGGATCAACCTCATTGCTGATCTACCTTGAATAATGGCTTTGTTAACAAAATTGCAACTGCGAAAGGTTGTGTTTGACAGTCACACCTGGTAGTATGAGACTATATTTCAAACAGTTTGGGGAAAAAAAAATACACTATTAAATTTACTGAATACCTTGGCTAGGGTTAAGTATTTTATGCAGGCATCAGCATCTTTAAGGAGTTCACCTTTTAAAAGGAGCAGGTTTTTTGTTGTAAATGGCACTGACACTACAACAAGAAAGTTCATTTCACAAAGATGATTCATTAAGAAATAAAATATTCATGGCTGACAGCTTGAAGGATCGCCATACAGTTTTATTCTAATGCACCTGTCCTCTTTGTCAAGTCCAATATGGGATGTCATGTCGCCAAAGTTTTATTTAGAAATTGTTTGTCAGAGTGAGCTTTCTAATGTGAATGAAAAATTCATTCCCTCATTAAGAAGATTTTCCATGAAATGTCTAGGATTTTCAATGAACACCAGGACATGAACCAATTACTGTTAAACACTTAAAGAGACAGTGTCCCAGCTCACTCAGCAAAACCCTTAATGCACAAGTATATGCAAAGAACTCAATATCTATCAGGAAAACGCAAATGAAATATCAGTTTTATTTTGGTTTATGTGCTCCTTCCTTTTTCCACTCCCTTTCTTTTCTCTTTTTTTCTTTTTTTCAGTCACAAATGAAAAAACCATGATGTTTGAGAGGTCTTAGTCAAATGCAAATACTGGACACCGAGCATTTGTATATGACTCGAAGGACAGAAACATGGCATAAATTTACAAAGATCCCCATCGATTAGCCAAAGCGATACGTACATGTAGAGCTGACAACAACATCTATTTGCGTTTCTGTATTTATTTGCTGAAGTCCTCCTTATTCCCTTTTTTGTCTTTTCCTGAAAGTTTACCTGCACCAACTAAGAGAGCACCTGCCTCAAGCCCCAAACCCGGAGGGTCACAGGACCGGCACACTGCAAAGCAACAGGCACTGCCAAATCGCTTTTTAAGGTGTAGTTTTTGTTTAAACCTCACAGGACTCCCTAAGTAAGTCAAAAAGCTAACTGCGTTTATTTATGCAATGATCTATGTCCCATACACTTTATTTTTTTCCTCAAAGGAATTCCACTTGGACTGAGGTGTTCCCTATGACCAGGTCTCCAGAGACATGCGCTCTTCTCACCCAGGATTTTTCCCTTGTGGAAGATAATTTAGCTACTCATTCTGGACTTCAGGCTGCCAGACAGCCCACCTGGAGCAGAAGCTGGGCTGCTGGAGATCTGGAAACCAGAAACACCCTATAGCTGGTCTGATCTCTTCCCTGTGTACCAGTGCCTGCCACCAACACGCTCCAGACCTCCCCACGCCACGGTGCGGGTGGTCCGTGTACATGCAGCGAGTCCGATACCTCCTGATACCTCAAAATAATGGTCTCTCACACTGTTCCAGCCATCCAAATCCCCCAGCTTAAAGAATTCTAAAAAAAAATTGGGGTTTATGTGTATTAGGGTTCAGTTTGAATCTGCATGTGTAGCTAACTTTCCCTTCCTCGCACCGCCAGGAATTTTTCTATGTAATCTATATTTTAGAAAGTACAGCCCATTAACTTTGTGCAATGCTACCCATAATTACTTTCACTGGGAAAATGGTCAAGGACTATTTACATTCTTCTAAATTTGGAAGTTTTGTTCTCGACTACAGTAGGAGATATTCCAACAGATGAAGAAGTATTTTCTTAGCAAATCAATATTAATTTATCCAATTGTTATGGTCTCAAGAGCCAAAGTGTGTTCTTGTGCTAAGCTGAGAGGAAAGTGTTTACTCTGAGCAGAAGTTATTCAAATATTTATAAGACTAGATAATTTAGAAAAGAAAATACAGATGGCAGGAGGCAACACTGAGCCATATTTTTTTAGCCACCCTTTCACTTATTAAAGGCAAGAAGTCTAAATGGGCAGAGTGTGATCGCTAATTTCCTCGTGCAATTTTCAGCCGAAATTAAGTTCAGTTTATTTTTTTATCTTGAAGAAGTGATGCAGCTAGGGCTGCAGAAACAAGCCCATATAGTAACAGAGAGTTTATATTCTTCCTTGACTTAAATTTTTCAGGATATTATGGAAAACTTCCTATCACAGCTGCATATTTTATATATATATATATATATTAAAAAATATATAAATATATAAATACATATATTTGTATCAGTTTATGTTCCATAATGCATAATAAAAACCCATTTTCTTTAATGGTAACATCTAAGCCTAAGCAAGCTGAAGGCAAATGTTAAGATCTTTCTGCCATGTGATAGCACTGATACAATGCAATCATCCTTATTTACCCCAGTCATTATAGGCTGTATTCTACTTCACATAGGTGAATAATTAACAGCAAAAGCCAGAGCAGACCATTAATAGTTTTGTCATCTGCAAAGGTGACCCCCTTGTGCATCGTAATTATGCAACCATTAATGCAAGGCATTATTATTATAAACATGTGAAGAAAAGGAGCTAATACTCCTAGTTTCAAAATTTGTCCCGAAAACCCCTTTCTCATCATTCTATTTACAAGGCGTACTTAGAAACTGCAACTATTTTACTCCTTGCAATCTGATAGTACTTTTTCCTTGATGTAAGAATAGAACATGCCTTGCAGCTACCATTCTTTTTTAAGCACCAATTGTACTATAAGGTCCAATAAATTATTGCAATAACCTTTCACCCCTCTAAGACCTAAGTTCAAATATAACTGATGGTAGAACGAAAATCAGTTTGTTATTTTCAGCTTAATCACATCAGACACCAAAAGTCCCACGAGCAATGCAAGTGAGGTGCTCTGCATTTGGTAGCCCTCGCTTCCCCCGGTCACACCAAAGGCTCCCCAAAAGCCCACCCGCAAATCACAGCTATCAAACTCCGGCCCTAATTTAGCAACACGCGTCGAGACGTGTAATCCTACCTGTGTGCGCGGCCCACTGCAAGCGGTGGGAATATGCAGGCATGTAAACGCGTATGCCTGCTGAGGTGTTGGCAGAACCGAGGGTGCCAGCGGTCAGGAAAGGGTTATGGCACTGGAGAAGCCACTGCACCGTTAAACTTGCTGTAGAACACATCAACTTGTCCTTGCCCGCTAATACAACATTTTGAAAATGTACTAGTTTTTTAAAGGGCAAATCAGGAGTTCTGGGGCTCTTAGAACTAGCAAACACAGAAAATCAATTAAACTAACATGTGAAGCTTAAATATATCACATTGTAAACTCATATTTTATGCCTCCACTTTAAGTGCACTTAGACGATCTCCTGGAGGAATTCAAAAAGTGTTATCTTATTTTGTGCCCAAAACCAGAAAAAGAGCTCCACTGGGCTTGCCAGGCTGTTAAAATTAAAATAGCTGTTTGAGCACAGCATAATATATGAGATGTTTAAGGCATTTTCCCCTAGAATTTTGGTTTATCTTCTTTAGCTAATTTTCTGAGATAAAATCCAGTTATAAATAACCTGGAGGCACTCTCAGTCTGCTGCTTGTGGGATGGCAAATCTTTAATAGCCAGAAATTCTGCCTCTTAGAGATCTCTTGGGGGAATAATAGTACTTTGAAAATTATCCGAAGGAAAATAAGCAAAAAGCATTATAAAAATTATAAAAACCTGTAATTATGCCGGGTTATACTATATTTATAGGCTAATGAACTATCACCAATAGGCTTTTTCTTTCCTTTTTAAATACAAACATAAAAATATTCATTGACTATAATCAATACAAACTGCTGATTTTCACCAAAATTGATTATAGGAGACTTACAAGTCCATACTAAAAACATTTCTGCAGGATAAACCCCCACAGGCATGTGCCAGACCAATAAAGAGAAATAAAAATTTAACAATTAAAACAGACGTGTCTAAAGAATTGAAGCAGAACTGCCCAGAACTTGTACTTTTCAGTATTCTAGAATCAAGAAAAGAGTTATAGCCTGACAGCATGTAAAACAACTGAAATATGAAATTAATACTTTCTCTAAACCAAAGACTACAATAACAATATCCTGGCTGTCATCCATTGACTACGGATATAATTACCACAGTGCCTACTACTAGAAAAGTAGGAGGCAATTCAAAACAAAAATTGAGTCTGTCAGACTAGATACTGTAAGATTTATTCTTGTCAAAGATCTGTAGGCCACAAATAATAATTGAAGTTCAAGCAGTTAAAAAAAAAAAAGTTATAAGATCAGTCTTTTTCTTTTTTTTAAAGGTCTAAAACTGTTATAGAAATCTGCAAGTCAATCACCTTGTCACCATTAGCAAGGAAAACAGTTGAAAGCCACCCTGACAGCCAAGGTAGAAAGGAACACATATTTGTAACATAATAGAAAATAACTGGTAGAGATTTAGAAAGGAAAAATCTGCCTAACTACTCTCCTTGACTTTTCTGAGGTTACAGAGGAGGTTGATGACGGTAGTGCAAATGGCATAATTTATTTGGATTTTCAGAGTGCCGGCAATGAAATTTAATGTATGAAAGGTAAGAGCTACAGGGACGGACAAAAGACCTAAATTTAAGTATCAAGAGAGAAAAGAAAAAGAAAAAGGGATGGTTAGTAAGAGGGAATTACCTACACCAGCAAAACCCACACCTCATCTTGTGCAGATAATGTCAATTTGACTTGCTACTTTTAACTCAATACAAATGATTAGACAAGTGAAAAATAAAGAATGCTAAATTAGAGACAATCAGAGCAAACACTTTCCCACAGGGAGAATAATAAAAGCCTAGAAAGACTGGCAAAGCCTATTTGTTGTCACTGTACTGAAGGAAAAAACCCACAATTTACTGTGTACCTCACGTTGTTAAAATGTTACAAACCCTGATGATTACAGTCCTAGCTGTCTTCACTCATACTTCTCATTTTAGAATGACAAAGAGAAGTATTTTTTTCCAAATGCACTTTCCCTCACTTAAAATGTAATGAAGCAATACCGAACCTTTGATATACACAGTTTTAGAGATACCTTAAAAACTCCACTGAAGCCATCACATTTGACAGGGAGACTTTCTAATGCTACGGAATGCTGAGATTTGCAAAATCCAGATGTGCATTTACTTTTCGTTGACATTAAGCTCTCATTTATTAACTTAATTCAATGCTGTGGAACTCATACAGTTGTAAAAGCTTTTGGTTAAACTTCTTTCTCCCTCGGATTTTCAAAATTTCAGTGTAAGCTGTCTGCAGGCCTTTTTTGCACACAGAGCAGTGTCGCAAGCCTTTAAGCAACAGTTCCGACATGCCCCCAAATATTCATTAGATATTGCTCACACAAAATTCAGATGAAGCATTGCCACTACATGTTTCAATTATTCATAATCTGCAACATTACCTAAAATTGGGCCCAGGAAATCCATTGCCAGCAATGTGTGTATTTGTGCGTGCGCATGACAGAGATGCATTTTCATGCTGATCCCTCCAAGATCACAAAGTAAACCTTATGACTTCTCCCTTGGACAATGAAACAAACATCTGCTCATTCAATGAAAATATATATAATTCTGAGCTACCAAAATCAACCCAACTTTGAATGATTCAATCAACAGGAGGAGAAGTTTCTGTGAATGATGGGACTGTACTTTGGAGATATGTAATCTGGGCTGCCTATCTCTCAATTCTCCTTTACCTCCTTAACAACTTTAGATGCATAAATAAAATCTAGGACATTCCATTTATATTTTTAACTTCAAACCCGGCATGAGAGAAAGCATTTTGCTGAATGTCAAACTCACACAAATATTATGCATTAAAAATGTAGTTGCAAGACCATTTTTTGAGGTTTCAGTTCCATTAATCACGTTGCCTCTACTGGGGATCGCTGGATTTCACTCTAAATAGTTTGTATCCATGCAGCACAGTCTACAGTTGCCTTTCCTTTTTTTTCCCTCCCTCCTCACCACTACTGGAAAAAAGATAGCTATTCACACTAGCAAGGATGCAGGCTGACTGTGAAGGCTTGCAGGAAGCTCTCACGATACTCAGCAACTAGGCAATAAAATGGCAGATGAAGTTAAATGTTGATGAATGTCAAGTGACACACATGGGAAAAAACAAACGTGACAAATGCCTGCACCGAGCTCGTTCTTCGGATGCAAGAGCAAGATCTTGGGCTTATAACGCAGTGCGAGGAGAACATCGGCTCAACGCTCAGTAGCAATTAAAAAAGAATCAGGAAGCTGGGAATTATTAGGAAAGGAATAGAGAAGAAAGTAAAAGACACAATTATATCACTGTATAAATTGATGATCCGTGTGCGACTTGAAAACTGTGTGAAGTTCTGACACCCTCAGCTTGAAAAATTATCAGAGCACTGGACAGAGACAGAAAAGGGCAGAAAAGATGATCATTGCTATGGAAAAACTTCTGTACACAATTAAACTTGGGATCTTCTTCCCCACAAAGAGAGAGCTGAGCAGAGGCATACTTGTGGTCGATAAAACCACGAGGAGCTTGGAGAGGGCGCCGAGCGACAGCCTGCCCCGGTCTGCATGGGAGCTGGGTGCCCTCAGATAGCACTAGCAGGTTCCAGGCTCGACCCAAGAAAAAGGAGTCACTGAAATTTTTATGCAACATGAAGTTCAGCTGTTAAATCCCTCCCACAGGAGACTGTGGATGCTCAAAGTTTACGAGTGAAAAATTGACAGATTAATGTAAGTTACGAGAGACTGGGAGAGACTTGGGGAAAAATTCTCTATTGTTTGCTGATTCTCCCTCTCCTTCTACGGCTTCTGCTGTTGCCATTTGTCAGAGCCAGTATACTAGACTGGTTTGAACTCTGGTCTGACCCTGTACGGGCATTTTTCATGGAGAACTGCCACACATGAAACGCATCATTAAAAGAAAAGGGGAGCTATTGGATTGAAAGGTGGGTGGAGGAGCATAATGTGCTGAATAACCCTGAAGAACGGCTCAAACAAATACTTTTCCCTGGAAGATGTATAAGTAAGCATGCCTGTCTATATGCTATCAATAACACATAACAAAAAGCCAGGTCAGCCTTTGGATTTGTAATATCCTCCTTCTCTTCTTCACCCAGTTCCGGGCTAAGTAAGTTTGATTTAAATCCCCCACAGGGATTGCACCCAGCTGCTGTCTTCCACCTGCAGCAAAACGCACAAGGTTTCCCTCGGACAGACCCCTCCTACAGGTAAACGATGATACTAAATCCCAGTTCTCTTTGCTGCATACCCCAAAGCCCTGTGTGCGGCAACCGCTGGGTGTACCATAGCCAAAACGATGGTTTCGGGCCCCGGGGCACAGACTCTGCCCTTTGTTACTTTATTGGAATCAGTGTAGTTTTACTGCTTTAACCAGAAATGTACCAAATGTAACAGCTGAGTACACTAATCATCCTGAGGAAGAAATGGAGACTGCAGACTGATGGCAAAATTAACCCAGGGGATCTCTGACTTGTTAGAGGCCTTTGGTTCTGCACTTGTGTACAGCTCCCGTCCACAGCTCACTGCAAACGGAAACCCCGTTCATACCTTCTTTCCTCTCTTCTCTGAGCAAATGTGGGTTCAGCTGTTCCAGGGGACAACACAGCGGCACTCCTTGTTTAAAACGTACTGCCTTGATTAACAAAAGACAGGACACAACATTTTAGCCAAAGCAATCAGATGACACTACCAATGCTTGTCCTCCTCAGCGTGAAATCCTTTACGTCAACGCAGATACCCTGGGGACGACTCCACGCCCCTGGTGCCCCCCCTGTGAACAGAACTACACCGCTGGCATCAGCACCCAGGGCTGGATACAGAGCTATGGCCATCGACCCCCCCAAAAACACTACTGGGGGATGTAGTTAACAGGGGGAGCCCTCAGTTTAACAACAATCATCCTGTTGGAAAGGCAGACAAACACAAAAAGCCATCCCAGATATATATTTCTTTGGGGATTTTAGGTTTGGTATTGATCTTCCCATTTTCCTCAGTTAAAAATCACCTTAGAGGGTTTTTTTTTATTATTATATGAATCTTTAGAAAAACAAACAAATAAACAAAAAACTTTCAGAAAAAAAAGAGAAAGGGGGAAAGAGAAGGACCTTTCCCTTCTTGAAAGGATTTTAAAGCTGTGTTTGAACTGATTTTCAGGAAAGGGGCTGTAGTTATCCTCTGATACCAGGTCTGGTTGAACGGTATTCAATACCACTCAGCACCATCTTTTCCTGAAAGACTGTGTCTTGGTTTACTGCCAATGTCCTTGATCAGAGCACAGAAGCATTTACTTAGGAAAATAACATTAAATGGCAGCCCATGGCAACAATAACAGCTCTATCGCCAGAATACACTCGCAGAGGATGCATGGGTGGCTCGATGGCCCTGAACACTTAAGTACATTTTTTTCCTTTCAATTCCCTCTGGTACATTAATTTTTATTGATAGCTTATAGCTATGGCAAGTGGTCTTGGTTTTACTAACTTGCAGGACTGAAGAATATCACTGATGTGGAAAAAAACCCCCGACATAACAACAAGCTGCCAGGCCACCAGACTGTGTGCTTATATTTTTGAACCGCAAGCCTTTATTAAATTAGAGGAGCAACTGTTTTCCCCTCCCCTACTTTATCTGCTCACTCATTAATTGCTTTTAAAGACGGAAAAAACTATCATTTCTCTAATTTCACAGAAGCGTTAGTTGATTTGCTCTGCAGACCTGTAGCGCATTTGGGAAAGTGTAGCAGATTTGGGAAACGCACATGTTCTCTTCGTCTTTCACACCCTTGCCTTAATGCGCCAGCTGAATCCTAAGAAAAATTCTATAAATGCATAATGTTACACGGAACTGTAAACCTCAACAAGTTGCAGGGAGAAAGAAAACAATCGTTACTTTATTACAAAGAAATTTGATAGTGCTTAATGTTGTTTCCTTTTTCCTGCCTGTATCTTTGCATGTATTACAAAGATGCGTCTGTGTCCAGTTTTATCTTAAAAACTTGACCTAGTAAAACAAAGCAGAAAAAACAACTCGTCTGATCATTTGCATTAAATAGCTGATTTGTGACAAAATGATTAGGAAAAAAAGATTATAGCGCCCAAGTGCAGAAAGTTCTCACTGACCAGGTCGGCAATCACACGCTTGCAGAGCCCGTGCCGGAGGTTACCCCTGAATTCTGGTGTTAATGGATCACGCTGAGGTTTGTTTGTTTTTTCCCCACTGAAATCTTAGGGGACATTATGTTAATTCAGACCGAATGCAATTTCTGTTATTTCTACATATGTGACATAAAAATGACCTTGCATTGTTACACAGCAACACAGCTGCATATCGGTGGCAAGAAAACTGGAACATGCAGAAATTGCTGAGTCAAGCCTTTAAGAGTAACACACACATTAGTAATGCTAATGACACTTGAAAAAAAGTGTTAAAAAAATCAGTGCATTAGAGATCTTCCATTAAAAAACCCGGAGCTCTTATAAAAGGAGTATTCTTTCACTAGACATGAAATCAGCTCTGTTTTCATGTATGGGTTATATTTTACTGTTCACTGAAACATCACTATATCCTACGGTTAACCCTGCACAGGCACAGAAGAAAAGGGATACAGAACAGAGCACAAAATACCCCTCTGCATATACTCTGGGCTGAGTCTTCACCTGCAGTTTCTACAGTGTGTCAGTGAGGTATGTGGGCTTTAGAGCTGCAACACACCGCCGGTGCTCATCCCTGCGGGAAACTGAGGGCGGCTGCACCTCAGTACCACACCTACACAACGTATAGGGCACCCACGGGACAGGCTTCAGTCCAGCCCTGAGCATCTTGCTGAGCAAGCCAGAAGGAACAAATACTGACTAAATGATAGTATGATAGTATAAATGAACAAATACTGACTAAAGAGCCTTTTCCCACTGTTTTTGCTGCAGTCCAATCCTTCAGCTTGTACTATTGTTAGACTTACTTTAGCATTACTGCCTTTTGATGGGTACTTGCCTTTGGGGGAAGTAATAGCGCCATGGAGGCTTGGCTCCAACAGTGTCAGGAACCACTGCTAAACCATGTGGAGCCATAGCACACTCCCCACTACCGCCCAGCTGAATTAATTGCTAGCAGCAGTCATCCCAGTGGCTCCAAAAGCACTGAAATAAGCAGATGACTGCTGTAGAGATTGACTTCCTAAGCTGTGGTCTCCGCCTGCAGGTTCTGCAGGACAGACATATCTCTTAACAAGTGTGGGCAGAGTTGCCCGCACAGCAGACACTCATCACAAGGCGTCTTTGGGCACTACCAGTGAAATACCACTGATCATGATTGTCTCGAAAAGACAGAAAATAAAACTAAAACTGAAAATGGGGCTCACCTTCACTCCTAAAAAACAACAGGAGTTTGGATCAGGTTGTTAAGGATTGGGCTAATGAAAATTATTTCACAAGCATCTTCTTTCCCAATTAAACAACGATCACACAGTGCGACACAGTAATTACCTAAGCTGCTCTCCATTTTACAGCATATATGGCGAGGAGCCTCATATAGGAACCTCACGTTTGCACACACGCTGGGCACACTGCTGCCGCACAGGATCACTCTAGGTCCGACTGCAGGAGATTGCTAAGGTACAGGCTTTTTAAAAAAATGAGAGATATAAGCTCCTTTAATTTAATAATGCATCTAATTTTCATTTGTATACTCTCATCTTTGTTTTCCCTTTTTTCGACATTTGAATACTCTGAAAGGAGGTAATGAAACCCGACTAATCAGCATTTTCAGAGATGAATCTGATCTCCAGGAGCTCTTTGGGAAAAATGATTGAGGCACTTGGTTTTTCTAGTTCTGATTAGGAATCTGCAATCAAAAATTATGTTTACATAAAGAAACTTAAATATTATCAACAGCATTTAGCATTGCAGAATTGGTACTAATGATAAAAATGAAGTATGAGTGAATCGCATTTTAAATTTTTAATATTTAAAACAACAACAACAAATTTTTCCCTTTTAACCACAAGAGCTATGACTTCCTGATGAAATCCCAAAGGTATTTTCTTCTTCCCTGGAAGGCATATTTCCCTCTAATTAATTAGGGTGAGGGACTGAGGCAAAGTGAAAGGATAAAGTAGAACCTGACTGCTTTCTGCAGCTCTCGCTGCTCTTTAGAAACTGCAGAGAGGAATTTCCCCTGTAAAGCTCTTCCTCTATGACTTCAGCGCCTGTTTCCAAACTGGGGTCCCGGTCCTTCACTCAGTGAAGTCTGTCAACAGAAGCAGTGACTGTATAGATGTTACCTCTATATTGGCCAAACCCACTCATTTTGGCGTAGTAGAAAGGCTCAGAATGACTGTCCTGAGAACAGGATCAGGACCGTATCTTTTACTGCCTGGACTGAAGCAAAATATTGATTAGGACTGCTTTTAATATGCTTCCTAAATTAATGTTTGTTTTTCTTTCTTTTTCTTCACGGCATCCCAGTAGCTGAATTTTAGAAGCAGCACAGCAGCTCTGAAAACGTTCAGGTCTACATGTGAGGTTTCCTACTCACACGCGAGGAGAACTACGTTTTAACTGAATTGAGAAACATCTTTTATAACAGTGAGAGGTAAAGGGCGAAGAGAGAGATTGTTCTACAATCACATAAAAAGATCTTGGCAAACGCTTCTGCTATACTTAGATTGAATAAGAGATAGAGCAGATATTTTGTCATTTGTTTCCTGGGGTTTTGACTGGCTATAGCAGTAAGGGAAGTGTTACCATAAACATCACTGAATTGCTGGAGGAAATTTTATTGTCTGCCAGATTCACAAATTGAAATCGATCTTCACTCTACCAATGCCGGTTTTGCCAAAGTTTCTGCAAAGTAGACACAACAAAATATGGCAGCCTTTCGGGTTACTTCTGATTAAATTCGTATCATTTGTCTTGAAACAAAAGTTTTTTTCTTTTTTTTTTTTTTTACCTGACTGCAACATATAATTTTAGTCAGCTAACACTAAATTAGACACCCACTCAGATTTATTATGATAAGAACATTCAGTAAGCTAATTTCAAGATGATGACTCCTATAAATTCTTATAATTTATTATTTAGTACTTTGGTTTTTAATCATTAAGTACGTGAAGACTTTGTAGGTCAAACCTGTATTAATGAAGACAGTAATCTATTTTTCAAACTCTCTGCTCCTCACCCACCTTTCAAATTGTAAATTAACAGAAATATCTTTAAACATATGTAGAAGAACAAAGGGAAAAATTGGGAGTATTTGCAGCACCATTTAGCTAACCGTTCCTGAGACCGTGTCTATTAAATCCATTTCCCCACAATTTTTGCAAGTCTTACCAAAGGGAATGCTGAAATCAAACAAAACAAAAGATAGTCCTTAAATGAGCAATTTTAATAATCAGAACAGCAAAAATGAATTGAAATTATGCAAACATAAGCATTAAAGTTTTCATTAGATTGTTACATTAGCACAAATGAGGTCATTTAGAAGAACTTTCTCTTGCTGGCCACAGGTTTCTGAAACTTAAATATTAACCATATGAATTTTTTAAGAGGCGAGTGAAGATATCAGAGCAGAACTTTGCTTTCACTCGAGCCCACTGCTGGAGTACAGGCTGCCTAATGACTCTCATCTGGGCCGTACTGGAGGGAGCTCCGCTGCCATACTGGCCTCTGCCTACTTGAAATTACCATTCTGATTTTACGCATGCTGGTCCTCAGCACACATTGACCTTTTACTTATTATGCTACATCTGTTTTTACATCTAATGTTTCATTGTCCTCCGTTCTCTGGTGCTTTTATCCCCCGTGGGACCTTTAATCCTTACAACAACACTGGACATTCTTTTCAGGAATCCATCGGGACTGAAAATCTGAATATATCGCACACGGTACGGCATACTAAACTATACAAGAATGCTGTAAATCAGTTGAAATGTATTTTTAGGAAGAGCTTCTAGAACTATTGCAGATCTCACCCACATGCATTTATCTTTTGTCCGCTGTTGCAAACTTAGTGACTCATTTGTTACTGGGAATAATAGTTGTGTCATTTCTTCGTGCAATTAATAAAGCTTTGTGTCATGTGTACCTAGTAAATGAAATTCACAACAGGAAACAAAGCACCGCAAACAAAATGCACTTGCTAGACCTGAACCAGATTACCAGTGGGTCACTGGTCTTTTCCTCTTGTAACCTTCCAACACAGGAACAAATATTTCTGGAAAATATTTAATACTGTGTACGTATGAAAAAACAATATTGCAAAAATTTTTATTCAGCCTGTAGATGGATTCCTCGACTGTCAAAAATATATTTGGTTTTGGTTGAAATCATGTGAAAAAGAGCCTCACCTTTACTCAGACGTATGGAAAAGAGCATGGAAGAATTCCAAAACAGGAATAAAGCATTTAAAACCTGGAATCCTTTAAGTCCTGACTGATTTAGCCACAGAATAAACCACCGGCAGTCACCATATGATACCTGTGACTACAGCAACAGACATTTCCTTGGTCCTCCGCTATTTCCACAATTATAAGCTCTGCCAAAAGGAGAGTGTCTCGGGAGTGGGTTGGGGGGTCACAGGGGACAGGAACGAAGGCTGGAAAACACAGATGGAACTGGGCTTGCTTGTGGCCAGCAAAAGAAATGAACAGAACGGAAACCTGCAAGTCAGCATCTCTGTAGGTCTCCTAGGGCCAGGAGGGGTAAATAAATAAGCTGCAGCCCGAATGGAGGGGAGGCAATGGCACTGGTCACATCCAGAGGATGGAAACAAGAGCTAGGAGAAAGAGAGCTACTTCAAGGACTGAATTTTTAAGTTGTTAACAATTACATGTTCAAGAAAGCATCAGGAAAAGACGTAAGAAAGCACATGTTAGTGTAGTGCTGTCCTGGAACGTGTGCACCCCACCTCTCTGCTGGGTTCATAAGTGTAAGCACAACACAGTGCAGCAAGGGCGTAGGTTTCTGAACCAGACCGGGGCCACCACCTGCCTCAGCGTGAACGTGCACCTGAGGCACTCATCCACACAGACAGCCCGGAGGAAACCTTAGCTAACTCACTGCCCCCACAGCGAGCCAATTCAGGAATCAGCATAGACACAAAAACTTCAGAAAACTGCAAACATGCCCCAAATATCATCAGATCTCACTGAAGAGAAACCAAGTGACAGAGAAGTCAACCAGCATGAACATATTTTGAACACCACCAAGTTCTGCAGGGGAACGGTACTATGTGTGGGTGGAGATAATTTCAAGGCCCCTAACCTCCAGCACTGATGTATGAAGAAAGCCAAGCGCGTTACCCGGAGCCCTCTGGGCCGTGGTGGGAGATGGGAAAATGAACTGGACATATCGGTCCCACGCAGTGCGCTGCGGCTGGGAGGTCCAGTTCCTGCCCAAATCCTTCCTGAGACAATGTACCCCTGAGTTCATCCATATAAGACCACGTAAGACTAAAATTTTACCACAAGGTGTTAAAAAAGAATTAGGGTTTTCTTAATTTGGATACTAATACTTTACACTAGGTGGGTTCCTCCCTTTCTACATTCGCTATCACAACTAATAGCAAAACTAATACAGCATTCACTAACAAATCTTCAGCAAGCTTTTACCCGTAAATTGGTGTAGGTGGCTAAACTGATGGCAATGGACTTTGGGGTTATCATTCAAATCAGCCTCTATTTTAAGAAGTATGTCTGGGAATTTACACATTAAGGAGTGCTCTGAAGGCCTTTGCTTCGTCTTTGTCTTAGGTTTCCAGGATAAGCATTCATGAGACAAGGAGAGAAAAACTTCCAGTAAACGATGCTCATCTTCATCCTCGTCTGGAAGGATCAATTCCAGAGATGGAGAAGGCAGCTCTCTTGCAAAGGCCGTTTTGTTCTTGGCTACTGAAAGGATTCACGTCATAGGTTTTTTAATGATGCTCTAATACTCCAAAATCCAAGCTTTGAGATGATGGAGGCCAACTTCTTTTGTTTTCACTGAGAACAAAACTGCTTACAGCACGGCTGATTTTGGTCCGCAGACCCTTGCCTGCTGGGGTCTAGACCAAAATCAACAAATCTTTTGACAAAGGCCGCTGCACAGCTGCGAAATGATAACTTTCAGGCACTGCAGATTTGGGTCATATTTGACCTAATGATCTAGAAGTGAAAGTCTCCTTAATCCCATTACTAACGCTCTGACTCATCCAGTTCCTGACTGTAAAAATGTCTGGTAAATTCCTTAGAAAGTTATGTTTTAATCTGAGAATATTAATTACATTTAAAATTACGACTCTGCCATGATTTATAACCTCGCAGAAACTATTGCATTTCCATATGTGGTTTTGCCATTTTCACTTCCTATATACCTATCATTTTCCATTGTTTATTTTCCTTGATTGATGGTAGGGCTTTGGAGGTTTCCCATTATGAGCTTTATAATTATCACTGGTAATAGAGAAGCTCTTCCTATTATATTCAGTGAGACTGCCCAAATTATTCATTGTAGACCACTGGTACAGGACTACAAGAAAATAAGAATTTATTTCCAGTCTCAGGCATATGCTAGATAAGAGGATGTATTTATTTCTCCATGTTTCAAATGGATTAAGGTTTGAAAAAATAAATATCACTTAGCTTGTCAGCATGCAGAACATTACGGTGCTGAGTTTAAAGTCCCTTTTCCTGGGTTAAGTACGACAAATCTAAAAACGGGAGGGAGGAAAGCTCAACTATATCCTTACTCAGCTAAATAAATGAATACTATATATTTTAGCTGTTAAGCAGGTTTACAGAACAGACTGCACAAAACTGTATCTTGGCTTTAACAGTATAATGTGCTTATTTAGAGAAATGCTACAAAATTCCAAAAGTCCTTGACCCTTGGCTATTCCAAGAGCTCACTGAATACATCATCTGGGTTTTGCTTAATTACACATAATTAGGAAATGTAATTATGCTTTCAGTGTTACTCTGCCATTAGGAGTGTAGTGGACAGCAATAACATTAGTAGGCTACAGCTCTTGAAAGGGAAAAAAATACAGTCACCCTATGTAAACACACAAAATACAGATAGACTAGTAAACTCTAACATAAAAAAACCCAAACATTTTGCTCTCGGCAACAGAAGAATGCTTGTTTTAAAGGCATTTTGCCAGTCTTTTTGTTCAGAGCATCATTTAATGATACACTCATTTGCATCATCAATCTGAGTGTCACCAAATTATTTTTTTCTCCGTTACTTTGATATGCTAACTTTCTAACATATTTATCACTTTTAATCATTACTTCACATGCTAAACTTCATCCGGGCCACAGATTAGTAAATTACTTTAATTACGTCATCTCTAAGAATTAAAACATTCTATTCATGTGTTCTTCCCTATGCAAGTGGTGCGAACACACCATGATTAGGAACGCTGTCTGAAATAAGCTCATTCCCAAAGCAAAATTTACATGGCTTGGTAACGTGGGAAGGCAGCTATTTCACGCCTTGATGACTGCCCACCAAAGAAAACAGAAAGTAGATGAATGCAAGTTGACAAAACAGATATAAGGGAAAGAGATCTGATCTTCTAGTACATCACATTTCTGCTTCTTTTGTTTATCACGCTTTAACTGCCTATTATAGCAACTAGCTATAATAAAATAACACACTCCATTAAATATATTCGTTACTTGTAATGTTTGCTCAGTGCTGAGAAATATTTCACCAAAGTATATTTAGTAATACGGCATTTAGTCTTTCACCGGGCTTTGCCCTCCAAAACTTCATGGTAAAGACAACTGCGAGGTCAGCTGTATTCGGCCCGGAGGCAGAGCGCGTGCGTTGCTTTGTGCATAGGCCCTGGCAGAATTTTATCTTTGATACGTGGCCCCCGCGTGGCTCCCGCTTGCTGCGGATACCCCTACTCCGCACCCCCGCTTGGGGGGTCAGGCTGAGATCACTGTGCACTAACACACAGGAACGATGGTGGTTTAATAGCGAGGCAGAGGCGTCGCCTTCTTGGACTGCACTCTCACTCTGCCAGGGAACCCTTTTCTGCCATTTGATGGCAGCTTTCCACACCCAGCTCCATCTCGCAGGGCAAACACCGGCAAAAGTGATGCTCACAAATGCAGCCTTCGGCCGTTTGGAGGGGACAGAAACCTGCGGCCACCGGGGCACACTCGGGGTCACCCCTTAGCTAGGAACAGGACGTGAGACCTCAGAGTCACTGTCCCAGCCCTCTTCACACCCAAACCAGGCCTCCATCCAGAGGACGTCAGTAGGAGAGCACAGAAGGGTGTCACTCAGGGTGCACGCCGCATGTCCCCAGCACCTCGGGGCACCCCACACCTCCTGGTACATGGTACTGGCACGGGAGGTGCAGCCGCCCCAGGAAACTGCAGGTGAAACTTCTGGTTAGGGCGGCAAAATTTTTTAGACATCCTCGCTTTAATTTCAAGAGCATATGAAAATAGAAACAATTTTGTGGCAGTATTCCCCTTACTACTAATAGTCCGTTTCTATGTGGGATAAGGTCTTAAATGCTACAGAGGTAGGTTGATTTTTGTTTTGTTTTGTTCTTTTTAAGAATCTAGCACTTCAAAAATGCTATATATAAACTATTGGTTTCTGTTATCAAAATATTAAACAGTGGCTACACCTTAAATACCACAGACAGTTTAAATCGGATTAGATATACTCTCATCTTTTCCTTGAAGTGTTTAGCTCTGCTGCTGCGCACTCTTAAACTGTGTTTTGTTCCAGAAGTGACTGCAAGAAGTAGGGAGGCGTGTGGAAGAACATACTCGGTATAAGGTGCCTATCAGTTTATCGAGCTTTCGGAGCCCTTTTGAAATATGGAGTAAGCAAGCATCGCATACGACATTTATAAAATAAATGTAATATACACTAGATGTAATCTAGACTATTTTTATCTGCGTTATATATCTCGCTATCTAATATAAACTACTTACATGTTATCAGATATAATTACTGAATATATTTACTGTATGGAAAAGAGTGTAGCAAAAGATATAGAATTAAGATAAAGTGTAAGGCAATGCAAGTAATTCATTACTTTAATTGCTTCAAGAAGCTGTGATGATGTTATTCTGATATCAAAATAAGTTCCTTAATTAATCAGTCAAACATAGTGACAAGGGTCCTTAAGCCCATTTTTACCAACAGCAATATTTTGACAAATGTATTTTTTGAAAACACAGCTTACGTATTATAATTAATTGTAATAAATTTATTTACAAACTGCCCTTTTATTCGCCATTATCCCTTCTTAATGAAAACCGTTCTCATGATGCTATTTTACCATGACCCTTTATTGCAAAGGCAACATACAGCAACTGGATTTTAAATAACAAAATAAATCTGTGGTGGCAATTTTGAACACACTTCAATTGACAAAATAACATTGATGGGAAAAGCATGAATAGTCCCCCTGGCTCAGGGGAAGGGACAAGTCCTGAGGGCAGGGGAGAAGGGGGGGGGGGATATTTACAGCGGCAGAGAGGCACTTATCAGTGATCTCTCTCTTGAATTTTCATAGCAGGACATCTGAGTGCTTTGAAACATGTCCTAATCAAAAACAAGATTAAAGAAATATGTTTATAAGCAATTCCACATGTTTCTTGAGATCCCAAGCAAAGGACATATGAATCATATTAGCTGAACACTTAGGACAAGAAGGGGGGGAGGGGGATCATATGAAGAAACATTTGTAAATTGGATATTTTTTATTTGTCACTATGATTTTATCTGAAGATCTCTAGTGAACTAATTACTCAGAGAAATTCTTCAGCATTTAGGTAAAAGAAATGTTTCTAAGAATCTCTGAGCACTCTCTGTTGAAGAAACAGCACTTTCTCAAATCATTTCCAGTGTATAGTATTGCATTGGAATTTGTGGTCTTACACAGAGATTTGAAGTCCTACATACAGAGCTCTTACAGCTGGACTGCCTGGATGCAGCATCTGGGCTTTTGGTGACAACCACTAAGCAAAAGAGTGAGCAAGCCACAGAGTCTTAACTGGGGAGGGAGGTGTCTCTTTTATAGAAATAAATAGATAAATATTTTCATGTATTATACTTTCTCTCTCTCTCTCTCTCTCCCCCTCTCACTAAAAAAAAAACCCAAAAAACAACTCCTAAAGCAAAGCCTTAGAAGAGACAGCATTTAGGATCCCATCAAGATAGGTGTGAAACCAGAGAAGCAATCAAAGGAAACATAATTTATTTCCCCATCATACCCCAGCTCTGTACACTGGACGAGCTTTAAGGTTTTAACAGACTGTATAACATGTTTGGGTTTTAGTCTGCAAGGCCGTTCCACTGATACCGCTACACTTGTTTTTATAGTAGGGCCTATATTTTTCTTCTAAAAAGTTTCTATAAATAATAAAAGTGAAAACACTTTCAGTTTACGGAAGGATTGTTCTAAGTACAAAGTGTTGTCTGCCACTCGCTCAGCAGAGCTCTATTAAACCCCCACAATTTGGCTTCAGAAATAAGAGGAGAAAAGCTTTGCTGCACCTCAAAAGTGCGCAAGCTTTGAGCTGTGTCAAAGACCTTTGAACAAGCTTTATAAATGACATCCATATTTGTCCATTTTTGACTTAAATTGCTTTTGGTTCAACTGCATGCAGCACTGAATTGCCTTGATGCAATGTCATATGGAATGACATAAAACACAGAAAAAAGCAAGTTGCTGGCTAGGATTAGGAAATAAAGGAGTCACGGCCCTCGTTCACTTCAGTAAATGTTGGAGGAAATGAAAATGAAACTTCTGTTAAGAGGTAATCTCTTCGAAGCTCGATAAGAGCAGGTGACATTTTCTAAGTCTCAAGTTTTTCATGTTATATTTAGCAGGTACAATGAAACAATTTACATACAGTCCAAGATTGCTCGTGTTCCTTTACTCTCTTTCAGAGCAGAGAGACACATTCTGCAATTCATTAGGTTCTCACTGTACAACCCGAGCTTTAAATTCAGTTTTACCCCTGAGCAAGGAATCTCACTCACAATCTCTTTCCTGCAGCAAAGGTGAAGGTGAATCCCAGCGTTCAGGAGGGATGTTTTCATCTGCCCCAATCCTATTCCTACCAGTGAGATTAAGCATTTATTTAAGCTTGTTAAATAAGCATTTTAGACATTTAAATGCCCTGTTAGTTGCTTAAACACAGAACTAGGCATCTCGCTATGAGTTCCCAGCTTTGAAACCGAGCTTCTTATTAGCATTTCTTCATCTTTTAGCCTCAATTTTGACAATCGCCCTCATATAATTTCAGCGACTTTTGTAGTCGCCCACGAGTTTTCTCATCCTCTAGGTAACAGCCTCCTCTGCCTTCTTTACAGCTCCCGTCTCAGCCTCTCACCCCCTGGACTCCCGCATGCCACCAGCACAGGCACACAAGCGTTTGTGCAGCCGTACCTCTCCCAGCAGAGCATCTGGAGCCAGGTAACCCAGGCGCATCCCAAAGCACTGTCCCCGGGACTCGCCAGAATGCACCGCAGCGCAGAAGCACCCGCCGGATTTGTGCTATCACGCAGTTACTTCACTTGCGTCAGTCCTGCTGTTGCGCCCAAACACCACCTTGTACCAGTTAGCAGGAAAACCTTCCCAAATTATTCCTCCTTCACCCCTAAACCACTTCTCCCACTATATCACAGACCTTTAAATGTTGTGGATGAATTATTCTGAGATGCATAACATTTGCAAGTGCGACTACTAGTTTAAATGACATCCATCCTCCCACATATCCCGTGAAAAATCTTGATGTTCAAAAATCCCACAATACAACTGAAAAGGTAGTATAGTTTTCTGCATATATTTTGATGACATCAGACAGGAATGTCTCGTGTGAATCTAAGACTGAGGCACCTATTAAGAGAACTTGTAATTTGGATGCTTACTGCATGGATCAAGTTGCAGTAGTTCACATCTTTCATGTTTTATGCAAATAAAAATAACTGAAGGGTTTATTCATTGAAACAGAAGTAGCACTCACAATCTAGGCATTTTTTAAAAGCATCAGTGTCTTGTTATACACAGAAGCATCTATTTCCATGAACTCCTGGAAGGTTTTATGCTTTTTAATCATCAATAAAATATTCAAATATTTGATTTGTAATTAATTTTGCTGTTTAAAAATCCTTTCGGAATAACATTTAAGTACATTCCCTAGAATTCATATTAAAGACAGATCTAGCTAATAATTTAAAAAAAGTTTATCAATCACATGCATTCTTTTAAAGATAACCTCAAATTATCTAGAAATTGCTGTAATTCCCACACGACTATCACACACTTATTTTTTATTTATATTAAGATAAAATCAAGAAAATTTAGCTGGCATAAGCTTACAAGCTAACACCATTTCCTTATTTGTTTAAATAGCCTTTTAATAGTCCATGGCTTCCTAAACCTTTACAAACATCACCTGATTCCCATTTCTCTGGTATCAAGACTGGGATAGGTAGGTGAGGTTAAGCCAGATAAAAAGAGAGGGAGCCAGGTTGGGGTCACATATTTTTAAAAGTAGAGGCTGAATCCTGTAAATGACACTGAGGAGGAGATGCAAAGCTAGACCTTTCACCTCTTCCTCATTACCATGCAGTGACTATACTCAAAGTGCAGCAGTATTTAAGGAAGAAAACATCTTCAAACCAGACAGACTAAAAAATTTGCATTAAAACAGCGCAGGTCCCTTTTTTTTTTTGTGCCTGGGAGTAGGAAGTCAGAATTTGGAATCATTATAGTATTTCAGTTTGCGTTTTTCAAATCAGCCTAAGTGAGAATTCATACAAGTTTCATGATGAGCGACGTATCTAGCAGTTTTCAGTTGCTCTGAAAAGTTTGCTCTCTGCTTCCTCAATAGCAGACATGAGGTTAAGAGAATGAGGACGTGATTAATTCCCAGCATAAGGGCTGACATTCAGTGCCTCTAAAAGGGTGACTATGAGCTGCACAAATGTTTTTTTTTTAATAAATGCAGATATTTATACTATTACAATAGCAAGAGGCTTGTTGAAGGAGATAGAACATTTGTGACAATTTGAGTGAACACAAATGAAAACTAACATTTATATGCCAGCAGTTTCTTTTTGGCAGCTTTTATACCATTATGCTAATATTAAAATGGACAGCCTGATTTTACTTCAGTCAAGACTGATCCCTGTAAGAAATTCAAGAAGAAAAAAAATTAAACACTACGATGCAATGTACTGTACCCATATATATTGCACACAATGAAATATGGATAATTTATTTTGGAGCTTAATAAATATCTTCAATAGAATGGCTGATTTGCAGGAGTCAGTAAATATCCTTAGCCTGATATTTAAGATGGCAACGTCTTCAAGACCTAATAAGAGTTTTATCAAAGAAAAGTATATTAAATCTATGTATTAAATGAACGTCTCAAAGAGACAAGCAGTTCAGATTTGATCACATGTACTTTATTAGATAGAGCCACAGCTTCGTACATCTGCGTATTCAACAGCAGGATTAAGCTAATGCTGTGAATGGAAACCGAATGAACCCATCGCTTTGTTTCTGTGAAAATGTATGTCTTTTGTATCGATATACTATTTCTAAGACAGTAAGTAGCCATTTTTAGTGATGAAACCCCATCTTCCCCTCCAGATAAACCATCTGAACTAACAGGTTGGTCCATGGATGGGAGGCGGAGGCAGGCGATGGGGAAGCTGTGTAGCCACCAGACACTGCAGCCCCTTGCAAAGCCCAAAGCTCTGCGGGATGTCTCTGTGCGCTCAGGGGGAAACGCAACGCGGGGACACGGCTGGAGGGTTTTGCTAGAGGAGAGGTGTGTGCGCCCAGACCTGGCACAGTGCTCCCTCTCACACACCGACAAGCGTTGCCCACGCCTTTACCCTCCGCTCTGCAAGGGAAAACATGACGTGGCTCCATGCTGCCTACCGCAGTTTGAGATTTCTCTTTAACCTGAGCTCTAGCAAGACGCACTTAATTTAAGGCAGAAATTTCCCAGGTGGTGTTCAAGGGTCCCATGTCTGAAGTGAGACCCGTGTGAGGGTATGCAATCTGGGAACTGAGCAGCCACGCACAGATTTGTGCCTAGAAAAAAAGAGTATGAAATGTAGATTTCCTTCTGAAAGCATGCCTGTTGCAAGTTAAACATATGTGAAAACTAAGGACAATAGAAGTTCATAAACTCGTCTCAACTCAAACAAAAAGCAGCGAGACTTTGCATATCTATCACTGTGCACTCTTTTTTCCCTGAGGTAAGCATATGGTTGCATTCAAACTCGGGACATTTTTGTCCTAGCTATGTCACAGATTTCAGGGATGGCTTTGCATAAGTCACTTGGCCTTTGTTCAGTTTGAATGCTGCAGAAAAAGCTAGCCTACTGCATTTATTTTTCTCTTTTTGTAGCAGGGAAATACAATACTCAGACTAGCATAATAATTTATGTATCAAGCAGATGTGAAAAAGACAAGATCACAACCTTTACATCCAAATCCTGTTCCACTAATACTACTAACATCCCATCTAACATACTTGCTTCAGTACAGTGATACATTTGTTTGCAATGATTGTTACATTGCTTTTGATTAATAATTAAAGAAAGATGCCTAACCCAGGAGGAAATCTTAGGGAATGACAGAAACATCCATTTATGATGGCAAGGAGGTAAAGTAGTACAGCAGTCCCAAGAGATCAGCCACAGCTCAGATGTTACCTCCAATACATGCTGATGCCATCCTGCACTGTCAAATAAAACTGAACAGCACAATAGAGATATGTGACCAAAACTGTCAGCACCGATAGGTATTGCAGAAATTGTATTAGGAAAATGGATGTACTAAGATTCAATTTTTGGATTGTATAAAGGTTTAATTTGGCGACCTTGTAGGTCTCCTAGTAGAAGAAGGGAGAGATCCCACAGTATTTAAAGAAAAAGAAACGAATAATCCATTTCCTGGCAATGCATATTTATCCCTTTATTCGCAATCCAGCTGCCTGAAGATAAAAAACTAGCCTGTACAACATGATGCCGCTTTGTTTCAGTTATCCCTTCTTCGTGCACATAATCACCAGAACGCTGCTTGGGATTCCTCCGTGCTCGTGTGGGGGAACAAAATGGAAAGAGAAACGCTCATCTAGAATTTTATGATAATCACATAATGCCAATAAATCTATGGGTACCAACACATTTCCCTGCACAAGGACATAAAAAAAACCTCAACAACTAAGCCCACAGGTGAAATGGATGCAAATTTAATTGCCTTGTATTACTACTTTGGACTTTTAGGCATACTTGTGCTTCACTTGTATCTACAGGGTCTGAAGATCGTCCTCTAGGTATACAGTTTTATCTGCAGAAAGACTGAGGTTACCAGCCACTACTCTCACGAACAACGCTTGTCACTGCCTTCCTGCCTTTTTGCATGAGCATAGGCGGCCATCCCCCAGTCTACCAACAGAAAACTTTGCCATAGAAAATTCTCCAACTCATTTCGGTCTTGTGGGTTAGCGTAGACTGGGTCTGAGCTCGCTTTCCCACCTCCGCCTGCGGTGCAGGACGGGGTTCAGCCCCCCCGGGAGGGAGCGGGGCAGCGAGGGAGGGGGCATTTGAGGGGGGAGAGAGGATTGTATTCACAATCCTGGATCTAGTCTGTCCACAGCCTTCAAGGGCACCGATGTTACAGCAAACAAAACTTTAAACCTTTCTAAACACATTCATCACACAGGTAGGCTGCATTTTCCAATTCGGTGTGATCTATGAACTCAGGATTAATCAGCATGCGTTGGGGGGGAAAAAAATCAAACACATCAAAATTATTTCAACCACCTACACGATATTTCTTGATTGTCAAAATACATCTCCCGGCTGACAAATGGTAACAAGATTTCACATTAGAAAAAACGTGCTGTTGATGGACTTACATCGTACTGTCCGTTATGTACTGCCGTCGCCTTTTTTCACAAGGCCACTTAAGCACCAAAGTGATAATACGGTGTAGAAGAACCAAATTTATCACACCACCACAGCCTTCTACACTGACATGCGCATAACAATACGGCAGGCTCAAGTGCAGCTTCCTTCTGAGTGATCTTTTAATACTTCCACTGCACTACTCCTCGTGCAGGTTTTGTCAATGACTTTCAGAGGGAAAAAGATGCTCCCTCTTCCCCTCCCGTTCCACGGACACTTGCACAAGCACAAACGGCAGCACAGCAAATGCACCGGGGAATTAAAAGTCAACACAGGGCTCTCTGCTAGTTCATACATTGTTTTCAACAAGACTGCAGAGGTGAACCTGAAGGTAGCTTTTGGCTTTGGAATCAGAATTTAGGTTATTCATTTATCTGCAATGATAGTGATGGAAGACCCAGAGGACGGCTGCTCATTCCCCTTTACTACGCTCTGTTAGCTCCAAACACAGCAAACAGCCAGCAGACGCGCTTTGCCCTCTACAGCAAGCACGGGTAACACTGATGTGCGCAGACCTTTTGAGAAAGAAAGTATAGTTTGGAAGTAGCCTTTGAAATATATGCCATACAGACTGCATGTCCCATATGATGTGATACTGAGCCCTCGTCGGCTTCAGAAGTTATTGCAATTTACAGCTATTCAGCGTCACGTATTCATCCCCTTCAAGTCCTCTAAACAGATTATTACAGGATAAACTTACGATGCAGTAGCTTCAAATCACAGTAGATTTGTGAAGAGCTGCTACTGCTGTATCCTTAATAACAATCATCAGGGCTGGCTATAATTATCTGTACGGACCAAGGAGAAAGATGGCAGTGATGAACTAGGAAAGATGACAAAACTCATGGCAGCAGTAAATATCCCATTCTGGTGTTACGCAGAGTGGCTAAACAAAAAGGCTTGTCAGCACTTAGTCATGTTTCATTTATTTGCTTTTAAAAGTACCACAAAATTATTTTTAAAATGGCTACGAACGCAAGGATGAAACTTCATATATGACTTTTAGCCTAGGAATATGATTGTGCAAAATGTCGTTGAAAATAAACTACGGGAATGCAGCCGCCCTGAGATCCCTTCTGTTTGGCGATGTTGGCTATGTTGTGTTTCCGAGTGGAAAAACACAAGCCCTATTGGAACAATGTGTTTTAGAAGGAGGTGGAATAGAGGTCAAATTTAAACAAAAAAGACTAAAAAAGCATTAAAAATGCAATTCTGTATTTAAAAGCTTCTGCTTCCCAGTGCAGTTTGTAATTCTGTATGTTTGCTTCACTTTTAATATCTTTATAACCAACAAACGATTAAAACTGGCTACTGTGTAATACATGTCCCGTTCTCATAACATTTTTATACAAAATCTGCACTTATTTATATTAACAGCATTGAACCTGTATGACAGAACCTGCCTGGAACTTTACAATTCTTTATTGGCTCCTTGGTTATTAATATTTTCGTATTCACAGATATTTTCAACCTTTTATAGAATTATGACATTAAGAGAGAGCTAGATATAAAGTCTGTAAATGTCGTAAGTTCCGACTTATAAGGGGTAAACCCAAAGCATTTCAAAGTCATTCTTATGTGTCTCAATTTTTCTAGCCAACTGCAGCCTATTTATTTAAGTTTATGCAACCTCCCAGGACCCTGACAATGACTAAGCACAATAGGGACAGTTAAGAAGGGCGGAGGTAGAAAATTAACTCTGATTTTGCTTATTTTTGTTGGTTTAAGGCAGAACCTTCACCTTATTTTAATGCTTTCTTATTCCCTACCTCACAATTCAGATAGAACGAAGATATAATAACGTGATAATCGAGTGCCTTCACAGAGCCCACCAGTGCATTACAACTCCAACATGCAGAATGCAAACATCTGCTGGCATCATTAAACCATTTCTATACTCTACATACCAAGACTTGACCCTGTGACCATTTCTACCATTAGATTTGAATGACCTCAGCAAAAGAGCTGAAAGGCCAGAGTATTAATTCACAGAACCACAAGCTCAATTTAAGATTTAATTTGAGATAACTAAGAGCAACTGAAAGTGTATTCAAACTTGTAAGTGCGGAATAAAAGATCTTACCCTGTTTTTCAAGTTAAATATAAATTCAATTATTTTTAACAGATTTATTCACAACTTTACAAACAAGGCCAGGGTTCTTTTAGCATACCTCCAGCTTAATATCTGGCAATACGATGCTTCTGTTTAGCAATTTTTTTTCTAATTTGTGAATGTCTTTCCTACAGGGATTTTTCTGCATTCTGATTATATCCCTAAGGGGAAAAATGCTTCATTTATGAGCTATTCCCACCATACAGTTTGAAATGCTCACTTTTATTCTAACTTAAATTAGCTAAAAGCCTGTTCGTTCAATCACGATGGTTTTACATCTAAAATCTTAACATGACAATTAAAATATCTGAAAAGTCTACTAGGCAGTGCATAACAAATTATACGGTGTTGAAGATCTTTCCTCATTTGGATCTTCGGTACATTTTACAGTGCAGGTTGTACAGCCACATCATGCAGGTACATATGCACACTCTTTATGCATATTACCATGTCCACAAAACTTTACAGATGATGGAAACACAGAGACAGTGCAGAGCTGTGTGCCAGGATCGGGCAGCGTCCCTTCCTGTCACCCACTCTCTGACCCTGACACAACTCCTGAAGATTCACCCCGATATCCCAATCCTAAATCTGTTCCATTCATCGGCTTTTTTTCATGCTTAAAGTACCCTGCTTATTACACCAGCTCTCTCTTGTGTTGGGAAATGGTGGTGCTGAGATTCCACATGAATCATTTCACCGGCCTGGGTGCAGGATAAGCACATCAGCCATGACAGGACTGATAGGACGAGGGGGAATGGCTTCAAACTGGAAGAGGGGAGATTTAGAATAGATATTAGGAAGAAATTTTTCACTCTGAGGGTGGTGAGACACTGGAACAGGTTGCCCAGGGAAGCTGTGGCTGCCCCATCCCTGGAGGTGTTCAAGGCCAGGTTGGACGGGGCTTGGAGCAGCCTGGTCTAGTGAGAGGTATCCCTGCCTGTGGCAGGGGGGTTGGAACTCGATGATCTTCAAGGTCCCTTCCAACCTAAACCGTTCTATGATTCTATGACTGCTGAGGTCATGGGTGACATTACGGTGCTCGTTCCCATCGTGACGGAGCGCTGCTCCGGGGAAAAGGCGAGGCGGGCAGGCACACAATAAGGCAACCCCTCCCATCAAAGAGAGCGCTCCCACGTTCATAGGACAGACACAAATGCCTTCCACCAGCACACTCAGTTCAGCTGAGGAGCTCTGGCTGCACTTTGCCACTGCAGAACAGCGCAGGACGAACTTCTCATCCTTCACTGCTTTGCCACCTGTGTGTCATCCCCCAGTTTGCCGTGGAAAAACACTATCTAAACTCTTGGATCACATCTTCACTTATTTCGTAACTAAAAGTAGCTATAGAAATGATATAGCTATGTCCATACTGCCTTCCAAGTTAATTTTACATCATATTTTAAAATCACTGTTCTTAAGCCAAGCATTTTGTGGATGAGCAACTGTACAGCCTGCTGAGCCTTACCTACGCCTGACTTTAGTCTAGGACACAACAGAATAGAAGGCAAAATACATTAGGAAATCTGAAATCACCTATGGAAAATCAGGCATTATGCTGGAATGAGAGGGAATCTTCACATAACTACAGGGACTTGTTAGCTCCATGTGAAAATGTTTTCTAAATGATTCAGACACAATACACATGGAGTAAAATCACAACTCCCTAGTGTCGGCAAGGCGAGTGTAACACAGTTCTGTTTAAGGTAGAAATACCACACAGATTTTTTAAAACAAAGAGCATCCCCATGTACGGACACCATAATCAAGATGTACGGGGTCAGGCACACTGCTCGCTTACCTGAGGGGAAAAGAAAAACAGGTATGCAGACCCATTTAGCACAATATCATATGCAGCATATCCTACTTTTTCGTTTTCCCTGCTTTCTCCCTTAGACCCCTCCCCGGTTTTGAAGACAAACATTTATCACTTTGCTCCTAGGTGCAAAAAGTGACTACAGCTAGGTAGGGCAGGTTAAAATTTTCTTTGACTCCTCAGCACATTTGTCATGCAGGCTGTCTGCCTGCCGAGGGAACCTTTTCACCTCGGGCTTATTGTGAAGACGTACCCCATGAGAAAGGAATAAGGTGAAAAATGATGATGTCACTAGGTTGTTGCAAGGTTAGCACACCCTTAAATGGAGTAATGGTAAACGAAGCAGCTGCTCGGCTCCCTACATACATGACATTCATCCTCCCATCCTATAAAAGTACAGGACTCAGTGAGGACCGAGCACGAACTACTTGTTGACATAATTAGTGCTGGCTCAAGGGCTCTTTTTAATAGCCAAGTTGGCTGTATTTTGCAAGCTTTCATTGGCAAAATTCAAGTAAAGTTCAGCCAAGTTCTGTATCTATTTTGTTTTGTGTCTTATGCGTTTCCCAACTTGGAAAAAAGAGCCAAAATATTCTGGTAGCTTTTCAGTTTTGTGGTGGTTGGTATTTTAAGATGATACTGGCTTTTAAAATATACAAACATTCTTTTGGGAAGCGTAACACACAAGAAGGGCATAGAGATTATAAACTCACGAGAAAAAAAAAAGAATAAGATTAATTAATGAGTCTTGGCTTGTTAATATCTCAATAGCAGACTTTCTGCATATAGTACAAGGCTTTGAATCTGTTGTCCCTTGAGTTTTCCTCTATCCAGACAGAGACGAAATTATCTCAAACAAAAGCAAAGAATCTAAAGAAATCATTTTTACATCATTTCTTTTCTTCCTTAGTTTCATTAAATGTTGAATAAATTGTAACCAATTTGACTTTTGCAGTTTTGTATAATTGTGTTTGGATTGTGGGACAATGAATGCTTATTTGCCTTCTGTGCAAAGTTTGTTCTAGTTTGCCAGAATTCTTCAGTCCAGAACTTTTAGTTGCTCGTAGAAAATAATTTATGCAAGAGGGTTTTTTTTTTCCTCCCCATTTCTTCACATTACTTCAAGTCTGCTCTACTTTGCAAACAGTTCCTAAATGTCTTGGTAAGCAAAATTAGATAATGTAGTTTCATACTGCAATTTTAATTTAAAGGAAGGGAAATCAGTTAGCTGTGCAATTACGCTAACTGGAATGCACATTCTGTTACATTGCTTGGTGGCAATAATCCACCCTTGGGTCATATTCAATTGTTTCACTTCTATCAGTGACATAATGTGGTATCCTATTCCACACAGTAGTTCATAATGGTTTTACTAAAACACGCTTACAACTCTTGCAAATATTAACACATTCCATGCAGCAAAGACCAGTTTTTAATCAAAGATAGATTTTTCTTCTTTTCTAATTTTAACTATGTATACATTTTCATGCTGCGTATAAGACACAAACCAAACCCAGAAAAACCTACAAGGTGAAAATCTTGCTAAAACTCCCAGTTTTGCTCCTGTTTTTCTGTTGTTACTTTGAAAATGGCAACGTTAACGATGTTCTTTGTAAGATCTCATTTTCTACTTTCTTACCGCTGCCACAGATGTGCCCCCAAATGTCGCTGAAAAGAAGCCTTCTCTCTCACTGACTCAAGCACGCAACGTACCGAAACACTGCACAGTTAAAGCAAACCAGCAGAGAAAACACTTTGTATAAAGACAGAAATCTTTGTATACTTTAAGACAAAACACGCTTGTATTCAATATGAAAAATATCACATGTATGTATATAATTATGTATGGTATTTTCAGGATTTGCATGAGAAAAGACCAGATTTCAATGTTATGTCAATATTAAGCTCTCCTATAAAAATGTGTGCTTCAGCATCTTCCTTGTGATTAGTACGAGGCAAATACATGATAAGTGTTTTTCTGTTTGATGACCAAAACTATTTTGAAAACAGTCATTTTGATATTGCATTTAACCAGACTGTCTCATGATTTCTGTATTGGGTTGGTCTAATACATTGCAACTGTGAAAATTAAGCAGATGCAGAACTCACGCTGTTATTACGAAACCCTAGAAAATGATGGCATGTTTTGTGTTTCGCATGCCATCAGTAACACCAAAACACTGACTTCTCAATTAGCAACAACACATTATTTTCATAAAGGACTCTAGATTTTCCTCCCCCCACCAAGAATATTATGCACTGACCAAACATAACCTACATTCATACTGTCTGATAAGAGAATCACCCAATAAAAATTATATGATAACTTTAATGCAGTCATTAACAGCAGACCTTTCCTCTACTAAGACAACATAAGTAAGCATATGGCATATCTCAGGGAGAATAGCAAATAGTCACATTCTTGAGATAGCATGCGATTTTCTGGCTTGTTTAATAAACTCTGAGCTACATTTCAGGCAGGAGAAGACAAATGTCCACGAGAAGAATGCGTGGCTTCATTTTCACAGAAATTTCTTTCTAAGTGACAAGAAAAATAAATAAAATTAATAAAATAATATAAGATAAAATAAAATTAAATTAAGAAGTTGTTAAACAGAATGAACACTAGCTGCCTGAGAACTTTATCCACCCCAGAAAGCAGTCCTTGGAAGTACTATTTAAACTAAGCAATGTACAGGTCACAGAGACCGAACAGATTCCAGCAGGAGGTACATCATACAGGTTGTTTACTTGTGTCCCAAAAGACTCTATCTGGTGTCACGTTTGGTGTTCCCTATCAAAAAAGGCAGGATATGAAAAAAAATCCTCCTGAGAGGTAAAGGCTGCTTTTGTCTTCCCAAGGCAATTTAGAAGCTCTTGGTGCAGTCTTTTGGGATTCTCACAGCTTTGTGCACACTAACTATTATGATGTACATACAAATCATAATTTTCCACGGTTTGCTTTGCTCTATTTCTTATATGACTCTGTGCCAGAGTAAAACTCTGCTCCCTTCCTGCAACTAACAATCCAGCCACCCGAACTTGAAACTGTCCATGGAAACATCTGCAAAAAAGCACAGCTGGGTCTAATACAGTCGCCACAACCTGCAGGGAAACTGGGACCTGCCAGACAGTTTGGCAATCTAAGGAGGACCCGTAGAGAAACCTGAAAGAATAACGTGGGTGGCACCTGGTAAATTCACATAAATGCCTATTTCTATTTAAAACAGTTTGTGATGACCAATGTGGTAAATCTCAGTCTTAAGAAACCAGACCATCTGCCTCTTCAACAGCAGTGTCACTTGGAAGACTGAGTTACAGATTAATTAGCTGCACTTTATGCAAAGTAGATTACAACAAATAAATACTTTTTCTACAAATTCAACTGAAGAACTAAATAAAGCATTTTACATTAATTGTTCACTAATTTTGCCTCATCTTATCTCTGCTGCGTTAAGTACTGCTGCATCCTTCAGATTATTACTTTTAAAAGTAAATCACAGAATAATTTTGCAGGGGCAAAATGGTATGAATGCTGATAAATGGCTGAGAGTAATATGATTTGTGTCATTATTAGAGGCTGTATGCTCACTATCAGAAGTGCTTTCATGACAAGGAAGGTATTGAAATTCAAAAATGTTTAATAAAATGTAAACCTTATAATCTTCCAGGTATTTATCCTGCTGCTAATTACTTCCAGGGGGCCTGGCACACATGTAAAAGAGCAATGGATATCAGCAGGGAGCATTTGCTAACTCAAAAAGTTAGAAAGACCACTTTCCCTAGAGATAAATAGCTGTTAAATCTGTCAACTTAAACCTTAATGCGTAACATCTAAAATAATCTCTATTCTCCTAACAGACAGCCTGCATGAGAATTAATGCAGTAGTAATCTGGTCGACAGCAACTGGCAAGAATTTAAGAGATACAAGACCCCAACCAGCTCAGCCTGACCAACTGTTCTGGGAGGTTGTCGCCAAAAATGACTGCTTCACAAACAAAGACATAATTTTCTCAGAATATCAGAATACTTTTAGTTAAAGTCTCAAGTGATGGAGCTTTGTCTCACTATAAATTTGCTGGGAAATGATTTGTGTGGATATATTTCCATGCGACTGCGTGCATCCAGTGCTGTACACACACCTGCAGACCCGCTCCCAAAGGAGCTTGCGACTTCAAACCCATCCTTCAGATTAGTGGCAGCTCACAGTGTTGCAGTGTTCAAGGTTATTAGTGCAAACACGTATTCTTTAAATACAGTACTGAGTTTCTTCCCCAAATAAGGATTTTTTGCCTCGATCAAACATAGCAAGCAATCCTTTTAAACTGTGAGCGCTAAGCCCGAAGCTTCTTGTAGGGGCGATGACAGCAGGCCCAGCAGCAGGTTGGCGTTCAGCTTTTGGGTTAGGGAGCTCCAGAACAAGTTTGGGATGCACATACGTGGAACAAGCAGCGCTCATGGGGTCCCTAGCAAGTGCTGTTCCCCAAAGGCTGCACTTCAGACCTCCGCAGTATCTAATCTAGACAAATGACCTAGTCAAAAAGAGCAACTGTAAACTAGCTGTGCTTGCTGACATTGCACAACTCGCAGGGAGAGTGAAACAGGGAGGAGGCAGAAAAGAAAAAAAAAAAAGACAAAAAAAAAAGCAACAACAAAACCCAAGGAAAACCGAACACACCAGCTAGGGTTTGGGCCTCCTGCCTAACTTGGCAGACACACAACACGTGAAATTAATATTGACACATGCGAAGTACCACACATTGGTTTGAAGTAAAGCAACATGAGATAAATCTGATTGATTCAGAGCAGAAGAAATTCAGAAAGGAGCTTGGGATAATAGTAAACTCATTGCTTTAAAAAACGGATGAAGTGACAGGGAAAAACAGTGCTAGCCAACACATCTCTTCTATTCTACATGCTTATACCCACAGCTGCCGAGAACGGGAATGCATGTTCAGGGAAGTTAGGCCAGGATTATTTCACTCTCTAGCAAAGCCCAGCCAGAATATTGTGTCACCACCTTATAAAATGATATTAATATAGCACTTGAAAAGGTATTAAGAAAAGCAGAGAAGCTAATTCATGGACTAAAAAGTGTGAGCTTATAGGACCTAAGTTCACATAGCTTAGAAAGAAGATATTTAAACAGGAATTTGAAGCATATATGTATATATAATGGAAATCTTTAAAGTAAAAGAAGCCAGTTGCACTTGCCTTTTTTAAGAAAATGCATTAGGGACAATAATAAAAGCTAAGGAAAATACACATTTAAAATAAATTGAGACTCTCTGGCATAAAGAATATTGGCAGAGAACAAAATACCCCTCCTTAGCCAAAGGAAGCATCACTTTACCACTTGTCAAGGACGTGGAGGAAGGTACTTTCTAGTGACTGAATCTAGGTCATGTGCTCTTTCATGCAAAAGGCAGAAGAAAAAATAAGATGGCAATAGTAATTAAGCAAAGCCCAGAAGTGTCCAGTTGTGCTGGGAGGAGTTCAGAAAGCTTCGGCACTTCAGGGCAGTTGTGGCCTTCTGTGCTTTGCGCTGCTGATTAATGCATGTGGAGAGAGAAGCCAGAGATTTCTTTTCTTCCTCTCATTCTCAGCGCTATCTCCTTCTGGGACCAAAAGTCCTGAGGAGGGTTTCCCGGGCATCACCTTGCCTTCGCCCAAGCGTACGGGATGCAATTCTGCAGGGTACCAAGACAGGCCCAGAAACTCTTCTCTCCACTCGCCGTCTCCGTGCCAGCGCTAGGCACGGCTATAATCTAACCCAAAGCGAGTCCCTATCTGCTAAAATAAAAGAGTGCAACCTTCAAGTGCTCGTTCATTTCTTTTAACCACCACTTTTCAACATTAAGGATTATTAACTTTAATGCCATTGGTGAGAAACTTTATTATGTTTTCAAGAAATTGCTTTAAATCAAAACTGCAGATAAGGCATTTTTCTCCCCTCAGAATTACATGGTTGTGTTGGCAACCAGCAGGAATCCATTTGAGCAATAGAATTACCACCTCCTGGAGGTGAAAAATGGGACAAAAGCAGGAGGAGTGTCTCCTTCTTAAAAGTCAAGGGAAAAAGGGCAAAACAGGAAGGAATGGAGGCCCTGGGAATGGGAAAAACTAAACAATCTGCTGTTGACTTAAGCCTTAGGGGAAATTATCCTAACACAAAATAGCAGCAGTCTTGTTCAGAGATGTTACAGCAAAGCTGCAGAAATCAGGGACAGAAAAAGTAAATCCCCCCTGTTCCATTCTAATCACAGTCCAAGTTCAATATCGCCGCGCGACTGTGAGGTCTCGGTGAAATCAGCAGAGCATTTGACGTCAGTAAACTGACCCCATGTTTCAACAGCAGAGAGGCTGGAGCAGTTTCCAGGAGCAGGAACGTTCACATGCCTACCCTGGTTTTCCTGAATGAGCGAGAACTCTTTAAAGTGAAAAGATCAAAAAATGAATAAAGATATTCCTGTCTGAAACGGTGATACTTGCAAGAACTTTCTAGTGTCCAGAGTACAATACACAGTTGGATTCTAAGTAAATACCGCGAGCGTGTGGAATGTTAAAAAAATGTGTCATGCAGTCAAGGTTTATGAAGAAAAACAACATTCTGATTGTAGGCCTGTTTTCCTCCCACAATTAACAAGAAGTTTATATACATGTGCAAGAGTCAGCAATACATACACCCTAACATTTGTAAAAATGTTTTATCCTAATAACAAAAAAAAGGATTTTGTTTTTAAGGTGACATTTCATTTTAAAGATTTTGCAAAATAACTCTCTGCTGGGCTGATCTTCTATCCTATTAAAGCTTACGAAGACTTTTTATCAGAGTTATAAAGCCACCGAAAATAAAGATGCTTTAATGGACACTACATTAACTATGGTATTCTGAACATGGTGCAGCAGTATAGACCAGTAATATTTCTTCTTCGTGTAAATGTACAGCGCAGTATAGGCAGTACGCATGGATAGTCACAAATCCCTAGCATTATGCCAAGATGACAGAGTACTTGTCTTTTTTTGTTCTTGTGCTGTAATTTATCTTAAAAAAAATGGACTCGGGTTTTCCTGCATACTACGAAAAGTGTCCAAGAGAATGTCATAATGGCATTACTCCTGCTAGAAAAGCTAATCTACTTTACACTGTCCTCCTTTATGAGGCACTGTCACTTCCCAGAAACAAAAGTATCCGCATACCACTTGCTGAAAATAAGTTGTAAAGCACTGTCAGTTGCTCTGCAGAAAAATGCCAGTTATATCACACGCTTTTCTTTCCTTAGCTTACAATATATGTAACGTTTGATGGAAACTGTGCCATGGCCTCATTTAGGCCCACACGATACAGATGTTATGCCATCCTCGATGGTGGAAAGAGACCACATACACAGTAATAAGGATCCAGGAGAGCGGCCCTCTTGCAGCAACCAGGTACTTGCACAGAAGGATATCCACAGACAGGGCAGTACCATAATTTTGCAAAGCATACTATTTCCTCTTCAGGAATGTACAACACCGGCTGTCATTTTAACACTAGAAGGATTTCAACCTTTTATATCATGACTTACCCAACCTGCCTGATTTTATTCTTAACTTTGTCTTAAATTCATTGTAACTGATGTCTTTATTTTTTCTATTTCCCAAGCAAGGTTTAGGGTATCTCAACAAGCTTTTATACTGACTACATTGAAAAACTAAACTTCGTTAATTAAAAAGACTCCAAAAACCAGATGGAAATTTCATAAAGTTCATCAAATAAAGACTCACTCATACACACGCACCAATATCTTTTGTATTTTTTTCCACCTATTTCTTTTCCAGACAGAATCTTTAATTCCCAGCTTTGTGGCATCCCAGTGGCAAAGACGACTTGTTCACAGAATAAACACCCACTTGCTCTTGTTTTTTCTTCATTCCCATTTCTCAAAAAACAACATCTTAATACCAAACAAGTTTGTAAAGACTAAGTAATTTAGTTATAGGAAATACATTTTTACAGAACACACAAGAATATAAAGACTATATAGAAATTAGTGTCTGGAATGCAATTATACTACACCAGAGGACAGTAACGTCAGAGAAACTACCCTGACTGAAAAATTTATTGTTTGTCAGCTTTGAATCTGAGCTGCTCTTTCAAGAGGGTTTTTCCACGTGCCTAAATATAGAAGCTAAAGGACGTCACCAGATAAGAGGAATTTAGCAACACCTCTGGTAACTGGTGTTGTTAACCTACATGGGAAGCTGTTCTGAATTGCTTATTTTGGACCCTAAAAAAGGGTATTGAGAAAAACAAAACATCATTTTTAGAGTAGAATTATAAGCTTCTGAATTATTGTATTGGTGTAACAGGCTTTTTTTGTGTTTTCCAGCCAGCTAAGAGGTTCCTATACAGTACATTGAATGGCAAGAGGAGCAAGAGGTAAGGCAAAAAAATACTGGGGGAAAGGACATTGCAAACAGCCTTGGTATGAACTGAAAGGAGATAAACAGTCATTGCTGAGGGCAATAAGTGCCTTCAGTATCTCTCAAGATTTATATTCTATTTGGAAAGCATCTACAAACCCAAATCTGCTCAAGATTCCTAACAGGTCTAAGCCTTACTGTGCTCAAATACACGATCATATTGCAGAGCCATTTCTTTTGGGCTGCTCGCATTTGTCCTCTATTTGTTAGAAAGTAGAACGACCTTGCTGTTGGGGGGTCTCGGATCTGTTGCCTCTCCTAACGCAGCCTATTGCAACCAAAGGAATCTACGTTACAATAAAGTTACGCTGAGAAATAAGACACCCTCTAGCCTGATGAGGTTGGGGGCTTTCTTCTTCCACCCCCCTTTTTTTCAAATGGTTTCTCAAGATCTTTTAGTTGAACTATGAACGCCTCAGTACCAAACGCTAGTTCTGCTCCTGCCAATTTAACACTGCTTAGTTTAGAGCTTTCAAATGATTATTTTAAAAATATTTTCTGGTTAGGACTACACATCTGCCCCTGTGAACATCTGTTTAGAAGCAGACTGCTGGTAGAGAGAGAGAATTACTCTGGTACACAGAAAATGTCTCCTCTTTCAAGGTAACACATAAGCTGGTACTTTTGAGAGATAATGATGAATAGATAAACCTAAAACTTTTATCAAGACTGTTCTGTTGATTCTGATCATGGGTCAAAGAGAAGCCAGTGGATTCCAGTAATGTATAGCCTGATGTTATAACATGCCCTTTTGCTAAAGTTTTATCAAAAGCATTCCTATCAGATTGCAGTTTACATTACAAGAACACATCTGCCATGTTCTGTAAAATCAGTCAATTCAATTCAGTTTTGAATGTATTATTTTACAAAATGCTTTTTGAGATGTTTTCTTCCAGGGACTTACATTTCAGGGATCACCAACGTTGGTAGAAAACAGCATGAACGTACACTGTATGAGCACACACACATGCACAATTCTGTAACTGCTCTGTCATCTGGCTTCAAAACCATATTCTCTCTACCCAGACCCCCAAATAAATCCATAAATAGAAAGGGTAAAAGACATTACAGTCCAGTATCGGATTTTCTCTCTGTTAGAGTAAGCTCTTCCCTGTGAAGAGTTGGCACCATTCAATTCAGGCTGCACATAGCTGCCATAAATGATAAGATGTCCTACGAAGGAATGTGAATCCCCATCCCTATGTATTTGATACATTTAAATCAGGTCATATAGTCACTGTTATTAATTAGAAACAGTGTCGAAGTAAAAACATTTTAAATAAACCCCGGGACTGAATGTTAAAGCTGTCATTTTTTACACGGCCTCATGATTCAAGGATTAATGGACCTTAAAACAACCATAAACCACTGAGGCCCCTGTTCTGGTTTAGAAGAATAAGAATAGTTTTATTTCTGCTTCAGTCTGCCAGTCTTAAATTCATTGTGTGTCAGTGGGCACTGTAAACACTTTTAAGTATTTTGACATTGTGCTATAAGATGCTGCTAATCTGTTTCCTGCCTGACCTTCACCAGTTCTGTGCACCTCGCCATTCCGAGAAAAAAGAAAAGCAAGCAAACTAATGAAAAAGATATCTATATATAATACATACACTGTATCTGTAGACACAAATACTGCCATATAAAACTGGAATAATATTTGAAATATTTAGACTTCACTTTACAATAACTCTTTCACAGGAGCCTTTTCTGTATCTGTATTTTTTTTTAATTACAACTTTTCCATGTCTCCATTAATGGATGGAAGGTATAATGCAAAGGGTGAGAGTACTTGTGAGGCAGGAACTTTTCAGAACGAAAGGCTGCAGTTTTGAAGTAAGATCAAGTATGCAGAGTACATTTCTGGAAGACCAACAAGATGAAGTAATCACAACTAATTAACAAAAAAACCAACCCAAACAATATTCAGCAGTAGAATCATAATGGATGCTTGGAGTTGTGATGACACTGGAATTCAAGTATGTGCAGTTATCACTGGATACAGCAGTGGGATACCGGACTAAACAAAATAATGACTGATAAGCAGAAAAAAATATTATTTTATCTATTTGTAACCTTATCTGATGTGAAGGTCAGACTTTCTGTGGTTTAAGGATCAGAACAACAAAACTGGAACTTGGAAGGTTTCAAATTCCAACTCTCTTTCTAATAGCCGACCTTCTGACTGCCCCCACAAACGGTGCTTGACCAGGTGTCACTTGAGTCACACAACCTGGAAAACTGGAAACAGAAAGCAACTCCATTTAAAACAAATGTAGCATGTGAGGGAAGCTTAACTTGGTACATAAAGTACCCATTAATTTTCACTGTTTTGGAATATATATAATGCCTTTCTCTCCACTGCTCGTCAGCTTGGAACTGTAGTGCACCAGCTAAAGAGAACTTTGTTTCATGGGTTGTTTGGCTGACTTCTTTCCCAAAGGTTTTACTGCACCGATTTCAAATGGTACTTGGCTACCAACTTATTTTTCTAATTTGTCACAAAAGAACATCAAAAACCAAAAAGAAAGAACAAAATGGGATCAGGAGGAATCATTACAGCTATTGCAATGAGATGCCATAAATGTTTAGCAATTAACGTGACTGAAACCTGAAGTTTATCACCAGAGTCCGTACTTGTTACCCAAAACTATCCTCTGCCACTTGCTTAGAAATGAAAAATAACTGGACTGTCATTATAGGGTACATAATAAATACGTTTATCATTCACATGCTAAAGGAATTTAATTTTCATCATCAGAAAAGAGCCAAATGGTTTGTTTTGAGTGTAAACGAATAACTTGGTTTTAAAAGCCATTTTAGTATTGACGATTTACTTACAGATAGCTAGAGAGACATACACAGACTTTTTCCCCCCTACGAATCTACCTATCAAGGTAACTTTTGCTATAAACAGCATTCTAAAATTATCACATAAAAAACTATCAAGCACTAAATTAGAAAAAAACAGATTTTTGAAAGTGATAGTTAAATTTATGAAGCAATTCTGCTGCACTCAGAGGCTTGTTGCTTGGCATGCAAGCAAATTCTAGGGTGTATATTTGCCATGCAGGCGAACCTCCTTCCACGGTATTAAAAGGTGGGAGAAAGGATGAAAGCACCAAAGGCTACACAATTACAGCCATGTGAAGAACACATGTACTTTGGACTTAAGCTTGTTTGCATGACTAATAGAGATAATATTGAATGTCTTTTCTCATCATTTCAATTTTTTTTTTTTTGGCTCAGTGCCTTTTTTGCTACCTCCAAGAGCTGTTAATTTTGTTCACTGCTGAGCAAAAGTCAAAGTCAGAGTCTAAACAGCTTGTAATGAGTTTTCAATGGCCCATCTCACTGAAATTGAGGGCAAAGGAGCAGCAGACTTAGACACTGTCAGCCCTCTGAATTTATTATTGAGGGAGCAACGCGTTCCCTAGAAAATACATAGAGGAGGGGCTGAGAATTCTGTCAGTTTTGCATTAAGGCTTTAACAAAGATGTGTATTACTTACGTAAATACCGTGACAACACAGATAAACACACAGAAACCAATGTAATGTAGCTCGATTAGCTGTGCAGCTAGATTGGTAGTAGAGAATGTTGCCCTAAGTTTATTTGGCAGCCACTTAGGACTGGAAGTTTTAAGTCCTGCTCCAGAAAAAAAGTGATTAATACTTTGCTAAATACCTTAAAGTCACGATGAAACCAGGGGTTAAAGGGGGCTTAGCACTGATAAGGAGTCAATGATAATTTTGTGAGTCCTTAGTAAGTGCTTTTATAGACTGTAGAAAAAGGGTTATGTTTCACCTCTGCAGCCCTAACGCCAACGTTTGTGAGCCTGTCAGACTTCACCCGCTGCTCCAGGGCTCTCGAAGAAGTTTTCATAGTTCTGCCTCTTCAAGTGTACGCTTGAATATATTTCACTAGCCTCTACATATGCTACAGGCTCCTTAGTTTTTCTGCTTCACATTTTAATTGTGGTAGGTTTTTTTATTTCCCACTATTACAGATTGTGAATGCTATTGCTTCCTCTTCACTGAATCTTGGATAGAAAATTACAGATGTAAGCTGATCTACCTGCTCTATTATTTCAAAAACAAGTAATAAAGCTACTATTAGGGCTTCTCAACCCAGGGAAGAGTCCTCAACAGAGAATTTTTGTATTTTTAACTACAATTCTTTCTTTTCCCTGGAAGCCCCTAGTTGAGCTCGTGTTATGAAGGAAGTCAGGCTTCATGGGTAAATTGGTGAAGAACAGTACTGTAAGATTTTTAAGTACTGCCTGAAGGACCAGTCCCAGAAGAGAACGCATACAAGCAGCAACAGGCAAGAACAGTGGATGAGGCGGCAGAGTATCAATGATTTATCGGTCCTTATTTGGGATGACCTGAAAATGCATTTACAGTTTCACACATTGCAGTCTGTTACCTCAACCTTTCACCAATCAAGCCTTTCGTTTTATCACAAATACTCCATATGCTATGTACGCACGCTTCACATATCTTTCTTTTTTCCTTATGATTACATACCCATAAAGAACTATGCTTCTGTTATATTTTATGTTACTTTTTCATGCATCACTACTTATGCCGGGAATAGCACTGAGGAAAAGTAAGCAATAAAAAATGCAAGGCTTTGTTTGGCTTGATGTGATTTGGTTTAATGCCAACAAAGAAACACCTCCAAATCACATCAACATCTGATCCAACGTCAGCATTACTATGTTCCAGTCTTCTAATGACATTACATAAAACATCCTCACTACCTTTACCAAAAGGTTTTTACCTATTACAAAAATTGCAGTCATGTATGTATTGAAAAAATATTTACATGTCTTTTTTGTCAGACAGTGCCAAAGATGTACAGTCTGCAGTCCCCTATCTCCATTTTTTCACACAGTCCACCAAACTCTGGATCTGCCTCTGACATGGCTGTGAGAAAGAAATTTGTCAGAGAAGAGTATTCAGGTGAAACTGGAGGCCATGGCGTAACTTCCGCTCTGAAGTGTAGCTTCATTGGTTACCTTATTTTCCAATACATGAAAGGAATGAATTTCAAATTCAGTGCAACACACCACAATTTCCTCCAAGGTCCTGGCTGATGCACTGAGTAAGCTGGACAACCCCGATCCCTCGCATCCTTCCAGCAATCCACAATTTATTATACCTGTAAAGTATAATCTAAAGTATACCTGTAAAGTATAATCTAAAGGTTGTCATTTGCTTACTCTAGTGATGTGCCCTATTATTGGTTCTTTTCAAAAAGAAAAAAAGGCAAAGTGAAGTTCTTGAACTCCCAGACAATGTAGTGTCCGTATTCGGAGGCAGGGAGAGACTGAAATGTCTTTGAAGAAGACAAATTAACAACATTAAGAGGACAAGAAAAATTTGCACCATGTCATTCAATATTGCACAAAAGCACAAGAAAGAATTGTATGGAGTCAGTAATACATGGGTAGAAAATCACATGATTTAGTATAACTTACTGGGAATATATTCAACTCCTCTGTATTCAGTATTATTGACAAGCATTATATTCAGGTAATTGATGTTTAAATGCAAAAGAATGAGAAGACTGTATCACCAGCAACAGAATTCACTATGGAGATACCGCTACACTGAGAACAAGTGGACAGAATATGTAGCAGCAAATAGAGAAGTATTGACAAAAGATACTCAAAAACACAATAAGAAGAGAAATGAAAACTTAACTGAAGGAAAAATATTTTACGATGTTGCTAAGTCTTTCCAAATAGACTATGTCAGTCTACATGTTCACATGAAATCTCTTAAATTTTGCAAACAAGCATCTTTTAAGAAACCATACACTTAGTGTACTTTAAATTTTAAATTCAAATTCTTTAAATGGCAAAAAAAAAAAAAAAAGTGTAACATGTATTTGGTAGTGCCAGATAAAAGGGTTCGTATAGTTTGAGAGGAATGTCACATCCATCCTCTTTTGCATATGCATCACATAATAGCCTGTTTTATATAGGACATAAGACCTTTTCAAAAAGGGCCTCGAATGAATAATGTACTACAGAGTTGTGTATGTCATCACATATAATAGAAGAGTCTCTTGCACCATGCGTTAGTGAGGATAGATCTCCTCTGCAATTCTATCATCACATAAAACACCTTCCAAAATTGTCGTAGTCAGGTCAGAGCAAGCATTTCAATTTCTCATAGCCCTATTTTCAGTTTTCCTTCCTCTCACGTTAAGTATCATCAATAGGACTTCAGATACTTGTGCACACCGTTTAGCAGAGAAAGTAAAGTACAGAACAGCAAATGATGTCAATGGCAGCTGGCCGCTGCTGTATCCTCCCAAGGATGCTAATTTGGACTGTGCAGCCTAGTTCACAGTAACCTTTATTTCCCATCTATACTAAACTAAGGAACAAGCAAAGTGCAACATCTTATTCCAGACGATTTCCAACATCTCAAACAGGGAAAAGGGATATATCTTCGTATCATTACCAATCAAAGGGCAGCATGAGCTTTTCTTCTTCTCAAAGCCTTACCACCTCTAGCTTTGCAAGCAGAAATTAAAACACTGGTTCTATGCTGAAAATCCACACGATTCTAGGAGCAAAAAATTTGGCCCTACACTTGCATTTCACTATTACGCCTATGTCGAAAAGCTCCATTTTTTTCCATGGAACAGTGAACATTTATACAATCATTAAAAGCTCATCTTGCACCATATTTTTATCCTTCTCAGTTTTAATACATTTTTATAATTGCATGGAGGATATTCTAACCCTGTTTTTAGTGCAACAATAAAATTTATGAACCATGACAAACGTATCATACTAAAGACCACCCGAAGAATAACAATGTGCGCGTCAATAGAAGAAACCTGGGCTTCTGCTCCGTAGGAATTTAGGATTTGGGGAGGGGGGACGAAAAATACTTAAGATAGTATCCCCTTGATAACCGTGAAATGGTAACAAGATCACACTCTTTTTTCTAAGCAAAATGAAACATGGTGTTATAAAAGACAATTTTTTACAAACATGCTGTGTAGACAAGTTTAGTTGTAATGAGATTTCAAATTAAAAAAAAATTTAGTTTGTGTGCAGATTTTACTGATTTCATCATCGTGCTTTCTGGATAATAAATGTGATATCTAATTACCTCACAGCTCCTGCTGCACAAGACCTATTTCCAAAACTATTTCCAATATTCCTGTTCCTACCTGTGCAAATTTCTGCACGGCCCCCACTCTGTCACCACAGCTGCTACCAGCCTGCTGTCTGTCTTAGCCTGCTGCAGATAATATTCGCAGAAAGTAAATGGTTTTCAATTAGAAAATCCTTAGAACCAAATCTTGTTCTCACCTCGTATTATTGTTTAGAAACGCACTTAAAACATGCGATCACTAAAGAACACGCATGAGAACTTCTAAAATTTACTAAATTCTAATGATATTTAAATCAGGTATTATCTAATTAAATATGGTCTGTATTTGAGAGTGTGTGTATATTTCTGGAGTTTCTCTGGTGTTTCATAATAAATACTGTATTTTTAAAATAAATCATGAAAATGAGGGAGTAGGGAAAATCCATTTCAATACTTAAAGTTCCCAGATTATTCTAAGCCTCCCTAACATATCACTTCATCTTCTCCAAATAAGAATAAAGAAATAAACAAACAAACAAACAAAAGAAATATCCTGTTAAGGTTCATGCAAAAGCACAGATAATCTACCCATTTTTTTAAACAGTTATTGTGACAAAACGGATTGAAAAGGTATTGTAGATACAAGAATACATAAATGAAATGCATCCCACTGGAAAAGCTTTTTTGCTCACATTGTCATTTACAGCTTCTGAATTAATAGACCAAGAAAGGCACCACAGGCACCAACAAAATGCAGTAAAACCATTGGCAGCCAGTGGTGTCTCAAAGTTTAATTCCCCTGGGGAGAAAAGGACACTGCCTAATCTGTATTCAGTCCTGACATTGTCCACATCTGATATGGAACATTAGCTACTAACTCTCTCAATAGACTAGTGTCCTTCAGTTTATATTACTTTATGTTAATAGTAGAAAAATTACACACAACATCATTTATCATTGTTATACTGTACTATACAACCCATAGCTTATTTTAATATATTTATTTACCCCTAAGAGGTACAGAAATTTAAACATATATCTCTAAATCTATATAAATTTAAAGATAAACATATAGTGCCAGTACCAGTGCAGAGCTGCAAAAAGGATATCCTCCTTAGAAATGTATTTTAATTGTACAAATAATCGAGTGAGTGATCACATTGCTTTAATATGAGAAAATCACGTTATTTGTGTTATAAATCTTACAGAATCAGTACATAACACAGTGTTGCACCTTAATCATAATTTATCCTTTGATGTGTTTTTTTCAGTTCCACTACAGGCAGCAGCTCTGTTGCTCTATTTTCACATCCTCCTTCTCCCTCAGCACTCTGTCCTTACACTATTTACCCAGAGCTCAGGTAGGCAAGCCCAGTCCCCTTTAAAGTAAAAAAAACAATGCAGTTCATGAATCAACAAAGAACTAGGATTACTTTTTTCTGGATCACAATCTACTTCTCAATGCATCTAAATTTCACTTAATCTGTTTAAAACCACTCGTGCAGTCAGTGATGTGTGCTGTTTGCCTGGACTATCCAGAAAAGAAAAAAGACAGCAATGATGAAGAAGAGAGAGAGAAATCTATACTCTATTAAATGCGTATTACTTTAACTTTAGTTTTTAAAATCTAAGATGTGAAAAAGCTTATAAATGATGGGACCATTTTTCAGAAGGGTTAATTTTCTACAATCATCCAATCACACTGAATTTCAGGTAATAATTCCTACATAAAATTCAGAATTATTTTTTTTTGCTAATGGGAAATGTTTTTATTTCATTTCATACAGAAATGTTAATCTTAATTTAAAGGTTCAAGTAAGGGAAAATGTAACACATAGCCACAAATACCTTTTTTTCCCAAGAATTAGCATCCTCCTTATAACAAAATTCCATCCTATTTGCAAGCTGAATTTGTGCAACTTCAGCATCCAGTCTTTGGATCTTCTTCCACCCAAACTTCCTCCATCGTGCCTCAGTACTTTAGAATAACTCACTAAAGTCCGACTGGTTTTAGAACAATTACTCCACATTAAATGGAATTTAAGTAGAGTGACTGGCAACACTAGAATATCTTTGGATGGTGAACACCCTTTGGTTTTACTACTTACCAATCAATGTTTTTGCTAAACTGCTCTGAAAACAGCAAAAACCAAGCAAACCTCTCATACATATGATTATTAAGAACACTGTAGCCCATCTCTGCAAATATTCAATGAGACGTTTTCTCAGGTGAGATGGTTTCAGATAGCTTTACTGAGCAAGAATACTCAAAACATTTTCCAGGTACAAACTAAGTTCAGATTCTGACATCCTGTTGAATATTGCAGCATTTGTCAAGAAATCACGACCACAGCTTCCTTGTGGCAAGGAGAGCAGGTTACAGAAGAACCTCTTTTGCCATAAAACACAGGAAGGATCAGATCCTTAAACAGTCAGAATTTCCATTTCACAGCAGTTTTTCCCAAGCAAGAACAGAGTGATAAATTCAATATTTGACCTTAGAATTTGTAGGGCAGCAATGAAAGAATATATTCCATCCAACAATGTTTTTAATCTATTTTAAAGTGAAGAGACACACTTAAGCGTGTTTTGAACTTTTTTCTAGTTAAAAAATAACTTAAGTCACACTTGGATAATGTCTGATCACAAAAAAACCAACCCCAAACTTAAACATGACAATTAAAGAGGAGAGTTTGAACATAAATGTTATCACAACTGCACTAGCTTATGTTCACAAACACAATCAACTTTCTGTGTTTATTTATTATTTGCACTACAACTGTTACAATGAAAAAAACCACCCCTACCCTCTCTCAGGATAAAAGACGTAGAAGAACTGGCAAGTTTATACTACGGCGCTCTAGCAAAATGAAGGCAGACAGACAGACAGGCTGGTAGATGGACGTTCTCGCTTGCTCATTCATTAAGGTCATCTCCTGACCTGCGTGCCACTAAGGAAAAGGCAACAGCTGTTTCCAGTATCAGTGGCAAGAATGATGGAAGTGAATTAATCCACAGATGGAGACCAGCACCTGAAGGGACCAGTCTGGTGAGCAACAGCAGTCTTTGCCTGAGAAACACACTTAAATGTTACCATATGGAGCGCTAACAGAAGACAGAGGGGAATGAAAAACTCTGCACATCGCGTTATCGCCACAAAAGCTTAAGTATCGTGTTATTGATAAGGATAACAAAAAGACTGTGTGCCTAGGCATTTCTGATTCAGAATTCATAAGCTATCAAATTAGTTAAGACACCTTAATTAAGAGAAACTAAGTGATTAAATTATTGAACTACACGGAAAGATTCCACCCAAATAAAACAGTGTAAAAAAAAGACTGCAAGAGAACAGAACTGAGAGATGCAAAAGACCCATTAAAATCTGAATCAATTCCCCCTACATGATATACTTTTCAGACTGAAGATGCATCAGCTGTTAAGCTGATACGACACTTCATGTTAGTCAAAAGGCTGAAAAGCTGCAATCATGTTTTATTAAAATAACTACACATACTGGGCTGGGCTGAGGGAGAGTACCAGAGTGCCAGAAAACAAGAACAATTAATTTAATGTCTCTGAACTCTTACGAGTAGCATTTGCAGTTCAGATACCAGAATATAACTGTCCATCTTTATTTCAATGCATTTTCTACACACTGCTTCAGGGTCTTTTTTGGAATAACAGATGGGAAGAAACAGAGCCGCGCAATCAGAAATGCTGAAAAATAAAGCTCAAATCTATTGACAAAGATGAAGAAGTGGACAGCAAATATTTGGAGATCACTGGCCAGTTTCATCTCTCCCTTATGAACCGTAAAACTCACTAAAATAAGGAAAACAAATGCTTGCCCAGTTAGGAAGCCCGTGTCCTGCAGCACCGGGGGCTGCGTACAGCTGGTATTGCATGAGGGTGAAGAAGAAACCTCTCTTTACCACCCAAACCACCAACTGGGGCAGAATTTGACGGAAAATTTTCACTCCGCCAGTTGACAGCAGGCTACAGTATCTCTGAGTTCTTCTCTGGGCGTTTTGTCACTGCAAGAAATCCCAGATTAAATTAAACGGACAGGTACGACTACTCAGTTCTGAGAACGGGTATTTGTGCAAGCACCACACTACGCGCACTCCTGCCTCCCGCTCTCTCATCGAGTTTTATTCCGCATAAGCAATTGTAAGCCTGCAACAAGCGTGTTCATGTTGCAGAACAAATCAGAGGTTTTCCTTGATTTTTGCTCCCTGAAGTGTGCCCCCAGGGTATCAGCTCTGGGACCATCAGATTAAGAAGTAAGCATGTGTACACTTCTACTTCTGAGGCTTTTTTAGTGTTTACATTAAAAAATACATTTTAAAGTAGTATTAGAACTAAGATGTCGATAGATCTCTAAACTGAGACTCGGGGAAGCAAGATTGCAGCCCATTCAGGCAGCTTTAGATGAGGAGGAAAGGTTTTCCTTCTTTAAACGTACTTTTACATTTCAATAGGTTAAAAAAGCTTCACTCCAAAATGAAATTTTGCAGGTCATTTACTGATTATGATTAAATCACCTTCATTTATTACCACATGGAAAATAAGCCACTGTACTCTACATGGGAGGTAATCTTAACTGCTTAGCAATTTATTCAAATACTCAGAAGTTAAAATCATTTCTGGGCTGTTCACTCATTAATAAGGGCAGATGGATGGCAGTTTGAGATATTATTTGAATATCTTTGAAATATAATTCCTAGTTTATATAGGTCAAAGAGGTTTCCCTGTTTACGTATTCAAAACTGTACAATATGAAGAGAGATATATTTCAAGATAGGATTCTGTGAGGAGATTCCACCCTCTGGGGTAAAATGAGTGCCACACAAATACACAGAATTTTTCCTGCACTATTTTCTTCATAACGGGTATGCAGGTCCTATTACCTGTGAACAAACAGAGCCGAGGCAGCAGAAGACAGCTGTTCTACAAAGGCAAGTAAACATCAGTAACATGACATTGCCTTTTCCAAGGAGCGCCTTTTATAAATTGTTTCCAAGGGTTTTGTAAAATCCCTGTTCTTCAGTCCCAGCTGGGAAACCAAGTCTTTCCCACTCCTTTCACGCAGATCCCACAGCAGGTGCTCAAGGGAAGGGATTTGGGTGCTGCAAAGCAGTTTTGCTAAGTATTTTGCCCTTGTCAGGTGGTGCCGAGTTGTATAACAGTGTCTTGCTAACAAAAAGGAAGCATCCTATCATAATTTCAGAGCATCTTCTCTATTGGATGGGGGCAGGGAGGCAATGGTTAAGTACACCAACTATGTCTCTTTAATTAGGTCATTAATCACCATCCTTCAGAGCTCTTGAGATTCTTTTTTTCAAACCCCATATGCTTAAGTTTAGAAAAAAATTCTTCTCAGCTCTGAAATCAGTAAAATACCTTTACCATTCCTATCAGAACAATAATCTGAGCATTTACCTATCACTTAAATTCTTCCACGCGTATATTTTCATCAGTGCACTGGCTGTTCCTCTCCAATTTCTGCTTGCTGAAGTCCAAGAACAAGTCACCGAGCTCCTTCCCCATACCCCAGGGGGGAAGCTCTGTTCTCATCTGTAATGACGTAAATCCCGAGCAACTTATTTACATCAGTGAAGTCACCCGGAGGTCACAGAGAACTCTCTTGGTTTCCTTTGCTGCATCCTTTTGCTTTATCCATTACTTACATCTTTTAAAAAACAACAGGTGCTGTAAACTGAAGTGTACGCAGCAGAACTCGGTTTCCAAAACGATTTGCAGTTTGAAATGTGGCTTTAGGAAAACCCTGCACAAAATCTGTGCTGCAAAAACCTACATTGGCTCATGGAAAGGAAAATGCCTTCTAACCAGATTATGAGACTGAAAGGGAGCATCCAATTTTCTAAATTTAAGCTATATAACACAGATCACTGAATTTTATCCAGTTTCTTCTGTATTCAGAGCAATCACTCCCATATGACTAAAGCATATTTTCCAGAATCAGCTAGTCTTGAAACACTCATAATTACCCCTTTTTACAACACTATTGCTGCTGTGTTGACTCTAACTTGATGTGAACAGAGAACTGGAAACTAAACTCAGCCACAAATCCCACAAAACTTTACATAGTTCAGCACTCCGGGTGCTGAAGGTGATTTTTGCGCTGTAACAAGGATATCATGTATAAACACCACAAAGAAACCCACCTTTGAAAAACTGAAGTATATCTCCCAGAAAGGCTAAAAAAGCTGGCAAATAACTAAAAATGCCATTAAAATGCACAGCCAATTTTTACAGGCCCCTTGCAGTCATCATGGGTCAGAATGGAGATACCCAGAAATAGCCGTGACTTTCCATCCTACAGACGTGCGGAACTGCGGCGAGTGTAGCACAGCCGCGTTGCACGCTCAGGTGTGTGTAGCACACTTACAGCACACTCTGGCACCAGGGACAGAAAATGACAACGGCAGTCCGCCTAAATGTGCCTTCTACCAATGGTCCTGAGATGGAAGGCAGTCTGCCAAAAATTAATAATTTATACTAGGCTTTTTGTAGATTTTAAGAATTTGTAATCGCACCGGAGATGAGCGGATATTTACTCCATTTCAGTATGAGTTCTGTTATTTTCAGCTTAATTTAATAACAGCCTAATCCTAGAAAGTGCTGAGCATCCACAACTTCTAATGACATCAGCATGAATGGTACGGGTCTGCATCTCTCAGAAGTGGGCCCCCAAATCCATAATTTTCAGCTTACTTCACTTTCTGTAATGTGTTAGCTGCTTTTCCCGAGACAGGCTGTAAGTGGCTCCACGATGGACTCACATGGACTATACTGAGCTGCTTCTGAAACAGCAGAGTCTGGAAATGTGGTACCCAAGAGAGTCAATAATTCTAAGCTGATGGAAAAATTGAAAGAGAATGGGTAGATGAAAGAAGCAGGGGGAAGAAGGAGAACAGCAGCAGCAAAGAGTAGCAGCCAGGGTAGGTCCAGACAGAAGAACTGTAAAGACATGAATGAAATGAGGAAATATACAGAGGCAGGTTCTTAAACCATATAAAATGTTACAGTTGCACTGACAGAGGCAGAAAATCTTCACCCACTGAATCTCTTTTCCGCAGAGTTTAAGCTCTGAGAAGACAGGAGAGCAGAGAGAAAAAGAGATAAGGAGTGAAAATAAAAAGAAAGAGACAGAAAGAACGCTATACACGAACAGTTAGAAATCACTGTATTGCTCTTTGGGCTTGGTACAGTGCCTGTAAAGTAGGGTTAATTTGTTTCAGTTCTTGTTTGTGGGCCTGAGTGTTTCTGGAGTTCCAGAGCAGCTGTGAGTAAAAGCTACACATCGGACAGAGGTGGGAGCTGCCCCAGACCCAGAAGCCAGCTGGAGTGGCACTTGTGTCTCCTGTAGGTGGGAAGTGCTGCTGCCGCAGGAGCAGAATTACTGTTGCCATTATTTTGTTATTTTAATTAACTTATCTGTTGGCAAAGGACATTTCATCTCACTTTGCTTAATTGTGGACAGCCAGTCATACCGACTTATTGTTTTTACATTTATATATTATTATAGAATTAGTTTTATAGCTGTTATTTCTCAATTAGCGTATTCCCTTTAGGCAGCTGCAGCCTTTGATGTTTAGTTTCTTTCCAGGTGAAGCCACCGTTGCCACCTCTGAGTCTTGAGACCATTTTATACATCAACCATCGTCACCACTATCCCATTTCGTGGGCTTTCTCATTCCCAGCTTGCTTGGCATAGCTGCTAAGAGACACAGTGGGCCTCATATATCCTTGGATTTTCAGAGCAGATAACCTTACCATGTCCATCTTGTGCCGCTCATTATGAATATTTTGGTCTAACTTGTTTAGCTTTTCCTTGAAATGACTATGTTTTTTTTCCTTTCATTTACTGCATCAGCTGAGGAGTGTGAGAAACTTATCCATGGAAATGGTTACGCTTTAATGAGCCTCCGCTTTCTCCAGGCACAAGGACATTAAAAGGCATTTAAATGGTACAATTGTTATGGAGGACCTGCCATTTGGTTATGGGCAATGTCCTTCCTTTTATGCAAGGGGGAACACGAGGAAATGCTCAGAAACTTCTCAGGGATAATTTTTGGCAAGGGCTGACTTCTAAACACAAACCATAGTCAGCTGTCCTGAGGACACATGGCAGGAAACTCCTTACCTGTTCTCTGGAAACAAATGATGATTTGTCTTTCTAATGGAAAGACAAGTGATACAGATGAAGAAAGATGTGGATTACAGACCTACAACATGGGCAATAAATCAATTCCATTAGAACAAAATATAAAGCTTTCTGCTTGACTTAAAACCAGTACATGGAAACATGAGACCGAAGTAAAGTATTACCACCACTGTTACTGAAACTTTACACGAAAGAGCCTTAAGGAAAGGTCTGCCATACAGCGTAATCATACAGAATAATCGCCAAAATAAACACAAGTCTTAAAACAGTACTTGCAACTACACAGAATGCATACAAAGATACTAAATGGCAAGAGAGCATATTGTTAAGGCATCCTTCTTTTAACACACATGAAATACTCGCACACTTCTTATACGCTGCTACCACCAACTGACCTAGTGTTCTACCAATAAACCCAATAAACTCCAACACATATACTAACAGATTCTACATTTCAGATTTTGTTTCACCTGCACTGCAAGTTAAAACCTTAGTTCCACACAGAAAGACAATGAATGTCTCCAAGATAATCAAACTCCGGTCAGTATTTTGCCTAAGGCAAAAATAAGTCTGAAATTCACATTTTATACTACGGGGTGATTGTAGAAACAATGATGAAGAATGTCTCTGTAATACCTAGAACAGACTTTCCCGCGTGGACCCAGATAAATACCATCTTCTTAATTATCTGTTTGAAACACGAAAGGCAAACATCTAGACACTGCGTGCATTTACTCCAAAGGCTCGGACAGGGTTTTTAGATATTATTAGCAAAATAAACGTGGGACCTGTCTGGTGGATGTCTACTTATAGTGCATCTAGAAAAAAAAAATTGCTTCTTTGGGAGGATTTGAATGATGAGAGGGCTACTGCCTAAACTGAGGGAGGGTCTTTCCCGTCTATTTCTTCTGTATGTTCCAGAAGCTGTAACTCCTTCTGGTACGTGAAGGGATTGCACATCCCTCTCATCCTTCCCCGGCACGCTGATACATGGGACCGCCAGCTCTCAGCACTACAAGCCAATAATCAGGGAAGATCATAAAATACTATGTAAGCACAAATTGAATGAGTCATTGGGCATCTCAGCATTCTTGGGACTCCTTGTAGAAGCTGGGGGAGCACTACTGAATAGCAAAAGGAAACATGGCTTAAGAAAGAAAGGGAATACACTTTTACCATAGTCAAATAAAAATGCTATGCAAATCATTATTGGCAAAACTTGAGTAAAATAACAGATTGCAAACTAATCCTATTCTAGTATGAACTATCACCCCACCACGATATAAATTATTATCTGTAATTATTTGTCCTGGTGAATTATTAATATGCATTTACCAAAGGATTTCTAAAAAAAAAAAGCTTTCCTAAGAAGGAGGAGGGAACAAAACTAAGTTAATAAATCATTCTGCCTCAGATCTCTGAAACACGTGTTAGTGATGATGTTTTACACTTTTGGTAATTTTATAGCTACTGGCGTAACTTATCTACAGTCTGCCACCAAATTACAACAAGCATTTGAAAGAATTCAACCTGTCTGTTTAAAGGGTGGATGTTTGTCCCTTTTTCTTTTTCTTTCAAAGCTGAGCTTTCCTTCTAGAGACATGTATTGAACAGTTCTTGCCTGGCCTACGGATTAATCAGAATTTAAATACTGTATTATTTCTACAGGCACTTCTAATATCTGTGTTTCCTGCCATGAAATGTAATTAGGGAAAATTAATTTACCAGGGGACCTCTGAAGCTTTACCTTCTTCCCCACCGCTGTTTGCACTGGGCGACATTCAAATGTGATTCCCTTCTATTCCAAGTATATCAGGGCTATCTCCTCTAGACCGCCTCCGAGCAGAAAACGTCACCCAGTATTTGGAAAGTTCACAAATGTGACATTTTTCCAGTAAAACTCTACTGTAGCAGCCAGCTTCAATAGGTTTATCGTTGTTAATGAAAACAATTGGAAATACACTGAACATCTTGCTTCCCGACTTAAATCAGTCTCTAACTATATTAGAGATGCAAGCCAGCGCTCCAGGACAGATTAGCTCCCTGTGAGTCTCTGATGGACCTTTACTGTTTGTAAATGCAGCTGGTACTCACTGTCGTCAGGTAGGATAATAAACGAGGTACACCTCAGTTCACATCCTTTGTATTGGTTTTCCTGTTACGTTCTTAACCTATACCATCCTTTCTTTTTCAACATTGATTTTGATTTGGAGGCCACGTAATAATATTCAGCTGCAGTGCAATATTTTTATATTTGACTTCAAAAATCTTGTTGCAGCTGCATTCAAAAGCTCCGTGGGCTGCAGGCCAGCCTTTAGAAATTCCTGTTACGCAGGTTATCTGGCGACAGAAACGAAGAAACACACCGAATCATCTGCGTGGTAAATGCAGCCCACCTTTTGCAATCGGGTTTGGAGGATTTTCACTGTGAAACAAAGGCCAGGGCAGCCCGCAGGAATGAGTTACAGAAGTATGTTCTATTTAACTCAACAGTGTCAGGCATATAACGTGCCCTTTATATCTATAGTTTATTTTAACACATATCAAGAAGACAGAAAATTAGTGATCAATGTAGAAGGGAGCATGAGGTTTCATTATAAATTAATGTAAGAAGACTCGGATTTCAATGATGAAATGAACATGAATCTTAAAAATTGTCTGTCTTTATGAAACAGATGAAAATTATTACAGTATATAACTTTTTGGTGACATTTTACTGCAAAGGGCATATTGTTACAAAATTTAGCAATGATGTAGCTAGCAGAAATACTGCAGGCATAGATAAGATTATTTATGTAACATGATAAAACATGAAACACGGATGTATTTGAGTCATTGGGTTGCAGAGTGGGAAAAATACTTTGCCCTGCTCTTAAGTGAACCCTCCTGTTAAATCAGGGAGCAACACAGATGGGACTTACTGGGATCCACTTTGCACAACAGCAGTCAGTAGTCAGATGCAGTTCCACGCCGTTGCGTTCTGGTGCCCAGAAAGCCAGTGGAAATAAAAAAGAAAAAGAAAGAGACAGTGCAAGAAAGGTTCAGAGAACTTCAGTTGGGTTTCCGCTTTAATGGTGGTATTTTTTCCAAATACCAACCATGCCTGCAGCAACATGGGAATGCACTGGTAACCGGATGAAGAAGTCAGCTACTGAAAATGAAATTGAGGAAAAAATGTCATCTCCCAGTAGTGACCTTGCAACACAGAACTGGTGGAAGATTGCTGCAAAGTCATTCTACTCCCCAAGCCAGAGCTAGAGAAAATGCATCATTTCAGAAGTGGCCCTGGCTTAGTATTTTTGGAGGCCTGGAATTAAATTCAGATTTTGGGATATTTCCAAGATGGAAAGAAGAAATACATTGATTGACTTACATATGCACATGATTGACTCACATATATACATGATTGATTCCTAAGAAATAATCACTACAATACAGAAAGTTCAGAGTTAACAGAAACAAACATTTGGCAGAAAAATAGAATCTTTATCAGCTCAATGAATCTTGGATATACAATCATTTTTAAAAAAATAAATCCCACGCATCAAAACCAGACTGACTTATATGCGTAAAATTTGGGCAAACTCTGCTGGACAGATTTTTCTAATGCAAATGTGATGGAGAAAATAGATTTTCACACAAAACTAAGGTCAAAATCAGGTTTATCTTGGAACTAAAATTTTAGTCTTACCTAAGAAAATATTTTCCCATCTGTAAGTTTTCAACACTATTCTGAATTCAGATATAAATTACTTGCTATCCTTAATTAATAGAACCTATATTCAATCTTTGTCTTTTATTTTTGTTTCTCCTCCCTTGTGTGTCCTTCCTACCTTGCCAGGATAAACCACTCTGTTACATTCGCAAGCTTCAACTCTACTCATACCACTGTGATTTCCTTTAAACAAATAAAAAGACACTAAAGGAAAGAAAAACAGTGAGAACCACCTGCAAGCTATTATAAATTCTAAACCCACCCACACAGCCTGTAAGTTATAAGTAAATGAAAACAAGAAGATTCAAAGATAGAAATAAAGTGGGTTTGGGTTTTTTGCCCCCTGTATAAATACTGTGCAAACAGATGATATAAAATCTTAAAGAAAATATTTTTTACACTTTTTGGTTGTGTGCAAACACCAATTTCAATTTCCTTCTTTGACTGGGAATGCTGTAACACCACCCCTGTTATCGGAGATGTTCGCAATGGGCTAAATCTTTACTGGCTGAAGATCATCTGACCTCAGTAGTGTGCCAACCACATTCCCTAGCAAAGAGCCATGGAATTTATGATTTTCCTGAACAGCCAATCTTTATCTGATTATCACACTGATATTTTTGTTGTTTATCAGATCAAAGTGGTTATCACTTCCTGAATACAATGGAGAGAAACTGGTCAAACAGAACAAGCTATTGCATTTTTCTTACACTTGAGAAATCTTTGTTGTCTCTCCCATGTCATCATGAAATAGAATTCATTACTTATATCAGAAAACTTTCTTTCGGAGAAAACAGAAAACCAAAGTCATAAGCTCTATTCTATGCACACACCTCACAAAGATCTGTTCTCGTGCAGTTATACTAGCTTCCATCAAAACTAATTATTTTAGGAGCAGAAAGTAGTATTGCTGAGCTACAAACTACCTTCTAATGGTTAACTAGAAGGCAAAAACCCCAGAGGTGATATCATGGCTCTACTGCATCCAGAAGAATTTTGCTGTGGACATGGGAAGCTAGGTTTTCACCCAGTAAATATGTAAAACATGGAAAGTGATCTAAATTATTTTTCCCTGGAAATAAACATAAAGTATAATAAATTCAGTTTAGTATGTTAAGATTTACTATTTCATTTTTACAACAGATCTATCAGCATTCTGTAAAACTGAGCACCTCACTAAGATGTCAGCGTAAGAAGAGCTACTCGAGTATTAAAATGCTTATCACTTGCATAGGAACTGAACACAACCCAAGTAAATGAATTAAGTCCATTGCCACAGAATATACTGGAAGAAGTTCAAGATTAGAAAACACAGAACAATTTTTCTTTCACATATCTGCCTTACTGTTCAGCTGGATGAAATTTAACATAACTGTGCTTTCATTTATTATATGTAACAATAAAGGCCCAATAGAAACACTATGAAGGTAAGGGAATGGTGCAGTATTTGCCTAAATGTAAAATAAACAAAGGACGCACTTATGAAATATGAATGCCAAGAATTACAAGGTCTGAGCCTGGCCATAGAGAAAATACAAAAGAATATTGAAATACCCATTTTAAAAAATTCAAAGAAGCTTTATGAGCAGAAGAGCCACCCATGAAGTTTTTTGGTCTGAACTTTCAGCAGGTTAATATATATATAATCTATTATATAATATATATTAATATATATATAAAATAGATATCTTACTTCGCATGTAAAATTGCCAAATTGGGACTGTGCAATGTAACTTAGAGCAATAAGTAAGCTAAAAATCACAGGGCTTAATATGTATTACAACCAATAATACTGTTGAGTGTTTACTACTACTGATTTAATTTTACTTTATTACTTTCTTCCCTTTGTGCCTTTGATTTCTACCAAAGGATTTATTTATTTACTCATTCTTTTATTTCTTTATTTATTGAGGAGTGGTATCTGAGAAGTCATCCCTCTTTGGACAGGAGAATTGTGGATGGGAAGCTTCTGTGAAGTTACAGGTTTATATCACAACATCAAAGTTCATCATATGAGTTTACCACCTGCCTCTTGCATCTTAACTACTGACTCAGATATAAATCACCCCAAGTTTCTGAAACTTTTCAAATTATTGTCTGTAAACCAAATTTAAAATCCAAACTGTAAGCAAAGCAACAGCTCAATCAGTAGAAGAGCTCTTGTGAAGAGCACGGTGATCTTGTGCTTTGTTTTGTCACACAAGGACACCGCTATTTGGGTCCTCAGCTTTTTCAAAGTATATTAGCTGTTAAAAACCCACTAAGCATTGACACAGCACCAAAGTTTATGAGGTCAAAAAATGTTCACCTACCACAAACCACAAAGACAGGCTCTTGGTGTTAGCAGCAGAAAGAGACTTCTCATGTAGACCACAAGTCTGACCAACAGAGACCGAGCTCTGGCAGGGAGGGCCATGACGGCTGTCTGCGAGTCAAAAGGTGCTGCTCAAGTAAACACAAGTACTCCAAGAAAACTCAGCGACTCCACTAAACTGCTAGAGAAGAGGAGCCAAGGAAATTCAGGCAGATTAATAAAAAACAGCTGATCAGAGTCTTTATTTTAAACGGGTTCTTCATCTTTCCTGACCTAGAGTACTAACGGCCTACTACAAACCGATCAGAGGAAATACAAACACTTTAACCTTACAGTGATGAAGCAACGAAGACACCAGACACTGCTCTTAAAGCAACAAAGAACACAGTGTTTAAAAACACCCCAAAACTTCTACTCACCTCTGGACAGCCCCTGCAGAGTGAGTTAAGAGCACATCACGAGCACTGTTCGGCACCTGCCTAAACCCAGTGAAAACATTGCGGACTTACTTAATGATCTTAGTTCTTTACGCTATAAGTACTAATATCAAGTCCTGATAACAACTCACATGCAATTTCCATTGTGTACATGTGTTTATGATGTGGTTATACACAGATTTTGTCTGAAGAGTTAATAATGAAGCTTGTGATTCAAACGCTCGTTAGCAACACACGTTCTGTAGTAGCACATGTAAAATAACAGTTTCACTTTTGTGGACCACTTACATTATCTGCCTGTAACCAGTCCTTTACACACTATCTTAATGCAACAGTGCTTACCTAAAATAAATACGTGCACATCATACACACATGTGTTATACTTATGTATTTATGTGTACAGACAGCATAAATGCATTGACACATACACAGACACATATACATATGACAATATTTTTTATAGGAAAGCCAATAAAAAATAAGGTTTCTTACAATTTTCTTATAAGCCATTTTTTAGCCCCTATGACTGTGTAGGGAAGCTTTATTCTGTGACTGTAGGATTTCCTACCATCCTACTCCCCTTTCTCTGTATCACCTCCCCTCACTGAAAAGAATTTCTGCTACGCTGGCATCTGTGTTTACATGCACAGATTTTGTATGTACATATCCATTGGTGTCCCATAGCTATGAAAACCAGTACTTGAAAGAAATTCCTTGAAAGTTTGAAGATTTCCATTTTCACTTTTTGTATTTGTTTGTGGTTCTTTGGATAGTTTACTTATTTTATTTTAATGTGTTTCATGAAATACTTTTCCAGTTATTAACTCCAGAATGATTCTGGACAGGAAAAATTCTGTTTATCTCATGATTTTTTATTTGTGAAACATCATCCACTATTTCTAAGGTGAGAGACACTGCCAGAGTTGTCACCAGAACCCCAGCTCTCTTGCAGAGAGCAATATGACCAGCGTGTTCGACTCGGTACTTCTACAAGACACGTGCCACCTCCCTGACCTGGCTGCACTGTGAAGTTCTGTTTATCCCTCCATGGAAGACATCTGCAATGGTGATTATTCCATGCTCGAGCCACCTGTCCGAACGAACCACCCTTCCTGTGTAGCTGTTTCCCGATATTGGAGTTAGTTACTCAAGCTTGAAAGACAAGTAGAGAGATTAATAACTGGTGCACATGCTCCTTAAATGGCACAGGGGCAAAATACGGAAAGCGGGATTCATTGCCGTGTCTTTCCTACAGTATCAAAAAAGGATTTGTGAGTATCAGAAGATCTGCATCGGCGTGCACCTGACCAGACAGGGAGGTGAGCAGAACCACGACTGTGTTTCGGCTTAAATTTGGGTAATTGAATGCTGATTATCATTTTACTTCAAATTTCTGAAAAAGAGAGACTTACAAAACGATTTATATTCTTATTTAGTAGCTAGAAGAAACTGAACAAAGAACCCCCCCGACCTGATCCAGTACAGCACTAGCACCGTATTTTCTCAGACTATTGTTATTTTTAAACCCAGAAATTTTTCAGTAGATGGGTTTGCGTAATTCTTAGCTTTTTGAGTTAGTATTGTTTATAAAAGAACACTGGTAAATATACACTAACTGCCTTTGCCAGTCATTTCCAACAACGGATCCTTCTGAGCCAAGCAAACTGAAGGTTTGTGAGCTTTGCTACTTTTTTGCCAAACAGTGCTGGATTGACTAGTGAAATTCTGTAACACAAATACACACATAATAACAAACAATGTCAAAGAAACACACATTTCAACAGCCCCTGGAAACTTCAAAGTATGCTTTTCGTGTGTTTGAAGTTGAAACAAGTAAGCAATACTGTTGTCTCCTTAATTTGTTGATTTTGGTGTTTCTCCAGACCTATAAAGACCAATTCAGTGACATGAAGAAAAACAGAACGCATTTGTTCAGCACCTTATCCAGCAAACTCCATGTTATATATAAAGATGAAGCTTTTTCTTAATGCTATAGTTTATTGAATATGCTTTGCTATTGTACTTATTTTCTGTGTCACAAAAAGTTATCTGTGTGGAGATTTAGTAACCCCATTAAATGAAATTCAAATGGACGTTAAGCATACATATAAAGCACCCTTATATCCAGTGTGTATGTTTAGATTTTTTAATACAAACTGACTGATTGCTGATGAAATTGAGTTAGCTAGTAGGTTTGTAGGGGTAATATCAGTCACTCTGCAAATTATTCCATCAAAGAAAAAGCCAGAAGTATAGAAAAGACCAGAAAAAAACCCATCAAATGTTCCTCACTATTCCAATACATTAAACCTGTTGTTTTAGAGCTGATGGGACAAGACTTTGTCTGGTGCGTATCTCTAAGCAAGACCCAGCCGCCATTTCATTTACACGATGCTCTCTCGGTTAATGCTTCTCCAAACCACCAGAGCTGGCTTCACCATGTCCTCGCTCCGGCTGAAGTACTTCTAGAAACAAAAAGCATGTGCTTTCTAGCTTTACTAGCTGGCTGGTTTTCTAGTTCTAGGTTGGCCACATATGGTTGGGTAAAACCATATGTTTCTTTTCCAACACTGCTTATAACAATAAATCCCCACTTTAAGTGTTTCCATGCTCAGCACTTGTTATAACCGGAGAGCAATAGCTGTAACCTAATGAGCACCTATAGCTACTTCTTACAATTTCCTGCAGACCCATTCAAATCAACAAAGCTTCTCCAATTTCCATGGCTGAGAATCAAGCACACTCCTTTCATAAACCAACCAACTCCTGGTAGAGCAGGGCAACCTAAGAGACACTGCTTTTGAATCTTATAGAGCTGTTTTCTGTACTGCCACAAAACTCCAAACATTAACACTGCTATACAATTTCTATTTATTCCTTTGTTATTACTGTCTTGGGCCTCGGAAAGAGATTTTTCTAAAGGCCCTGTTGTGAAGGACGTATCACTTGAAGAGTAACGATTATGCTGCTGTACTCTATGGGCACACTGACTTGCTTTTCTTTTCCCTTTTTTATTCTTTTTTTATGTTTTACATTTGCTGAAAAACTGTTTAAGGGAGAAAAACCAAACCCTTTCCCTGCTCCCCCCAAAATCCCAACTGTGGGAATGTTTGCTTTTTTTGGCAGCACTAGTATTTATTCCTTACTTAATAGGAATTCTCCCTTGCGTTAAGAATGTTGCTTTTACAGCTCGAAGATCTAAACATGAAGTATTTTATCAGTATTCTGTTTTTCTCCCCTCTCTATGCAACTTTGGAGCAGTTAGGAAAAAGCAAATATTAAAACAAAAATTTCTGTCTTTGAGTGTCTGTGAAAATTTATGTACTAAAAAGCAGCTGTAAAATTTTTAATGTTTAAATTAATGTTTTATGTTTACAATAAAAACTCTCCAGCCATGAAGGGCTTTTAAAAGCTACATGCTAAATACAAGCAAAACCAAAGCAAACAATAACACCCCTGTGAAGCCCAGCTTCAACACACAGAATGGCAAATAAGACTTTTGTGTAGACTTCATAGGTTTCATGTCTTGCTCTACAAAAAAAAAAACAACCAACCTAGGAATGTCAAAGCTACAAAAAGAGATGTTTAGAATATGCAAAATATGAAGGCAAAAAACTTATAATTCCTTAATAATAGGTTTTTCTGCAATTCTGAACGTATTTGTGATGGTCTGGTTTACTCTTTTATTTGAATTGTGTTATAAATAAAACAGCTTCTCTCCTCCCCCATTTCTGCCAGCTGTAAGCACTCTGTCCTCTAATAAAGGTTGAAACAAATGAATAGGTTTAAAAGAGACCATTATGCACTAGGTAGTGCAGACTGAGGAGATGAAATGTTGCCAAATCATACTCCTTTTAAAATCAATAGGAATTCTTGTTACTGGATTCAATGGGAGTATAATTAGGTTCTAAACTCACACGCTTTCCTGACAATGTGGGTTTCTTTACCTTTTTCATTCCTGTTTCCCTCTCAGATATGGAGAAGTCTCGTTGTTCCAAAGCCCTCTCAGTTTGAACAGCATTTTAGCCATTTCTCCCTGAAATACTTGAGGCACAGGCTAGAGAAGACAAACTCTCAGCACAAGTAACCTCAATTACCTATACTGAAATTCAGCTATAAGTTAACACCAACAAGAGCATAGCCCATTCCCCAGCAGGCGTTTAGCGCCTTGATATCCTACATTCCCCCTCCACCCTCACGCTCCCGGGCATCGCATTCTTAGTGACCCGGTCAGAGCAATCCCACGTACTGAATCATCACCACTATCTTTTCCTTTTGCCTCTCCATTTTGTGTTGCAGGTCTCAGTGTAGGGGGACTGACTAAGCCAAATATATTTAGGTTGAATCAAATATAAATCTGTCCCACAACTTGATACGATTTTCAAAACCCCTGTCAAAGTAATTACAAGAAGACGATATAAATAACTTCCCCTTGAAAGGTCTACATAAGGAGGAGCCGGCATTTACCACATCTGCATGTTGGACTCCAAATCAGCCACTGGGGAGTCTTGAGTCCACCCCCATTAATCTCTCAATGACTTGCTTTTATAAGCAGCGTATTGAACAACAACAAAAATATATAAAGCCACACCATCCCCCCAAGCCCCAGAATTAAGAGCTATCTTTTTCAATTTTTTTTTTCCATGCACAGACGTATGATGGTTCATAAGCCAAATCCTACGCACATAGTTTTAACTCTTATCCACAGTGCTATCTTCATAAATTAATTTGTCAGCCTTTACTTTGTTCCAAAAGAAGGGATGCAAGAGCACTTTTTTAACTGTTTCTTGGTTAGAGGTAGTTAAAGAAATTACTGGGAAGCATTTAAAATGGTGAATATCCTCTTTTCTACTTCTCTAGAAACAGAAAAAAAAAAAAAAAAACACAAAAACCCCCAACCAAACCAATATTTTCCTCATTTTATCTCTTATCTGTTTGCAGTAGAAAATATTTCTCATGTCAACTATATCTTTAAAGTACACATAGCTCAAAAAAATTAAAGATGGTCCGAGAGTATAAGCATTAACGTACAAACATCAATGTTTATTTGGAGAACTGAATTAAAATTTACTACAGGTGATAACGGTGGCTTCACCTTCCTATAAAGTCAGTTGGTTTCACTAAGCACAACCAAAAGTGGCCTTAGAAAAGGCCAATCCTGCCTGGTTAGTACCTTGCAAGAATAACTGGCAGAGCTGTTTGTAGGAAGCATGGACATAACTTCTAGCTTCAAGTATTACTGATTCTTGTCAATGCTGTAAAACTTAGGACTTGAATGATTTTGAGGACAGCACTCTCCATTCCTACTGATCTCCCTGATAACTGTCTTACCGGAACTTTAAAGCACAGAGACCTGAAGTTCTTAAGGTTCCTCTCTTCAAGGACAAGCGAAAACTTTAAAAAATATGTGTGCGCCTGTGTGCTTATGAAATATATAAATGCATATGCAGACGGGTAAACATTTGAACAAGTTTCTGCAGAGAACTTATCAATTTATTACTCTAAAGATCTTGAAAGTGAGTTTCTGAGGACTCTTTCTAGAAAAACCATACAGAAATTCTGCCCAAGTCCATCCCAATGGTGATGGGTCTGGAGAATATCCACGTCCTAAATCTGGCTTTTCACGAAGAGATCTCATAGCTATTTAGAAAGTGAAGTAGCACTACTGCACTGAACACATTTAAGAACATGTATGTAGATTATTTCCAAGATGCTCTTTGCATATTTAGCATAATCCTCTCCCTCCTGCCATTTTTCGCCATTTATATGACTAGATTTTTTGAGACTATCCATGCTCAGCTCTTCCTTCAGCCTGTGTGTATCCATAATTAATTTGTCCATAACCATGATTAGTCATTTTTTAAACATGACGAATATATGCACTGCTCGTCTGTAGATGAGATATTCCTATTGCAGGAAATATCTGCTGAAAATAGGTGAGGACTTTAGACATTTTATTAGCTTTATTAGTTCATATTAGGTCTGTGACAAGCAAGTCACTTACATTAAACATCAGGTAAATAACGATTAAGATAGCTTGGGTTTAAAGCAAACCAAGGGAACAAAAAATTAGATTTTATTTAGTTTTCCCCAAATTTGGAAGCCCTCATGCAAGTTTCTTCTCCAGTTTGCCACTTGTAATGAATACAGTTTGACAGAAACAAGATATACTGACTGATAGCAGCAGGGAACAGAAACACGGTGTGCATTCTCAAACAGCCACATTACCGGTGACAAAGGATCAGCAGCCCTTTAGATCCAGTGAATGAGGATACAAACCTAGGGGTAGTATAAAAATATAAGCAGCAGTGACATTTTAAAAGAAACTATCCCTGTATGGTCTTGTCCATAGCCATAAATCTAGAATAGAGCTTCTTTTCTAATGTGCCCTCCAGGATTAAAAAGGCGTAGATATCATGCTATATATTAAAATCAGTGTTTCTTGGCCTCGGATAGTTTCAGATCAGGGTCCTCATCTCCTGGACGTGATTCAAATAAGCAACTTCTCCATTAGGCAATTTAGCCTGCTCGTGTGTCTGGTAGCTAAGATTTATTACCTCATTGTTTTAGTTAAAATTTACAAAATTAGGTTTGGACAGTAGAGGGGAACATCAAAAGCAGTTGCAGCACCACTACAGTACAACGGAGAAGTGAAACAAATTTGAATAGAGTAATTCTTAACTACTATTTATCTGTAGTTAGAAAACAAATAGGCACAATTAAACCCCAGGGACAGGAATAAGGCTACCTGCACTTTCAGAAACCTCCATACAGCAATGATTTTACAGTACACATGGGATATTTTTCCTTACTAAAGAGGGAATTTGACAAGCATGCTAGTTAAAAAGGCTGAAAACAACTAAAAATTTCTTTACCAAAATCTATACTTAGAATTAACAACACAATCTTAATTGTATATGGAGCTTTTAACATACAGTACTTTAAAAAAGTGTTCAATATTGCTGTCTCCCACTACAAACAAGGAAAAAGATAGATGCGGAGATGAACTGATTGTTCAATTCACCAGTACACTGCTAGCAAATCTGGGCAAAAGGTACAATTATCCTGTTTGTTAGTGTTAGGAAGGAAGCCCCGATCAGTCCAACCCACGGACCGTTTGCCTCCCAGCATCCCCAGTGATGTCCCGTACGGCTCCTAAGAGTTCCCAAGACTAAGGAAGACCTACATGGCATTTCATTTTCCTCCCCCTACTTTTTATTCCCAGGACACGCCAAGGAGGAGCCCTTGGCAACGCTACCGTGGTCACTGGGGTTTCTGACAAGTCATAGCGGAGGGTATTTTGATGCATTTTGGCATGCCTCCTGGAAACAGAAAAAGGAGGCCTTAGTTGAAACAGTATATAGGAAATGTGAAAGAAAATTCTGTAGCATCAGTTGAATTTTCTTTCGACAGGCACATTTTAAATTATCATTTTTACGGAAGCCAACTAGATACAATCCCCACCCCACTGCTGGAGAAAGCCTGCACTATATTGCTCTCAATATACAAAAGATTCGCTGGAGTTCCTTTCTCTCTCTGCTTCTATCTATCTAAGGTATTTGAGTTGGCCCTCAGAGGGGGACATTTTGCCCTTATGTTGTTCAGTGCTCTAATCTGTTATCCTCCAGAACAGGAGGGCACCAGATCACTGTGCCAGTTACCCTCCCAAATCTCTAATTAATGTTGACAGTAAAATATTAGCCACGGTATTAACTGCCAGATAAGAGAGAGTACTCCTGAGGCTTGCACATCCCAATCAAGTGGGTTTCATTAAAAAGAGACTCGTTACCAATAATACCAGACAATTGCAACATTTTCTTAAACTAGCACTAAAATAAAGATGACTCATTTATCTTTGTACTGCTATAAATAGTGATTTGTTTCTCTTCCCTCCATTTCATTCCCTCCCACCATCCTTCAATCAGATGTAAAACTTTCTTTTTCTGCTATGGGAGGAGGGAGAGGAAAAAACCCAACACCCAAAGCTCAACAACTCCGTATTTAGGCTAAGTCACTCTGCAACATCGCAGCTTATGAGTTCCAAATATAGATGTACCCATCAGCTCCTCCAAGCAGCAGCATGGCCTACACTTCCTTCAGCCCCAGAGGCACATCAAAATTGTACTTGTGAGAGAAACCCTGTGGCCAAAAATGCAGCTCAAGCTTGGTTCCTCCCAGAGCTTCCAAACAATTGGTTTTATTTCAGTTACCTGCATTGCAGCGCACAGTGTCAGTACATTTACAGTACTATTTACATTAATACCTGATCCAACAATCATCCTGCCAATATAGCAGAATCATCCCAGGGATAACGAGGCCGAACGCTGTTCTGCAGCAATGCCATGTTAAAAAAGCTTCCTTGCTCTGAGAACGTCTTTGCGACAAAATTCACGGGTTTAGCTTCTAATATCCTGGTAGGACACAGGCATCACGATAAAAATAACACATCTTCCCAAGCCCGGAGTAACCCAAGTCCCAATCACACACCATCATAGCCAATCTCAGGTAGGCTCAGAGACGCAAAATGCCTCCCAGGACACTCCACCCCTACCAAAACTTCCAAGTTTTCACTCTTTCCTCCGTAACTTGTCAGTCTCCTCACCCACCGTATGTCTTTATTACGGCATTACAGATACAATTGCATTTAAATAAAGCAAGCGCAGCATCTTCATCTAAATGTTAAGGAAATATTTATCAGCACAAAGGCGGTCCCACCCTGTAGAGTGTTTACAATGTTTTTTATCTTCGGGCTACATTAGGATTTGCTGTGAAATGGTATTTGGAATGGCTTGTGAATCACTGCCAAATGTGGTTGCACCAACCATATTGTGAAGCTTTGCACAGCAGTAATCACGGGGTATTTCTGACACTGGGAGCAATTGATACAGAAGAGCAGTAAAAAAAGAGATGGTCTGTTCTTTTCTCACTTAATCCCTTCTGTTGAAGCACTCTTAAAAATCAGAATAAAATATGAACTAAGATAACAGATGCCCTTAATGAGGCCCTCTGTTACTCTACTAGAGCATCTCTGAAAAAATAAAATATATAGATGCTGTTTCAGCAACTAAGACAATAGAATTACAGAGAGCACAAAGTTTGTGATTCTTTGGGGCAGAGGGTTATCATCAGACAGGAAAGAATAGTTGGTGTGCTTGGAAGCAATGATACAAATTGCAGAATGCTAAGATATCATCTGTCTCCACTTCTCAGCATACTTCTCCTGATACCAAACCCCACTCCCCTCTTTAAAACGAGAGGTAAATATATAAATTAATAACTCTGTAACTGAATAGATTAAAAACATGCAAATGCAATTTCACTTTATAAGAAAACCTGCATGTAAAGAGACTTTAATGCAGAAAAGTGCCGCTCCTCATTTAAGGGAAACATCATCTTCTTTAAATGTATAAATGCAGAATACTGGCTAAGTTTCATTCAGAAAAGAAATCTGATAAAAAAGTGCAAAACTGATCTTATACGCTTTTAATTCTACAAACCAAAACAAATAAATAAATCACTCTAAGACTCTAAAAGATACGTCCAAATCCTATTAAAGTCCTTTTAGACTCAAAAATCTTCATATTTAATAGCATTTCGGCAGCTGTGTATGATCCAGAGAACATTTACAGCAACTACCATTTGTGGTACCTAGCTACAAAGTGGCTTTTCCGATTATCCTAGTCTAAACGGCATCTGAACATGCTGAATACTATCCGAGCACTAGTAACCTTCATCTCAAATTTTTCATAAGATTATGCATAAATGCAGTGGTGATAAGCACAACTTTGCCAAGTACAAAATGTTTCATTTGTCAGCAAACGTTATTTGGCATTTGCTTATTGCTCTAGGAAAAAGATCCAGCAATGAGTAGTCTTAATGTAAGAAATAAAGCTTTATTCATGAAACTTTAAACATTAATTCCTGAATTAAAATAAACAATTAAAATGCACAGATTTCTGGTAGAGCATCACATTTTCATAACGTTAAACTTCTCTGTGTACCTTTATATGGTCAGATGTCATTTTGATGTGAACCAATCCAAACCAGCCGCAACCGCCTCTCTTTATAAGCACGTTATTTGTAAATATTGCATATGTTCGCATATTCCTCTAAAACAAGATATGATAGACTATTCAGAGGCTCAGGAACTGGTTGCTAGGGATTTACAGATAAGAATAAAATGCAAAGACTCATTTTAAAATTCAGTACGGAGCGCAATGGTTTTTAGTTCAAAATTGCCATCAACAATTATCACTTATTTAAATAAAACAAAAGAGGAGAGTCTCAAAAGAATTGTATGCATGTCACTCCTACCTTGACAAAAGAAACATATTTTTAATCTTCTTACATCACAAATCACAGGAGGTCTCTAGTCACTTCAGTGTAGTAGGAGAGAAAAGGGGGAAGTTATACATTTTCAGGCACTAACAATTTAAAATTAAGACAAGAACAAATATTGTTAGTAAAAGCAGAAGACAGTGGGGAAAGCAACTCAGCTTGTGGAATAACAATATTGTTAAATAGAAATGGTTGTTTTCTGAACACAGTCATTTTATAAATTGTACAGTAAAGCTTTTATATGTAAATTACCCAAACTCAGAAACCTTTCACTTCAAATTGAATTGAGAAAAGCTTGAAGTAGAACACTTTAGTGAAAACGTGCTTAAAATGAACAAAACCAAGAGCAACTAAGGCGCACACACACTGTTGCACTGGAAAAAAAATCCCTGTAAATACATATTTGATTGATGTACTGCTAACAAAAAGGGATAAAAAAATTGGCTTCAATATATTTAGATAGCCTCTTAATATATGCATTTGGTTTCTTCTTTTTCATAGATATTGGTTATAATTTTTAAACTATGTGTATTGCCAACAAATATGTGACTATTATATGAAAGATTAAAACTACTACACTGGAAGTACACAGATAATCACATTATCAAATTTAAAAGCCCCCTTTGCTAACATACTACAACAATGCATTTTCCCCTCAGCTTTTGAACTTAAGTTCATATGATTCCATCACTGTATTTTTAACTTACCAACATCCCTTAAAATAATCCAATCATACATGATGGTCAAACTTGAACAACCGTTCTGTACCAAAGCATCATGCTGGATACTCTGTGAAGGGACTCTAGGCTGGAAACTGTGGTTATGAAGCTCACATGGATTTTAAAGAAGTTATATATGAAACAATTGCAGCATCCGCTGTTTTCATCAGCCTTACAAATGTATTTCTCTTCAGGTTTTCTAGCAAGCCTGGCACCCCTAATGATGGAAATAGCAATTGCCACAGACCATGTTATTGGAATGCCAGCCCCAGATTTTTGTTTCTGGTATAAATTCCTGGTAATTTAACAACTTTGACAAAACTAGCTGTAATCCATACGTTTCTATTTGATTCTCTGTGAATACATTTGACTCGACTGCTGTATCAGTGCCTTGCACGCATAAAACCGTCTTGCGGTACACTTACTGATGATGGGGATGACTATGTGAGGTGGCACATTGAGGTACCTGACTATGGGGAAACAAAATAAGAGCTAATCATAGGGCAAATGTGCAGGAAAAGAAAGGCTAACCTCAAGAAGAGGATACAGCCCTTATATAGCAGTGGAGGAATAATCTCTTTGTAAGGTTGAGCCCTTAGTAAAATTATTTTGAATTTGCTTAGTCATTGTATGCTTTCTCCCAGCTGAATGCGGACACTTGATTTTATTTCATGCTTTCAGGTCAACTCTGCTTTTGGATTTGAACGTGGCTACCAACTACTTGAGTAAGAGCCAGGGAGACATTCATCCTAGGGCAAAACTTGGTCCTTAACTTATCAGTTTATGAGGACAGCAGGCAAATTTAACTAATAATCAATAAAATTATGGACTTTTTAAGCTAAACAGTGATCTCCCTCACATCAACTAATTATAAGGCTTGCAAAAACAATTCTAACTAAAAAGATGGACAAACCAAACATTAAAAATAAATCTGGGGCAAAGCAAACTGTAAGTACAATGCATAATTCCCTTAGTTTAAAATCTGAAAAGCTTTGAGCTGGTTAGTCTGCTCATATAAGTCCATGTATGCGAGAATATAAAGAGTACCAGTGATACTCCCTATTTATCTCTCTCAAAGTGTACTCATAACACACAAATGAATATGGCATCCTGAACAGCATCTGCATAACAACATAATTGTTTACAAATTGGAAACACGAATACCAAAACCAGTAATATCCAGGGCATTCACAGAAAAGACAAAATAAATTTAATAGTGCATATTTTTGCTACAAATATATCTGGAGACAAAATAAAAGCTGTATTTCAAATCACTTTCCTTAAAGTGAAAAATGTTTGCAGTCTAGCAGTTTTATATTGATGTGCCTTCACAAGAAAAAAACACCATTATATTAACATTTATAATCTCCTTGCCATTAAAGCACCTGCAGTGAAAGTGTAGCTAAAACGTATAGTATTTTTATATTAGACATCAGGCAACTTCCTGTGACTGAAGAATAAAGAGAGTAGTTCACTCAAGTTATGAAGCATGTATGCTCAAATGGATGATGTGACTATTTTCCTAGGCATTAGCTGAGGATACAACATGGAATATAGCGAGAGATTTGATTTCCACAGATGACGTTGCACCCAAAAGATTTAAACAATGAAATAATATGCAAATTCTGAAACCGGGTTACATTTGAATATTTTTTTTAAAAAATGTTCCTGTTAACTGAGCTGGGAGTCTGGTTCCACCTGTGCCAGGTTTCTGTAAGCATTGGCACCCGTGACAAGCTGATGGGTTACACTTTAACATTACTCTATGAAGTTCTTTTTAACTTTAAAAGAACTTACTGAATTTTGCCCAAGACATTTAGTAAAAGCTACCTCAAGATTGAAATAAGGTATTTGTTTTAAAATTTTATCATCCTTTTTTTTAATTTCTGTTTCTTGTGACCAAGATGGGTATGGCAGACCGAGCGCCACCATGGGATTCTTGAGTGTGTTTGTTCGCGCAGCACCCTGGTGCAGCCCCATCCAGCCTTCTCTCCAGAATTACCCAACCAGCTGAGTGAAAACGATACCCAGTTCTTCCTTTCAGCCCATGTGTACCGGCTTTAAAGTCCTCACCGTCCTCCAGGCTCACCTGGTGTAGCCATCACATTGGACTGTATTAAATTTCAGCCTTTGCTCTTGTACCACTGAGCATAAAGTTTTGGGAAAAAATGTTATGTGAGATAATTCATTTGAGCTCTGCTTGTCTTCCTTGTGTTTAGCCCAATTAGCTTTATTGGAAAAGTAGAACCCAGTATTTTATTTCTTTTATGCTTCCTCCCCAAACTCCACAGGTATCTTTAAAACTTCCAATGCTTAATTCAGAGTTCATATGATGACGCAAAGTCTTTCAGATTCTGTATTACCCCAAATAGTCAGGAAAATTTAGTGGCCAAGGTGCCAGATCTACTCACCTGCATTTGCCACAAAGATTGACGGTAATGAAAAGCCCAAACCAAAAAAACCCACCTGGTGATATTTCCTCAGTTATCAAAGAAAATTACTCACCTGGGGTGAGTGAATGAGCAGAATTTTGAAAGATGGTATTATTATAAGCTAGAAACTAAAATGTTATTATACCCCTTGCTAACTGATATTTCAACTACTAATGCTGAACTCCATCTAACTTATTGGAACGCTTTTGCACTGTCTCTTCCTCTCTATTGCTAAATGCGTGTACAAGACCATGAAGGAGACTTACGTATATTGCAAAGGTTATATTTTAAGATGATACGGGATGGATGCATTTGACTTTTTAAATCTTTCTCAATCTACTTCAGAAAAGGAATCAGAAATCTGTGTGGTTTTACTGCACTGTACCTTTTGGTGAAAGCTGATGGATATTTTTAGCATGAAAAATGACTTATGAATTTTTGAACATTTATTAAAAGCAATACTGCATAACATTTCAGGAAATATAACCCACCAGAAATCTTTTCATGTTTAGATCTAAAAAATTAATATTTTTCTCCCCTGCATAAAATGATATATTTAATGACAGGAGACTTAAATGCTAAAAGCACTTTCAATATTTTCAATCATTCTTCTGTATGCTTGTGTGTCTTTCAGTTCTTTTAGTGGTAAACATGCAGTTCAACTTGCTAATAAAACAACTTTGAGTTAACATTGAGCTTGATTTTTGAAGGAAAAGAAAGGAAAGGACTCCATTTCTTTGAAGAAAGTATCTTTTTTGCTCAATGTGGTCAGCCATAGGCATTTACAAACAGGAATGAGGCCTTACTGTTGATTTTTTCCTGCTAAAACCTTTTAGACAAAAGTGACTTCATCTGAGAGAGGAAGACCATTGCAACTCACAGGTTCCCAGTTCCCTTAGAGCCCCTCCACCACGAGCGGCCTTTCCCTTTAGTGCCAGTGGCACCATGGAGGCAGAAACGTACCTGGATTCTTCACCTCCTCTTGCCTGATTCCTGCATTTATTTATTTTATTGCCTAAAAGAAATGGCATTCTGTTTTATTTTCATTCTACTTGACTTTCTCAGGCTCCCTCTGGGATAGCCTTTTGGAATTGCATAAATGTCCAGCATATAGCTATTCCAGATAATTAAGATATTTGTTGTGACAGTCAGGAGGAACAAGGCAAAATTAAGCTAGGATGATAATCAAAAAAGTTAGGAACCAGAAAAAATTCCAACTAAAGTGTTTAAGAATTGTACCCAGTCCAGGACTAAAGTGACACTGGCTAATGTAACTTCTCTTTTCTCTCATTCTCACACTAACTTGCCACATCTTACTTATAGTTTTTGCTCCAGGTCTTATATTTCCTGCTAGTACTGAAGAATTTAGAAGGCTAAATCATGAAGCAGGGCCCCAGGGTGCTGGCAACTCAACAAACAGCGACAAAAAATGGTGAGTGCTCCAGAGCATCCTCAAATGCGGTTGCTACCAATCTGTTTTCTGTTCTTCCTGTGATTTGAATACACGCAGATTTAAAACACAAATGTATTTATAAGAGTTATAGTATTTCCATGCCTTTTCGCATCAAACCCCAGATTAGATAAAAAATAGAGAGATGTGTATAACACATAAAAAACGTGTTAATTCAGTCTCTGTATATCAATGACACCTCTGATAAGACAAGAAAACAAAAGTATTTTGAATACCTAGGCAGAAAAAAAAACTTCTGTTTTTTTCCTGAAAATAACCTAAACAAAAACGTCATAAAAAATGTGACCCGATCAACGAGCAGCAGTGCTGCAGTCATTTCACTATGCAGATTAAAAGACCCAAAAAAGGGGCAACACCGCCTTTCACCTGTGCCACAGCCACGGAGGCTCAGCGCCCACCAGGCCGCACATAAAAGTGAGGAGCGAGTTGTTGTAATGAAGAGCAGAGGTATACAGCCTTTATCAGATGAGAGGGGATTTGTCAGAGATTAATAGAATTCCATTGTAATATCCATATCTCACAAAGGCATACTCTGACAGGGTCCAATTACTTTCAACAAGCTGGGCCTGCTACATGGGCCCTCTGAACCGGAATGGCCCTCCAATCTGTATGCTTTCGTTCAGACAGATAACACCAACGTGTTTCTCTCTGTGATCACTGCCTAACTTAAATGAGTTAATCTCGTTTTCCAGATGAATTGTTATTTTGTCTCCCGCAGGCTGTGATTACCGGATAAAAGTATTGTGTTAACAGGAGGGCCAGGGTCTTTTCAGCAGCGGATTCCACATTCAGATAACCAGCCAGAGAGGGCTTTTTCTTGCTTGCCTGCTTGCTTTTTTTTTTTGCCTTTTTTTTTTTTCTAATGTGAAGTAAGAGAGTGGCACTAACAGGAGAAAACTGTGAAATGACACAGAGATAAACCTTCCCAAATAATTACGTAACTCCGTAAGAGGGCAAAGGGGCCGTTTATCTTCATATTTCAAAAGAGCGTCCCGGTGAACCAATCACATTTACAGCCTACCTCTACATATTTTAAGATGTTATTTGCCTTTCAGTTCATGCCTGCCCTTTCTTTCTCTAATGGCCTTTGTTTCTTAAGCCATTATAATGTGTTTGAGAAGTTCACAAGGGAGGCTATCAGAATATAAATATTTGGAAGCACTGAAAGATATCTGGGCAGTATCAGAAAACAGGAAGAAGCAAACAAGCCCGTGATTTCACAAACAGTTCTCTTAAACTGATGAAGCAAGAGCCATATGGTGAGAGTTATAGTCTACAGCACATTTTTCTGAGATAGTGTATTTTCTCAATGACAGCAGTGAGATTCTTCATTTCCTTTTCTCGATAAAATGTTAAAAAGCAAAAGCCCCAACTCTAAAGTTAATTCTTAAAAACTACACCTTTGAGGGGGTTAAGGCAGGAGAAGCACAGACGCGAATAGCCGGTCGTGCCTTGACCACCAGGAAAACTCCTTCACGATCAAGAACGACTTGAACGTAGACCCCATCCCGGCAAATTCAAACCCACAAACAGTAACAGAACCGCACCGACTTACGTCAAGTCTGTTTCACCCATTTTCATCCCTATAGAAAAACCATGAGACTATTATGTTATTTCAGTATCTAGTGAGAAAGGAAAATAAAATCCAATCTCTGAATGCAGTAGATTTCTCCAGTGGCTCTCCCAGCATGTAGACCCAAGTTACTCCTGAGGTGGGTTATGTCAACAATTTGGAAACAGGATGCAGCATCCGATCACTGGCAATATATCAAAGGCTTTCGTGGGAAAGGCAGTCGATAAGCTTCTGAAAGCTTCCTGACAGAAAGCCACAACTTTTGGCTGCAAAAAGGCAATGCCTTCAACAAAATATGAATGAACATCGGTGCGTGACGTGCTGTAGGCCACCCTGCGGGACAGGTCCGTGGCAGGGGAGACCCTGCAAGTCCTGGGCCCCCAGCTCTGCCGAAGCACGTCGCAGCTCCTGTGCCCACAGTTCCTTCCGCAGGAAAGGAGAGGCTGCAACTGAAGGGAAAAGCAAACCTGAGGAGTATCAGTCCCTACACAAATATTTGGACTCCGTCTTTCTTAGGCAAAGAATAACTGACATCAGCAGATATGAAAATCATTCATAGGTAGCCAGGTAAATTAATGAAAAGATAACACGTTTTGGAGTTTCTATATTACAGAGTTTAAATATTTCTGTATCTCATAATGAAGTGAAAAGTCTGTGCAGCTGGAACCACCGTCATCATATCACGAACTTCCATTTCGATCAAGTTGGCAGTATTCTCATTTCCGGCCAGAGGCAGTAAGTTCAACCTCTATACTGGGAACTAAGTTCATAATCTGTCATTTAAAGATCCCTGGTATTTCTCAAAATGGGTAGAAGATAACCTAATGGTTCACATTCTCTTATGAAAAACAAGCTTTAGGATTATGCATTACATACAACAGAATGCAAAATGTCTATACGGCGTAAGCAGACAGTCAATCAAGTACGTAGGGTGCAAACCCAATGTTATAGTAAAAACATGCCTTCGCTCAAGAAGGTGAAGAGAAAAAAGATCGTTTTCACACAGCAGGAGTCTCCCTCAGGTATATAAGGAATCATATTGTTTGCTGGGCTACGAAAAGACATATTCCGGTCGTCTTCTCCACCCAGCACCGCATTTCATTCTGCTTAGGGGGAGACGAGTGATGCAGCTAGGAGAGTGTGAAGTGCTCCTATGCATCATCATAAACAAGATAAGCAGAATTATTTCCTGAATTACAAACATCTACACCTACAACAAATCACCGAGAGGAGCAAGGCATGCTGTGGGCACAGGATGGGCACAAAGACACGGGCTTTTAGGCGGCTCTCATCAACGCCGCTGGTGCTGGAGGAGCAGGAAGCCGGCGTGACTTTGCCTCGCCTTTGTCTGAAGAAAGAAGAAGAGGTATTTTTCTGTCCTTTTTTGCACGTGTTTTGGTTGTATTGCTTCTCTCCACTTAGTGTAGGAAAGGGTAGGCCTCAGTAGAGATCTTAGAGGCTATAGGTTCCCTGAGGTATATCCTCAGTAGAAGGGTTTTTTTTTCCCTTTTTCTTGCTTAATTAACAGATCAGATGTGGGAATAATTATGAATAAACATCAGGTAGTGTCATTTAGAGACTGGTCACTTTGACTAACCCGTGATGAGTCTATACACAGCCACACAAGGGATTAAGCTCCCAGCACAGCTGTAACCAGGACTGCTCACATCCTGGCTCCCTTTTTTTGTGCAGGGGACAGCCCTGACATTCTGCTTGTTATACGGAAATTCAGAGTTACCAGTGAATAGTCCTATTTCAGATCTCAATGGAAGCGAACGCTGGTCCTCCTCACAATAACAGTCTTTTCCCAGACAAAGCCACCACTGGTATAGCAGAAATGATGCTAGTAAGAAGTGATGTGAATTGGTAACAAAGAATCAGCGTGATGGAGACAGACAGCCACAGACACAAATTAAATCTCAGACGCAAACTAATTTCTCATTCATTTTTCTGTACACCAGTGCTACAAAACCCTTTGCAAAAGTTGCACTGAAGGTAGCAGCTGGAAGTTATATTGTTTCAAGAGCTGAAAATATTCTCTGTGGAGAAATTTTAAAGCCATAAACTTGTCCTTTTCTTCCTTTTTTAAAATAGTGCATCAGAATGCATGCAGAGCAGATCTATGAATTGCTGGATGGTTTTATTTTTTAAATTGCCAGTCTTTTTTATTCGGTGGTCTTATAAAGATAAAATTGATAAAATGGACAGCCTTCTTTCTAAGCTAGCTTACATCTCTCCTTTTTTGAAAGCTTCCTAAACATGCAAGCACTCCATAAAAAAGTAACTGGTGCATGCAGAAGCAATGCAGTTCACAAATGAAGCAGTATAATGTCAATGGTTTGAAATTGTTCAGTCTCAGTTGTTTTCCAAGTCAATGCACTGGCAGTCTTGCCTGAATGCAACTAGTCAATAGAGGGAAAATAAATAGAGCATTTCCAGAATTCACCCATCAGCACTGAAAAGTGTCTGCTTACTATTACACAGTTTTAACATGTCATAATCGTTTTTCACAGTATAGAAACCCTCCTTATACCTTGGACAAAGAATGAATGACTATTTTAGCACCCTATACATATCTTCTAATAGAAATTCCAAGCAAACTGTATTGATTATAGTATTGTAAGTGGTATGTGTTATTAAAGTAGAATGGGAATCCTTTAGCCTATTTTTAATGCTACATTATGAACAAAAATTTCTAATTTGGATATCTAGAAGCAGAGACTTCTGTATTTGGACTTCTAAACAGACTCATTTAACATTTCTGTAACTATCTGTACATTGAAAGAGCTCCCTGTAATTTCAGGTAGAGTCGAACACCACAATTTACGCACAGTATTATTCCCATGAAGAATCCTATTGACTATTAAGTTGGACAGGTTTTGCTCGCATAGGTAAAAGCTGTAGTGCCACAGTTATATGACTCTAAACACCCATACATTAAGCAGCAGAGAGATACAACCATGCCCTATCTTTCCATCTTTTATTTCTCCCATGCCTGTACAAGTGCTATGTCAAACAGCACCACTAGGCTGAATGCTACACAAAGAAAGGAAGGAAGCAGACAGGACAGCCACATTGCTACACTTTCCTTTTGAAAGAAAAGGTTATGCCTGCCTCTCCAAGCATCTAGGTGCTAAATTGCATCTAAGGTGCTATGCTTACTTAGATAAGGTCCTTGCAATGCCACATAATTACAGAAAGGATCTGCCATAGTCTGAAAAATAAGGAGAAGTATGTCTTTTCCAATCCCCTGCCTTGTTATCTGTCACCTGGATGAAAATAATGTGAAAAAAAATAAAGAGGGGAAAAAAATTCCCCTTCAGACCCAAGAACACACTAACGCCCATGGATATAAATGTTACAATAAAAGAGCAGGACGACTACTAGCAGAGCTTTTATAGCTTAACAGTATTTTGACAACAAATGTTCATATTTCATTTGAAATTTATGAAACCTTTGTGCCTGTAATCCCATGAGCAGCTACATGGTAAATGAAAGTAGCAGGCAGTCTAGATTAATAATATTTTGCTTCATACTGGAAGAGCATTCTAGGGAAAAGAAATCTTGCTTTATCTGCTCTCCCACTTTCTTTTTTTTTCACAGTGTCTGTATCAGAACAGATTCAGAGCTCTAAAACCTGCTTGCAAATATTCACAGATGCCTTATTAATTTATGAGAAACTGAAGGCCCCATCACAAGGTATAAGCAAGCAATTTAGGAATAACAAGTAGCGGGGTATGATACATGGCAAAACACCACAGCTCCTGGTGTTAGAGAGCTACCAGTGGTTTAAATCAAGTTCAAGGGGAATACCCGGAGTAAGCTCCTCTGCTTCATATTCTAATAAAAAATTGGTATGAAAAAAATGGTTGCCCTATGAATCATAACCTTTGCTTTCACATTTTCACAGTTTAGACATACACGTATGCTAAAAGCTCAAGTGTGGCTTCTTGCACTTAAATGTCTAAGTGTATAAGTGTCTTTTTCAACAGCTCTATTTATCTTCAAGCATACCCAACACAAAGTGTTGGGGTTTTTTACTTTTTTAAAGTAGTCCCTTAATGCAAGCTATCATGGCAAATATCATGTGCGCCAATTATGTGCCTTAAAAGTAGATATTTATTTTTATTAAAATGTGTATACCTTTTTTGAACTCTCTTGTGGGCTTATCTCACATGCACAAGGTATATGAGGTTGGTCAGACCACACTGATTTCTTGCTTTGTTCCAAAGCACAAGTCACATGAAATGCAAAAGAGAAAAAAAAGGTAACTTATTTCAAACAGCAATTGGAGATACTTTTTTTTAATAGTTACCAAAACCAGTCCTTTTGTCCCCTTTTCATGAAAAATACAGCTTTTGTTCAGCTATTCTTAACTTCAAGTATTTCTGTGGCTTTTCATTTTTTAAGTTTATGTCAAAACTTAACACTTCAGCCTTTGAAAAACAGTATCTCTGAAAAACAGATACTGAATTTGCCATTAGGTAAGACACACAAAAATTTATAGGTACGTGATCTGTAAGATATTGCAGTAAAGCAAGTACTTGCTAAAGAAACAAGCATTTAGGTCAAAAACATTGTTCACTGGTGGGAGAAGGGCTGGGAAAATGTTGGGTGAAGCAGACACAGCTGGGGAAAAGTGAATGACAGAATGGAGAAAGAGTAATATAATAGCAAAGTTAAAAACAGAGTCCAGGCAAGCTGGTTTACTCACACAGTAAAAACTGTAAAACAGGGCATTAGACGGCTCTAGGAAAACCACAGAGAAGATACACAAAGGTAAAGGGAGGTACCTGAGAACAGTTATTATGGATGCTGTGTCACGAAGCAACTCTAATATTTCCAAACTACTAAAAAAAGAAATCACAAGGGAACTGAAATATGCTATTAGGGTCCCAAATATCTGAAAATAATAAAAAATACCCCTTGTTATCTGTGACACACATACAATCTTTGGTTCCAGAAAGACATCCTCAGCCTCAAGGTCCAAGACTTGCCATCTGGAGCAAACCACCGGTCAACCTTTTGGCAGTGATCAAAGGAACCTGTAAGTGTTTAAGGAATATATTGCTAAAAGAGAAGCTTCTCTTTAATTCAGAGTTGAGTTATAGTTTGAAATATGCAAAAGTGCTTTAAAACCTTTTTTTTTTCTTTCTTTTATTTATTTAAGAATCATCTTAAATGGTCATCATAATTTTTTGAGTAATCTTCCATGACTACTTTTGACATACAGCTCCATGGACTCATTGGCTGCTAAGTGAAAAATCACCTCCTTTGTATATCTTCCTTCCTATAATATCTTCCTTTCTAAGAAAAGGTGAGTAGAATAGGAAAAAAAAATGTTCTCACACCTACATAAAGAAATGGTGATGTATTCCTCTCTTCTTCTTCAATTACTGACTCATCAACTATTAGATTTTTTTCCTTTCCTTTGAGGATGTAAAGAATACTGTGTTCAGTATGACACATTGGAGAACACACAGCTAAGGCTTTACAATATTTAACTTTTATAATAGTGCATGTTTTCTCTTTTATTATGGAAATACATACTGCAGTTGAGCTTAATAGATTTCTTTTTCATTTAAATCAAGACTACAACCTCTTTGTTGCAAATAGTCTTTCCGTCCCAAAATAATGCACACTCAGCATATTCACATGGGTATCCAGTAACACCAGCTTCTGCTACCGGGAAGAGGAAGATCAGATCACCAGAAAGGAGACTACAACCATCAACTATTATTGCATCTGAGTGCTCAAAGCTAAATTTGCAACCTTCTGATAATTTAAAATGCCTGTTTCGGTCAGCTGCTTAATCCAAACCTGAAAGGCCTTTGTGCAACCCATTAGGACACTGTGTAGCTTCTGGGGAAACCAGCCCTGCTCGCTGCAGACCTCCTACCATGGGCAGAGCCTGCACAGCAGGCCATCACACTGATGTCTGCCTTTCAAAGAGCATTTTCTTTTTAGGAAAGATGATTTAGTGGTTCATTGAAAAAAAAAAAAAAAAAAAAAGAAAAAAAACCACCAAACTTACAGTCCTGTGTGTTCACTAATATACTGCAATTAGGATTTACCACCAAAACCAGAATACGAGAGTTATATCATTTGAGTTCTTTTCCTCATAGATACACTTTGGATTGTCAAATATATTAGCAACCAAAGGAAGCCTTCCATCAGCATCTGTGCTGAGTGGATTCAATAAGTCTAACCAATTTACTATAAAACTTTTATAGAAGCGTTATATACTTGCATCAGGTTCACAGTTTTATTAATTTACACAGATTTTATGGTTTCTTGAAGTTCTTACGTCTGAAAGAATGAACTGATACTCGAAGAAAGCTGAGTCTAGTGAGAAAATGATCTGCTTAAATACCATTCAGTCTCATAAAAGAGTAACTATACAGTAGTTATACCACCATCTACATTTCCATATTTATAAAAACTGATATAGATATAATCGGCTAATAACTTCTGCTGCTTCTAATGCACAATAAAATAAGTTTTACTGATCAGCTTTGTGGTTTAAGTGCTAATTTGGAGGGTAAGGAGGGGTCTTGAAGGAGAGCAGGGCAAAAGGAGGTTTAGGGGATTTTTATTGCTTTCTAAAGAGAAAGGTCCAGGAAGTAATTGTGCCTCTGAGTTCACTTTCAGGATGCTTCAGAGCAATAAATTAAAGACAGGAGTTTTCTTCTTTTCCAAAATAAGACCAAAACATTAACATATTTTAACATTAATATACTTTATGAAGTGAGACCCAATCAGAAAACGTTGGCTTTGTTTCTGTGCCCTGCATTGGTAGCCAGCTAAGTCTAAGAACCAGCTTTAAACTTCTGCATCAAGGTTGGGCCTGAAAATCAGATATTACTTCATGAAGTATACACTGTACCATATTATACTGCTTATGATACCAGAAACTATACAATTATTGAGTAGGTATGCACCTATCCAAAGCCCAAAACCAAACTCCATTATTTGTACTTACACAGTCATTCCATAACAGAACACCTCCTGTAACTATTACCCTACAAATAAGCACAGCTTACGCAACAGTGTATAACAGTAATACCTAAGAACAGAATAAGACACGAGAAAAAACTTGCTCGCAGTGGAGTGGATTGTTGCCTACAGGTGCAGCGAACGGGTTTGCTAAGTAAGAGGTAACCACCTCACCCTCGGAGACGCGGGGAGTACGGAGCACATCACTTCAGAGTCTGAGCAACGTCACAAAACGAACACGTGGTCACATCCTGCACCATGTGGACAAGCCCTGCCAAACACATTCTTTAGAGAGTGTGTGTGTATATGGAGTATATACAGAGTATATAGAAGTCTATATATACAAGTGTACATATATAGTGTATAGAAGTATATATATAGTATATAGAAGTGTATATATACATGCTATATACACTACTTCTATGTATGTATAGAAGTGTATACATACCCAGAAGAGTGTGTGTGTATATATATACACCAAGAAGTGTGTGTGTGTATGCATACACACACACACATACTTCTGGCAATTTTTCAGTGGAATCGATGTGAACTGGAAGCAAGTCCCTGGGCTAAGACTGAGCCCTCTGACCCTCTTGGTGACTCCTGCCACGGGGCAGCACTGCACCCTGCCACCAACAGCAGTTTGTTACTCCCACCGAGCACAGGGCAAAACACATCCTGAAGACAGACGGACTCTCCTCTACAGGTTTGGTTTCATGTTTGCTTAGACTTAAAGTCTTTCGAGCTAAGTAAATGGATTGAAGCCAGAAAGTTTGCTAGTTTGTGTATTTTCAATTAAACAAAAAAACCTGTAAATAAACTGGTAATGACAGGGGATTGAGTGTGCTTAACCTGGGCCTGCTCTGAACCTTTTTTTCCAGCTGCTCAAACTTGGTATTACACCAAGAAACAAACAAAAACTTTTAGCGAGTAAACAGTGTTCAGTGGCTCTCAGGGCAGTTCCACAAGAGCAACTCCAAGAAAGAAACTGTCATGATTTTGAAGCATCTTTGTTCCAGATGCTATTTTTATCATTTTCACTCCACCATTTTTTTTACTAGTACTTAAGATATACACAACTTCAAAAATAAAGCTACACTAAATTACAAAGCCAAGTCTGAGTAATCTAGTTAGGTTAATTTTCCCCATATTTTCTCCACATTCAAATTAGCTGAATCAAACGCAGCGAATTTAATATCACAGCAGTATCTTCAAAGGTGTCTCCTAAATAAGATAATATTCAGTCCATACTGTATCTGCAAGCAGTAAGAGATCTGTAATGTATGCTTTAAGGAGAGAAGGGCATGAGAAGATCTGATAAAACTTGGGATACTTGATCTCAAATATATAGAACAAAAGGAGAGTCTTCTTCAAGGTATGACACAGACAAGAGTGAACAAGCAAAGGAAGTCAATAAGAAGTTTTACAGTAATATCAAATAGATCCTTATTTCTGTAATGCATATGACTTCACTTGCGTGAATCCTCTGTGTATTTTAAGACCACAGTTTTTAAAGGCTTCAGCTGGATATTCCCTCTACCCTTCACCCCAGGGCTCTGAGCCTCAGCTGACCTGGGATTGTATTACAGGCTTTTCTTTTTTTAAACAAAAATTCTGCTCTCACTTAAGAATTATATTTCTAAAAAACAAGGAAGAGAGCCTTAAATATCATATTTAGTATACTATAACATAAATCAAGACATAGTACTCTCATAGAGTTGTAAATCACTTTCCCCTCCCACCCACAAAGACCACATAAACCAGGAGTGTCGATCCATAGATAACAGTTACCCATCCAGAAGGTATTTATTAGATTCTCTCCCATCATCCAACCTCATAAAGGTCAAATATAAACTTCCTAATAAAATGTAGAAACAAAAATACAACTACAATTAGAGCAGCCAAAAACCATAAAAATGTACCTACCTCTGAATACCTTTTCATTTAATTCCAAGTACATCAATTGTTTATAACACCTCAACTGAACAAGCGCTTTAACATGTTTAACAGTTGAAGGCTGCAATAACTCAAATTTCCAATCCGATCTCTCTTTTACCATTTCTGAGCACAGCAACAAAACAGAAACCCAGATGAAATACAGAACCTTTTTTTTTAACTTAAAAATTCTAATAAACTTTATAGATACATGTATTTCAGCTGTTCAGACTCACAACTATTTGCATCTTCTCAGTCAAGCACTGACAACATTGAACAGAAACGCAATTTCTGTGAAAATATCAAGAATGTGGTAGCTATACAGTCATCCCAACCAATACCTTTTAGTTGGCTTTACGGCATTAGTCCACTTCTACAACACATGCAAAAAAGGAAGACAGTCTCCTTTTTTTTGTGTGTCTTTCCACAGGGAAGACAAAGGCTGGTCTGGTTGTGGAGAGCAGTTTAGCACTAGCGGTAGTTTGGCCTTCCCCTGCCAGTGTCTTTCCAAACCATACTGAAAGAAGTAGAAAGATTTGCTGAAAGTAAAGTTGATATGTTGATAGGCTGAAAGTAAAACGATATGCTGAATTTTTCTCTGCAGAATTGAAGGAGAGGATTATAAATGGCTCTGAAGGCTCTCTTGACTTTAAAACGATATCGTATTTTGGTCTTTTCCATCTGAGAACTGCCCGCCCTGCTAACTGGCAATTTGTCCCGATGTTTCATGTTTCCTCGGCTATCGTCCTCTGCTACTCATGCTCTTTCATATCCCTCATACTCCACCATTTTCTGGTCTTTCTACCCATCCCAGTACCCCTCTCAATTTCTTCACGTATCCAATAAATTATGTCCTTCCCTCTTTCCCCTGGATACTACCATGAGAAGCTTTAACAAAAACCCAAGATGAAACTAACATGACAGATACCTACCACTAGGTAGGGATCGGTTTCTCTGGTAATAGTTACCAGAGAAATGTTGTGACTCTTTAGAAATTAAATAAAATCATAGTATAAGAGTAAACTTTTGGCACAACAATAATTATAATAATTCATACAGTGAAATAATTGCAAAAAATTAAGAACCTCAGTTTTAGGTAGTTTTTGATAGATGTCTCCTTTATCGTCCACATGTTTTGTAGTTAGAAATTTCACTTGGTGCCTTCAAGAACTTAAATAAGAAATCAAAGGCCAACAAGGAAAATAAAAACAGTCAGTTTAAATGATGTATCGACCAGGGAACCATAAGGTAAATTGAGATATATACACTGACGTTACAAGTAACTCATGACAGTCACGACTTTTCTTCTCTCATATAGAATCAATACGTGGTTGTGCTTCTTCAAGAGAAGCCAAAGTAAAACATATCCTTTTGGAAAAGAGATCTTCTTGCACACAGTATGAGCAACTGAAGAACAAAGTAGATATTAATAAAATATATATAATAGGTATTTTCACCTTCAGTTAAATTGTGCCCTATTTTATAGTGCTGAAATCGAAAAATCTTAAAATAACAACAAATCCCCAGACATCTACTAACAAGGGTACTATAGAGATGTAGAGGCCTCTAATGAATTCTAGAGTGCTGGTTTGTGTACCACCATCAGACTGATGTTTCCGCATTGAAAACCTGCAGCCGATCATTCTCATATTATTTTGGTTTTGTTTGGTGTGCTGGGGACAGTCTTATTTTCTATTGCATTAGCACTCCGAGAGCTCAGACATGATCAGGTTTCATTGTTCAGCACAACAAAAACATACATGGAGAGCAGTCCTCCAGCTCCCGCAAGCAGAGATTCCTACCGCTCGCGTTCACTATTTCAGAGACCCAAACACCGCTACGATATCCGTGTCTGTGATATACGGCAGGTAGCAGCATCGATTAGCACAAGCTGCGCATGGGCACGGGTACCCAGAGTCCTCTTTACCCGGGCGGTAAACAAAGATACCAAGTTTTGACAGCAGATTTAGAGGTGGCTTTTTGCTTATTTTTAGTTCAAGAATATTATGCATCAGTTAGAACAAATGACACCTATGTGCGGTGAAGCATTCCAGAATTTTCCTCTTTAGATCCTCTTGCCACACCTTTTCAAGATTACAAGTCATTCCAAGTATTACCGTAGAGCAAAGACATACAAAAATAATTCAACTGCTTTCTTCATCATACCAGCAGGCACGACATACTCTCCGTGTGTAAGCCAAAAACACAGTAACTCACCCAAGCTAATATGTAAAGGCATCTTGGCATGAACCTGACCAAAACGCACCATTTAAAAACTACAAGTCAGATAGGCAGAGCTTCTCAAGAGATACCTTTTTTTTTTGCAGCCAAAATTCCTCCCCTCCCACGCCCCTTCCTACAGAGTCTCAGCAGCAAAGCAATTTACTGTAGTTACTAGATCTACATTGCTAAGAGCATTTTTCTTCTCAAAGTCTAGAGGGATGGGTAAACCAGACTCGGCTAAAAACAACAACAAAAAAAGAATTACGGTGCTGAATTTTCACACAGATGTAACTAAACCTCTTTGCAGGCCAGATTAGTTTGCCATTCCTCTGAGCCTTACGATTTGCAGCGAAGCTGCGCGCCTGGAACTGCGACAGGGAAGTACACGGCTGGCACAAAGACGCCATCTATCCTCAGTGCACAAAAATTCTCGAAACAACCTGATAGCTCATAAAAAAGCAACAAAGGGCTCCAAACAGCGAAGTCCAGAATAATATTTAAGACATGTGATCCATTTGGTATACTTGATCCCAAACATTCCTGTTATTCCTGAAGAAGTACTCCCCGAGGAGAGAAGATTATGGAAACTTTCCTGGTGGCTAGGAGAAGAAATAAAGATGCCAGCATTCCCTATAAAGCAACCTGATGCTCAAAGTAATTTTTAATAATCTTTCTAGCAATACTTTCTAAAACCAGGTATTTTTCCTGTCTCACAAAAATAAGACCGATTTTTAAAGATGTCAATTTAAATGCATTTTTAAGAGTTTGCACCTTGTTATTTTTCACCTATCTTTACTCTTTGGAAATTATGAATGTGTTGCACTGTTTTCCCTGTATTGAACTCATCCACAAATGGATGATTTATAGTTCGTGGTTCAATACTACAAAAACATCTCAGTGCGGATTCATCACTGAAAAGAGCTCAACTCTCTCTTTTCCTATATTTCACATCCTGCCTCAGGCTGAAGATCTGGAAAAAAAAATCCAAGCGCTGAAGCCTCTTACGCTGTCGAACAGTTTCCCTATGGTGGTAGTAAATGCCCCAGAGCATGAGTCATTTATAACTTCTCCAGGAACAAACAAACAAAAAATATGTAACCATATACTCTAGGAAGTTATCTTAACCTCACAAGGGGCGGTTAGGCAGAACGCTCTAGTATGACGTTTCCACCTATGACGCCTATGACAACAAGAAGAAAATAGAAAATACGACCGGTCATCATGTATTTTCCATCTGAAACATCCTTAAAAGCAGGAGCAGCAGATGGCAGGCAAACTGGGAGGGGATTTTTCTTGCAGTGATTTTTTACAGCGATTGAGTCAATAGTGGTTGTTCAGTTGCCCTTCCTCCCAGCTACAGAAAGATACGTCTCCTCTTGCAAACAGAGAAGATCAGATATTGGTTAAAGATGTGTACAGGGCGACAGAGGCAAAATCAGCCAGGCTGGGAATAGCCGTCCTGTACTCTAAGTTCCCTGCAAAGAGCTTTGAAGATCCTGGCACAAAAATCTGCACTGCATATAGCTGCAGCATAATTAATTAAGCCTGACAACACCCCTGTGAAATACAATAGGTCTAACCACTAAACCAAATCATCCTTATAAACATCCAAATGTCAGCAAGTGAATTTATGTCAGATTTACTATTCATTCACAGAAAAGAAAAACACATATAGCTTCAAAAAAAGCACTTTACATTAAGTAAGGCACTCTCTTATATTTTTGAATAGTAACAAAGAAATCAAAGGTATGACAGCCTTTTACAGGGATAACACCTCAGAACATTAGTAGATAAATCTTTGAAGAGGTAAGGAGTATTATCACGATTTCCAATTGCAGAATCATATGCTGTACTTGAGAATTCTCTGACACTATGCATAAAATATTGTAACTATTAATTCATAATGACAATCTAAATAATTAAAATAAACTAAAATCTCATTAATATCAAGATTTTGATGGCTGGATGGGTTAGGTGGTAAGGCAAAATGTACTTTATAGGATATGACGCCTTTAGGATCAGGAATCCCTAGTAACACACACCGAGAGAAACATAGACATATGTTCCAAAAGTAACTCCAGCTTGCTTCTTTATGACTTTAGCTTGAAGGATTTTATTTTCTGTATAATCTTTAAAGTAGAAGTGCAGTCACTAGCCGCTGGCTGCACTGTTTATCATAAAGTCAGCTCACTTAGTGCTGTCCAATTAAAATAAACTACAGCTGCAATGTATCACTATTTTTCTAAGTATCTGAAAATATTCCTGCAAAGCCCAACCTCCAAAAATAAAACATAAATGAAAAGCAACAGTTCACTTGGCAACCAACTAGGAGAGGATGTTTTGACATTATTTTCATGTTATTAAATGTACATTTTCCACTTAAAAACAAGAAGCTCCTGTCACAAATGATTTATATTTTAAAATACTTTATATGACATAAGAAAGGCATATAATGGCTTGCTGCCGTAACCCTTTAAAATAAAATATAGGAATACAAACAATATATTTTTCCTTTGATAATTTCTTTGACTATTTTGTTGCTTATTGCAACAGACAGACAACATTTCAGTGCTAGCCAATGTAATACAGCAGCATTAAATAAAACGGCCAAATTCCATCTGACTTCCTACAACGTGTTCACTTAATTTGAAATTACTTTGCTTCTATTGGTCTCTTCTAGTTCACGCCTGGAAAAATGACAGACTATAAAATTTTTCTTTATCATCTTTTAACCAACTATGGTTTCAAAGTGATTTATTTACGTAAATTTGGGAAAACCAGGATCTCATGACATGTTTGTCTGCTTCATCACAAGCATGATGAAAGAACAGGAAATAAAATACAAACTTTTTTTCTTTGTTGCTGACTTTGTTCTAGTCCTTGCAGACATCGCACTTCTAAACTCAGGCTGCCACCAAGAGACAGCATACCGACAAGAGAAGGTGCTGCTCATCTGCAGAGCACACATGTAAGGCAGCAGTTAGGCCTCCTTCGCTAAACAGCAACTAATGACTGTATGTAAAATAAAAACAACTTAACTTGTCTATGTTGTGTAAAGTTCCTGGGCAGAAGATTGCTGGGTGGACAGCACTACAAAAACTACACAAACATCTTGGAACACCTACAGAATGTCTGTAACTAAACGAAGATTTTGTGTGGCTGGAGATACACGAATTTCCCTAAAGACAATTTCTAAAAGTTAGTCCGTATGTAGATAAAGAACAACACTGCACCTTTAAGAAAATGTTATTTTTCCCGAGGCCCTATCAAGGTAAATTTCATCAGTATTCAAAGAATGAGCAAAGCACTTCAACAATTTATTTCAATAAAAGAAGACTTAGCTGAAAGGAGTATAAATGATGAGAACTTGCTTTAAACTGATTTATTCCCTGCAGCAATAAAAGGAATGTTTCTTCACTCAGCTGTTTAATATGCAAATATGCAGAGCATCCAGCTTCTGACAGCACATCATTAATAAAACCTTGCACTAAGCAGAGCTCCCGATATTTCATCCTGATGAAAATACATGATGATGATTTTAGACTGTATAATTTCAGAGTTGGAACAATGTACTTCCCAGTGATGGAAACTCAGCAATCCGCAGTTCTAGTGTAGATTTTTTAATAAGTTAACCTATTTCTCTAAGAGGGAGACATCTGTTTACAAGAATTGCGAACACGGAAAAGCTTGTCACCAAAACCTCTCAACTGGACAATCCAAGCCTTAGTTTGGGAGTCAGTGCAAAAAGAACCAGGTTATTTGTAGGAGGACACAAGAGTTGCTTTCTTTTTTAATCAACTAATTCCTCTCTTATTTACCAAGCTTCACATACTAAAAAAATTCTCTTTACCTGTACTTCTATCAGCCACTATATGATCTGATACATTTCCAGCAAATGTGGCAATGGATGCTAGCCCTTAAAATTAATTAAAGCAAAGAAAAGGGGAAAAAAAAAAGTCTGCAATTTTACTGATGAACTCCTATATTTGACCATGCTGCAGCATTCCACTTCTTGTGTTTATGGCCAAATTCAGTAAGTACACATGCTTTTTTCTTCAATGCTTGTGCTAAAATTCTTATGCTCTTTCCAAAGAAGTTTTTAAAAAGGTTAAAAACTATCAAATGTTTGAAATAGGGAAAGGAATATTTGCCAGTACTTTGCTCTGAAGTCTTTCCAGTCCAAAGTTGGAAACTGGAAGCTGTACAGAAACGTTAAATTTTTTTAAGCACCCCTTTGTGCAGAATTGATCCTAATGGGTGACACAGAACGTCCATTTCTACGTTGGAATTAATATTCACACAGACGATGTTGATCACTTTACAACCTGGAAACCCGAGGGGCACTCATTTGGTTGCAATAGCAGGTAACAATTAACAACTTGTTAAAGTCTGGTGAGTGCTTTTTTTTTGGCTGAAATACGCTGTTCTTTTGCCACTGTAGTGCTGGGTCAAATATAAAGAGAGACTCCTTCTGCACCGCAAGAACAAAAAGAAATGACTTTGCGTTTTAATTCAAAATTATTTTGACTATGAAGCAATCATTTAGCGTATTTCAAAGAAGTTTGAAGGATTCCCCTTTGAATCATTTCCCACCGGGTACCTAGGAAACAAAACATCTTCAGGGCTAAATTTCAGGGGAAGTCTTGCAGGTTTTAGTAAACTTCGCCTAGCCAGTACTTTACATGTTTCTGTTTTCTGTGCGTGGCAATACTCCCTCATAACTCAAATGGGATTAACCAATTAAACATTTCCCAGTAGTCTCTAAAATAGCTGCTCTTGGCATGTTTTTTGCATGGAACAAACCTCAGCGGGAGGATATGATAGAAATCTTGCACTATTTAAATATAGAATTGGGACATCAAAGAAAGGGTTGTATTGAAATAACATGGATAATTAAGGAAGTGGAGAACAGTAATAACTGATTTACATAAAATGCTAATAAGCCTCTTGACTTGTTCGGCAATTTCTGCTTTAGGCATGGTAACTGCGGGTTCAAATTTGTGTACTAATTTTATTTAAGTATTTTCTTTTTCTTTCTTTTTCTCCCCCTATTTTTTAAGCTCTCTGGAGCCCGGCCAGTCTGTACATGGCACCAAACCTTTTTCAAAACAAAACCCCACTGAAATCAGAATCCGAACATAAACTTGTGTAAAAGTTTTGTACGCATTCATACCCACACATGCATACAAAGCACTAAGTGTAAAGGCTTTTAATTACTTGCCTGCATGTGCATGGATTCAGATTGCATCCCTTCTAGTTTAGCTCACTTTCATGTCATGCTGAATAATGTGTTACAAACGATCAATGACATATTAAAAGTGTTAAACGCTCTTCACAATTACCAGGACTGAAAAACTTTGAAAACAACTGGAGTGTAATGGGAAGAATGGGTTTCCATGGTGTTACGCTTCTCGCTACTTGGACGGGATGATTAGGGGACTGCAGCGACGCTATAAGTTATAGCTATTTTATACTGTATCCTTGTGCCATTTGCTTCTGCGAAGGAATTATATGCTCTGAAATTCTTGTTTTATTTTACTCTCCTACTGATCTCTCCTCACAGTGCTACAGCAGCAGTGGCTTTGAGATGTGAATGTGAATGAGTGTCTGAGCCGCTCCTTCAGGACATGTCTGCGTATTGACCTTCAGCTTACCCTGTTTCCCTGTGAGCCCTCTAAGCATGATCCATCGCTTTCTCAGGCCATTCTCCCTTCACCCCATTGATGGGTTTCAGAGCTACTTAAATTTCAAAGTCCTGATGCGTTGCAGCAGTGGCCGGGGCTCAGCTTTGCTCACTTATAGATTGTACAAGGTCACAGTAAGGGAAGGGGAAAAAAAGCCAGAGCATTTATCAGGATGTATTGCTTTACTTTTTCTATCCATCACAAAGGCGATGATTCTATTTTAGTGAAAATCCATTGAACTCAGATCAAGTCAGATGGCTGTTATCATTGGAAACTCAAGAGCTGTCACACCATAATCGGTACAAATGATGAACACTGAAACGTGGGGCTTGAGGCCGCTTAATGGTCTTTAGTGAATTTTTTTCTGTTGCTTTTTAAACACCACAAAATCATTTTGCGTAAGTGATTTCAATTTGAGAACGCTGAGATTTTGTTATGCAAGCACAGTTGATTCAATTACAGATGATCCCACAGCTATTGTGCAATTAAACGTTTCCTGCCGGTGTGCCCTCTCCCCCATGCACACACCAGTACACGCATGTAGACCACCCATACACTCACAAGGATTCGCCTCAAAGCTATTCCGATTCCGGTCATCTTCTGTGATACACTTTCCACTTGTGCAATGACACCATACAGTATTACCAGGAACTTCTGCAGCAATAATGCTCTGCATTTTGTGCATGAGGTTTGGTAAAGCTTCCCCGTTCCAGAGTTAGCCCCGAAAGGAGCTGTGTGTGTGCCGGGAAAGGGGAAAGCGAGTCACACTTCATTTCTCTCTCTTTTTCCCAAATCACAAACAGCTTAGCGACTGCTACATTTTAATAAAAAATTGGGGATCTTGACCATACTTGAAGGCACCAGAAAACTTTCATTACATAGATACGGAATGAATGGATATTATTCCGTATAATTACACATGTATTTGAATTGCATCAGAAATTTGTACAGCGGAGTGCAAAGAAGCAGGGTATTGCCATCATACCTGACAGAGAGCTCGTTCTTCCCTGCAGTCCAAGCATGCTAATTATTCTCATACTTAGGCTTCATTCTGCTTCCTATCAGTTGTGACAGACTCACCCTCTACTTACTTGTTTTGATTTCATCACATGCACGTAAGAAAGACCAGCTATCCCAGGTTCTAGGGGACCTTGACAGATAATTAAAAATGCCTCTCTCTAATTAAGAGAAAAATAGCAACAGACAACAACTTTGTTCCAGAGAAAAACAAGTCATTCCACAAAATTGTTATTTTCCTACTGAAATCCCATAATAAAATAATTGCCATCCATTTTTTGAAAGTAAAAACCCAACAGCCCAACCCTCTTCACTTCCCACACAAACCCATTCCCCAGACAGATGATTTACTGTACTTATTCAAAGTAAACATATTCAGCTTCACAAGTACTAGCAAATCTTGGCCTTGAACATCCTCTCCTCCACCACACCTACAGAATATGGTAAAGACATGATTGTTATGTAGGAATGTCCCAAGCTACCTGGAGCATTTTATTGTTTAAGACTATGTTTAGATCTTAGGTTTGACCTCCTCCCATGGAGCTAGAACAACACATTTTGAACAAGAAGCCCCTCAAACCATACAAAATTTCAGGAGGGAGCAAAGGGATAAAGACAACAACTATTTCCACTGAATGATGAAGAACAGTACATATTTATTATTACTTTTATTATAAAGCACACATAGCACCTTAAAAGAGACTAGTCAAAGCCTGCTAGTTAACCTGGCAGAGCTAAGCCGCCTGCCACTGCCATATTCACCAGGCCAGTGTGGCCCCTCCGGTCGCTTACGGCAGCTTCAACGCTGTTCTCGTATGGTTTCTGCTCCCAGGGAAGTGCAAAATCAAAAAGAGAGAGAAACCTAGTGCAGAATGGACTTAAGCCATGCTTCTCACCTGCTTTCTTCCTAGAGTGGGCAGCCCGCTGTGCAAACCGTGCTCGCACATTTTGTAGTGTAGCGCGGTGTCTTTGCTGTCTCCAAAACACGCCAAGAGTCACCAGAGCAGAAGGGGGATCACACAGCAGAGATCTCTATGCATGTGGACATGCATGATAAAGAAAGATTTCATATTTTTCCTGAACAAAATTTCCAAGCAAAGCCACAGGGAACACAGGCCTGCAGCTCCTCTCTGTTTTCAGCCATCAGCGCTTCCAGAAATCTGGACCAGGCCACAGCGAAGGCTGTGCATGAACTCTTCAGGAGCCCCTTTAAAACTCCCGCAGAGTGGCATTAATAAGCCTTAGTGTAATGGAGGATCAGTCCCTGTGCTCTGTGCTTCAAGAAGCAGAAAATCTTAAATAGGCTGGTATTACGTCTTCAAGTCTTTTTTTATAAAGATTAAAACAAATACAATTTCGGGAAGGTCTATCTTTAAAATGGTATATTTGCCATTAGTGAGAAAACTACATCTCAACCTTCAGTCTAATAAAAAATGGTATGTTTTGTGGATATTTTAAATGCACCAAGGAACAATTCACAGACTTTCAGCTGTAGTCACCTGTGCACACACTGCATGCTCAGGGGAGAGCATACAATGCAATAGGAGCTGTGTGTGCTATGATGTATTTTCAGCAGTGAAATGTCTGGGGCAAATAACTGATTTCCTGCAATACTATAGTGGATATCCAAAAAGATGCAACCGCTAAAAATATGCTTAGAATGCATATGCTGAGAAACTTTGTATTGCTCACTGATTTGCAAGATAAATTAAAAGAATACTCTCCGTGTACCACATTGATCTAAAATATACAATTATTATTTTCAAAACAATGTAGTTGTTTTAAAAGCTAGGCCGGGCAACACCAGCACCATCTCCGCTCTTTGCTCCCGTATTTGGGGCCGGGCCAATGACAGAGCATGGACTGAGCCAGAGGACTCATCGAATGATCGCAGTTAAGCAGAACGATTTCTTCTTTATTTCCTCCATTTGAACTCTGTTCTCGCACGGGGGATGTCTGAAGAGTAGGATGTGTGTTGTTCAATTATACCAGTAAAGATTAATTTGTCCTCAACAAAATTTCTGATGTCACCTGTTTTTGCAAACAAGCCTTCTAGCTCTTCTCTGCCTCTTTTTGTCAACTGTCTAGGTACTGGGCTATTCCCAAAAGAGATGCTGTACAAATCAGACACTTGTATTTTTATTCTTTAAACCTGCTTCCTACCTATCCCAAACTTCTAACGCACCTTTTCCTCCTGCATAAGGGAAACATCTTCACCATTTCCAGCAACTCCGGTGTCTTCTGCTGTCGTTTCGGGACAGCGAGCAGCAGTGGGGGGCACTATTTCACACGGGCCTTTAATTCCTTCGAACATTTCCATCTCCTGCTGTACAGAGCTAAGAAATGGATCCGCTCGGTTCGGGGCATGTGCTTCACAGATCCCACTGTAGCACAGCAAGGCCTGACTTCTCAAAGTTTTAATGATGTCACACGCTTTCCCAAAGCACCAGGGCCTATCCAGGTCTTATTGCTTTCTCCCACAAAGTCAAACTTTTCAAGAACCCAGCTATAAAAGCCCGAATCTCTCTGGCAAATGGCATATAGGCCCACATCCTGAAAATTGGGTTTGAGTACAATCGAAACCTCTCTCTAATTAGGTAATTTAAAAAGAAGGGGGAAAAAAGCAAGCAAAACAAACTGAAAGCCTTTAGTCTCTATTTTATATCAACAAAGACACGTTTTCACCACACTGCTCTTGCAGGTTGTGAATCTTAATTGGCCGATGTCAGTAAAGTGCTCTGAAATCCTGATATGGTATTGAAGTTGCCATAGAAATATGTAACACTTGTCATTGATTCACTAAATACAGGCCGTAGAGAAAGAGGAATAAAAGACAGAGCATGGATTCTGGAATGAAAATACACACAGCATTTTCAACAAGGTTCAAAAAATGAAACAACAAAAAAGTCCCTCTTAGCCAATTTTTGCTGGAGCCAAAATTCTTAAACAATTTTTGCTGGACACAAAATTCACTGCAACTCCCAGCACCTAAGAGGTGCTTTTCCTTTTCTGCGGCTTACACGTCTTTCAGGTGCCAGCGGCGGGGGCTGCAGCAGGCGATGGAGAAGAGCGGAGAGCCCGGCTTGGCCAGGGAGCACGGCGGAGTGCCACCAGCGGCACGGCAGGCACTCGCACTCAAAGCAGGCCCGACATTACACGGCCCCATCCCAGATAACAGCTTTATAATCAATTCCATCCGCTGGAGATGTCAGCAAGGGAAACAAGGTTATGTGGCAGCAGCTACCATATTTTACCTATCTATATAAATACATTTAAACACCTGGGAAATAAGGTTAGGGGAGTGACCTTGAGGTAGGGACTTTTAGGCTAGTAACCCTCACATAACTTGGACCTGAACACTGCAAGTGGGAGGAAAAACAGTGCACGATACCAGTACATCTAGAGATTTAAACCTGTTATGTGCTTTAACACAGCCCCCGTCTGTGAACTGGTAATGCTTTAGCAGTGCGCTGCCTCACAGAGCAGACAAGCTTCTTAATAACTGGATGTTAGGAGAACTGAAGCAAAACTTTTATCTTTACTATTAAATCTCTCTTTTCAATCCCTAAGCTCCCTATGAAACAGCGTAACAATGCTCCTATTAGGTAAGCAAGGGACAGAGTGGATGCAAATCCCCGCTGAATTAACGTGCCTGCTCCTGAGTCAGCGCTGGGCCTTCCAGCGTCGACCTTGCCAATCAGCATGTCTGGTTTTTCCCATTTCCCAGTGGCACAGGGCTCGTCTTCTCTCTGAAGAAATCAACCCCAGCATGTGGCACCTCTCCAAATTAGCACCACAAACCAGGGTGGGGTTTAGCATCTAATTAGCATTACTGGAAGAGTGTCCATTTTTCAATAACCTCCACAGTATTTAAACAAAGCAAATTAAAGATTGTGGCCCTATAAAGTATACGGTTAGTTTGTAACGTCGGATAGTAAGATGCGCACACCTACCAGTGCTCCTTGCCAGCTTTGGTTAGCAGAATTAAGGTATGAACCAGGGATCTGTCAGCGAATAGATGCTAACGCACCGGTGAAAGGTCATCAAAGCAGTCCGACTTCAAATATCCTGTGGAGGTACTGAAGTCTCTCATTCCTCCACTACCCTTTGTCCCTATCCGGTTTACCTAATAGATGATCCTAACAATTCACATTGGCAGTCCTTTGTAGTGTAATGAACACTATGTGGTCTGATGAATGCAACCACTGCACAGAAAACGTCAGTTCTTTCATTAAGAAAACCTTCCCAAGTTCATTGTATTGAACCAGCGCTGCAGCTATTAGGCTGATACATGACACAGTCAATTCCAGTTACACTTTAAGTGACTATTCATGTTCAGTGAATTCAATTTTTAAAGCTAATTTATATATCTTTAGGTATTTACATGAATGCACATTTCTTCCAACTTCTTCTCACATGCCTTTTTCTGAGCTTTCTGTTATTGTAGTAATGGGGAGGGAGAGGGAGGGAATCATATTCCCCAACAGACCCTGAAAATGTATAGCTGATGGAAAAGACCCTGAAAACCGAACCAGGAGCTTTCTGCAAATATACTTGCATGGAACTCTGAATTACTTGTCGGTAAAATAAATTGCAGCGTATGCATTTATTAATGTTAAATAAAATATCTGCATGAATTTCTTTAAAAAATGACTATTATTATTTCACATTTATTTCTGAGGACCCATTTTCTGATGCTAGCCAATATAGTACCTCCTTGAATATAGTACTGCCATTACTGGCACGTAAACTTTTGAAGTAGGTAATTAAAAAAGTTAAGCTATTGCTGCTACTGAACAGAAAGCATCAGTTCTTTCATTAAGAAAACCTTCCCAAGTTCATCGTATTGAACCAGGACTCCAGCTATTAAGCCGTGCGATGACACAGTCAATGCCTGCTATAGTATCAATTCAATTTAGGCACCTTTTTGTTATCGCTAGCCTTTCTGTACTTTCTTTTAACTGACTTTGTTTATTGATAATTATTAGAGGACCATTGGTTCCAAAAGATAGGCATATTTTCATTATATGTATCCTCTACAGCCCACAGTAGTAACAGTATTTCCGTACAGATCATGCTGAAGTCTTTGAAGCATTTACAGTGTGCACAGATCATGATACAGTTCTTTAGAAATGAAAAATAAATAAGGTCTCTTATTGCATCATTTGGCTATTGAACAACCGGAATTTAGCTTTCTATCCACGTATTCAAAAAGAACACGCTGTTTACTTGTTTTGAAATATATTACAAAAATGTTTCCATTAATGTGGATTTGTTTTAAATTAAACTATCAACCCTACTTTTCTACAATGAGAAAAATAAAATTATTATATCTTGACTTTACCAGCCTTAACGTGGTTGTGGACTAAAACTCTACTGCTTGGGAAATAAAAATACCTCTTTTAATACTGCATTTCATAAGAGAAATTACAATTATGGGATGCAGGGACTTTGTGGCTTGATATACTTTGCAAGCGGAGAAGGGGGATGCCCTTCAAAGTTAGAGGGTAATCATTATTGACCTTGTGCATTCAAGACAGCATAGCAGGTTTCTATATAAAGAAACTTACAGAGAGGTCATTGAAAGCACTAGTGAAGAGACATAAAAAAAGGAGATAGAGCGTCAGTTCTACAGAATTCAGCGTCGGTTAAGCAGGTTAAAAATTTGACTATAAACAGATTTGGGAAGTGAAGACAAAAACAAAAGAACATTTTCTTTGTAAGTGTCATGCAAATTTATGGTTCTGCATTAAATGCTCATTATCAGTTAAGTAGCCTTTACAACGTAATTATTAACTTTTATAGTTTCTGCAAAGTTTTTTTCTCTTCTTTCCCTACACACAGCATGAGCACTCTGGTTTTTGAACAAAGGGGCATGTGCTTAGGGCTGGCACTCGGCAGGCAGGAATTTGGGTTCTGGTCTTCCCTCCTTTGCTTGTTCACAGGGAGTCTGTTAATCTCTCTTTGTTTGAATTTACCTGTCTGCAAAACAGGTACAATAAAACCACCAGACAACTCCCCAGGGTTATATGACACTTAGTTTGGCACTTCAAAAAGCACACTTAGTAGAGCATTTTGAAATCATTGAATGAAGAGCATTATGTAAGGCAAAATAAATTACTTTAGTATGATGAGGTTGTTTGGAAACTCTTCAGTTAAAATGCTCTGGTTAGGAGTATTAAAACACCTGGGATACACAGTGGATAGCTTTAAAAGGCTTTTTTCTTTCAAACAAAATTTTAAAATAAGCTGTAGCACAGAAAAGGTCCTATTCACGTGTGCCTTCTACTTCCATTTAATTAAATCACAGTAAGTATTATCATACAGCATCCACATATTTTCTGTTTTCCCCTCTAGATAAAGAAGAAAGAAACTGAAAGAGAAACAGAAATGAAAAGACTGAGCTCTTACTTTTTTACTTTTATAAACAGAGAAAACACAAACCTGCTGACCTTTCTGTGACTTGTGCTATTTCTCTCCAACCTACAGCCCCAGGATGGCTGTATAAACCCGGCCTGGTTAGGCAAACCTCTCTTTTCTATTGGGTCTTTCATCTCAAGAGCACCAGCTTCCCGTGCAGCTAGGAAACTGCCTTCTCAACACACTGAAAACCTCCACCAGAAGAGTCAATCATTCTTATTAATAGATGCCCACAGCATCCTAGAAACAATTCACTCGCGTGGCTGTCCTGCCCCTTAAACTTCCCCTCCCCTGGCAGCCGATAGCATACAGTTTCCCAAAATATGTTTCGTTTTCAAGAGATAGATTTATTACAGCACTGTTATCACATTCATACCCTTCCTGAAAAGATAAAAATAAGAAAGACCTTACAAGAAGATGTTGTAGCAATAGCTAAATCATAAATGTTTGATAAGGAATGGCTAAATCCAGACAAATAACTGTTCAATCCCACTTTGTATTAGGCAGATAAAGTCATACAGGAAATCAATGTGATCTATTGAAATGAAAAAAAGTCCATCTTAGGGACTATATGGTATTATAGAATATGTGACACTATAAACGGGCTGCTTCCATAAGTTTTATACAATGATAAGTTGCATAGTTTGTATTTATTTTTGTGTTTATGAATGTAAAAGGAGGACGTGAAAGTCCCTATTTGTCAACAGGGCAAATGTGGGCAGCAGTGAAGTAGGTGAGTGTTTATAACCTTTTTATTTTCCCACTCTTGAAGGGAATACTTGATCCTCTCTGGGGATAAAAGGATCTTCAGTCACCCAGTAGCCCAGGGCTCCTTTTTAGCACAGGCTGACAGATGTGCTAAAATTATAAGTGAAGTGTTGTGATGTTGACTCCTAAAGCAGCGATCATTAAGGTTGAAATTAGTATCCCCTCCCAGCCATTCAAATGTTAAAAAGTTCTGACACCAGGCGTAATTGGACAACTTTACCTGGTGGGGATAGCATTACATTTTATCCTACTGACTTCTTTCCGCCTTTTTCATCCCTGCTCCAATTTAAATGAAGCAAAACAACTTTTTATACATCTTTCACTTACACAAAACAAAACAAAAATCTGCTTATGCAGAAAGACATCTCAAAAGCAGACATACGAGTTCACAACTACATATACAAGTAATATTGTTTAAGGCTATACTATTTCAGCTGACAACAGTATTTTAAATAAGATGCAGTTTAAAAAAAAGACTGGAGGAAAATATAAACAGATGTTCTAATATGTATTAGCATCTGCTGAAAGAAATCTCATTTGAAAATGTAAAATACACTTTTCTGGCTATATGGGCTAATTAGTTACATGCAGTGTTACCATACTTTAATCTTCTGAAATAAAAATTTCACATGTACTGTACTTATGGATACCTGGATATAACTCCAGCAAGTATAGCAGTTGCTATAAATGGCAGCAAGTGCCAAAAGATATAAGCAATCCACACAATTAGATTTCAGGTCATTTAGATCAGTGTGAACCAAAAAAACATGTTAATGTGCTATACACACTGCCGCTTCCTCAAATATTGCTGAGTTTGACACATTAACTAATGGACCATCACCTGATAAGTACTGGATGTGTGCGGAAGAATGAAGTCTCAGACTGTCTCTACTGACTCAGACCAAGATTTTGACAATGACACAAAACCAGCAGTGCTGTTGTACTATCACACTACACTTGTGCTGTCTGTCGAAAGAAAATGAAGCATATGATTTAACACAGTTTGCTGATAGCTCTTCCTTCTTTATTTTATGAGAAAAACTTTAAAAGTAGCTCAAGGCCCACACTGTAACACAAAATATGGGAAAGCTGCCTGTGAAACCTAACCAGTGTTTTTTTAAATCAAATAAATTTCCATGTTTGTGAATGCGTAACACTTCGCTATTGAGTTAGATTCAATTTATAGAGGTTGGTGAGCACAAGTATTTCTGGCATGAACAAAGAAAGTGTTAATACTGTGGCCCTCTCATAGCCCTATGCTGTACATCGAGTCACCAGCTTCAACACCCCCGCTACGCCCTGTACTTCATCTTCCAGCTGAACTGGGCATATTGCTTCCCTGACACTGGGCTCCTGCCCAGGGCTACCCCGCATCTCCATCAAACCATGCTGATGTCCTGCAGAGAGCGGACACACCTAAACTGCTGTTAGGCTGCCTTGCTGTGCGCCCTGTCCCCTGTGTCGCCCTCACGTCAGGCTACTGAAGACTTACTGCGCTAACGCACAAATCTTGCTCCAATTAAAGGCAGGAGACAAGCTAACACGCACAGCTAAGTTCTGCTTTGGCCATGCAGCACTGCAGTTGGGGTACTGAGTGTTGAACTGACTGAGAATTCTGATAGTGATTCATTCTCAAGGCAATCGGTGGCGCCTTCCGTCCCCCATCACCTCCCTTGCCATTCAGCGTTATTGAGAACATCGTCTCCAACACCGCACTAGTGGCTGACCCAGCGGGGACAACCTCTCCCAAACTGCTTTCTCCCACTTTCAAGGCCACTAAGCACTATTACACGGGGAGCATTAACACACTCTGCACAGATGCTGTGCAAAAAACAAGGATAAGATTCCTGCATCGTGGTTTTGAAGATATTGTTGCCTGTTTCTTTCATCTTGAAATTAAGTTTTTTGACTTGTACTTGCTGTGATCTGCCTCTCTAAGGATGTGGCTGGTGAACTCCCCTTCTGCAACCTCTTTCAGTGTTACCCAACGGTCCTTTGGACTTGCCATAACCTCCAGTTCACCACAATTTGCCTCTATTCCATGCTGATTTCTATTCTCTGTTTCTGTCTGGTTCGTTGCCAAATCTTTCTTTTAACTGTTAAGACTTTCATCCTACACACCCACGCAAAGGTCCAACCCACAAATATCTCACCCTTTTTCTCTCTGCTCCTGCACTCATTATGCTGAGCATCTTTGGTAGAAAACTTCCTTTTTCACAACAAATTCATCCTGTCTTCCTCTAATACTGTAGTCTGTCTATATGGAAATCTTCCATTTAATCCAGTTTATCCTGATTCACTATCACATGTCAACGCTCACCCTAGATCAACTTCAAGATAGTCGTTTTCACTGATGACTCCCTAAATTTTCAAACAAGCATTTTCATGCTTTCTTTTATTCTGCTTACAGATCTGCCCCCAAGCATTTGCAATATTATCTCATTATCTTTCTTCGTAATCCACATTAAAATTCTCCTTTTCTTTGGTATCTAATCTTTTCTTTGGCATCAAAAAAAAATCATGCCTAAAACAGGGCCTACCATATTGATTAATATTATCTCATTATATGCTTGTTCTTTTTATCTATCTGTACCCCCAACTTTTGATTAACACTTAAATTTTAAGCAATATGGACTTGGAACAATCTTTTTGGTTTATTTTGCATATTTATTAATATGGCTGGGTCCTCATCTGTGACTAACAATCCAGGCACCGCACTAACGATAATTATCATCATCTTGTTGTTCCTTCTTTGTTGATATATAAGCACGTAAACTGGATTTTGTTTTCTGGGTAGGACTGCCAGGGGTGATTGTTAGGAGTTCTGCTTGAAGAAGAAACTCAGGCACTTTTAGTAATCGTTTTCAAACCAAGGATTGTAGTCTTTTGGTTTTTTAATGGAAATTAAGGATGGGAAAATTTTGAGAGTAACTGTCAGGAATAATGGTATAGAAAGTAGTAATTAGAACGACTTTGTGTTATCTTGTCAGATAAGCAGCATACACATAATTTTTTTAGTAAACATACTGTAAGAAAATAAAAGAAAAATGAATTGCAAATTCTGCTTGTATGTGCATCGACACAGGAGCATAATACACCAGAGACAGAGAGTCTCCACGTAAGAGAGAGCACGTGAAATGCTAACTCTCATAGACAAACCTACCAAAGATGAGAGAGTTCAAATGCCGGAGAACCCCATTCAAGAATGGAAGCAACAGTATTCTCCCAAATCTTCATGAGTTGGGGGAACTAAATTACCTAGTCTGATGCCAGCACTTGGATTAAGTTTTAATACATTGCCATGCACTAATTCTATTATTAGGGAATGAAAGGAGAACAGAACATGCAAACACATTACCATGACTGTATAAACTGTATCTTTATTTGGAATAGGAATTATTTTAAGGACATCTGAAGCTCGGTTTTTCTTGCACGAAGCTGGGGTGTGAACCTGAAAAATTAGCAAAAGGGCAAGAAAAGCTTGAAAACAAGCTGATTATGACAGTCCTATCAAGAAGAAAGTGAAAATGCAAATGAAATAGACATTTTCTAAATATAGTTTAATTTATAAATAAGACTTCACATCACAGATTTGTTTATCCTCATTTGGTGATAATTGTTCACAGCAGAATATATCAGAAAATTCTATAATAGGAACCACAGCCAGGAAATGTTAAATAATTAATCACCCTCCCAGCCACTTGCATTTCTGTTGATATAAATGACCGTATAATTCCAAACCCAATTATCACTACTTAGCCATTCCATTTTGTAGTTAAAATCCCACAAAATTAAAGTGCATCAATTGTTAATGGTAATAGACCAGACAAGGGATTAAAGATTATTTTAATGTTTATTTCCTGTCAGGAGGTTTTTTTGGCAGGAAGCACTATAGACAAAAGGCTACATTAAGATGAGATTCATACAATGTATTTAAATCTACTAACTTTTAAAAACCTTATGGTATAATTACTTGTTTAATCTAATCTACTTGTTCCCTGAAGATGCCAACTTCATTACATCTGCTTCGTAGAAATCAAAATATTCCCTTTAACTTTGCAAAAAGCAGTCAAGCTTACCATAAACACAATTCTAACAAAAACAGACTTGAAAAAAGAATGGCCCATACTAAAAAAGAAGGGGAACCAGATCACTATCAGGACTTTTTTGTGTCATATTCTGCTTGGTTTATCCCCTGATACTACTGGCACTATGTATTTGCATACAAAATTCAATCCTTGTAAACACACTTAAAACAATCACTTTAATACCAATAAAACTTCATTAATTACATGACTTTTTTTTATCTGCCACAAAATGGTGACTTTTCTCCACTTTTCAGAAAAGCATTTATGCAAATGCGTTATATAGAGAAATTGCTTAGTTCAGAGATTACTTGCCAACAAAACTGATAAAAGTACTTTTTCTGCATTAACACAGTGACTAGAACTCTGTAGAATTGGGTGTGAGGGCTCGGGGACTTGGGATGGGGCTCTTACAGTTTACTGTTTCAATAGGCAGCAAGAGTAGGCTGAATTTTATGTGCTTCAAAAGGGTATTCATCTGCATAAAGTCATAGACATGCATCCGTATCTTGGGTCTTTTGTGATGAAACCATCAGTTTCGGAGCTGGCAATAACTGTGCCAGTTATTTTAGGCTTACACTCACATTACTCTACACAACCTCATTCATTTGATTTCTAGTCTCTTTTCTGTATAAGCAGAAGTCTACATACATACTAAATATAAAAGCCGAGGAGGAAATATTTGTATTCTTGCATACACGCATTCCCTTCCTTGCCCATTCATCAATACTATCTAATTCTCCAAAATCTCAGGACAATTTACAGCATAAGAACATGATAGTACTCTGTATGCATTTTTTTTTTTTCCCCTGCAGGAAACCCTTACCCTGCATATACTCAATGAAATAACACACTAAATCACGATACAAATAGCACGGTACATAATCACTTCACATCCTGTCAATGACAAATACTGTTTCTTTGTCTGGCTCAAACATTTCGTTAGGAGCACGTTCGCCGTTCGGTTGAAGTCGCCTTCCATTCTTTCTCCTCTCTCCCCACTTTATAGGAGAGAAAGACAGCGGGACAGGTCTGTGGCTGTAACACTTCGGTGCTGCCACAAGGAAGGGACTTACAGCCTAAGAGATTGCTCAGGAGGGCAGTGAAGAAGTTCCTATCTAAAACCAGGATCACCTGGCAACGATACCACTAATTTGTGAACAGTGAGTTCATTAAATGCCCAATGGTGTTAATAACTCAAATGTCATCAGATGCAGGTATTGAGAAAGAAGCTTCTCACTGGGACATACGGAACAGATATTCATCCCGGAGTCCCGGTTGTTACAGGATATCACATTGATGATGCACGTTTGGCATAGAGGAGCACTGCAGAATTAAAATTGCTATGTAAGGTACTTTTCCCTTGTTTTCCTTGGTACGCACACACCACCACCACCCCAAAATAAAAAAGGAAAGCAAAACCCACAACAAAGTTCAGAGTCCATATCTCTTCTGAGATTTGTGAGAGCAAGTAGACATGGTACGGAAACCCATTCCATAACCTTTCACCAACATAAAATTTACTGTGAATAAGGCCCTAAAACTCTATGCTCAGCTCTGATTTAAACCTCTGAAACCCAGCCTCCCAAGAACACTTCCATTCTAATAAATACCTCACCCTGACACGATATGCTAATTACCTGGGTCCTAGGGGGAACTTAAACAACCTCTAAGCAAGCTCTACCACAACACTCGCTCAAGTGGCCAGGACAGGATCTGGTCTAAATTCACTATTCTTACTTGGCAGGTTTAAGACGTTATTTAGGTTAAAGACATGCCAGCCATCCCAGCTTCTCTTCCCCGAACACTACTGCTGTGGCAAAGGGCAAAGCAGGTTCGGTTTTCGAGACTGAAAATTTCTCTTAATTTTCTACGGTATTCCAGGCTTTATCAATGAGCAGAATTAATCTAACTTGTGGAAACGAGACTTCCTTCAAAACTCTAATGTTCTGTATCTTTTATTTTTAAATTGTGGCATTAATAATGGTCTCAGCAGCAAGTGGAGAAAATGTGTGAAATATATGCCCTCTTTATAGATTTCCTATTTCTGCAATTTCACTTGAAAAATGGCAGTGCCCTGCCATCTGAAGTTTTCAGTTTGTTTAACTCCGAGCAAAAGACAATTAAACAACTTACAGTATATGGTCATGAGACTATAATTGTTCACCAGTGCTACTTGCGGCAGCTGCCACAATGAGCAGCAGCGTTTTAGCTTTCCTAGCCCAGCAAGCCCGCCGCGGGTTACTGACTATGGCCACGGCCTCACCCTGAGAAGAAAATATTTCACGAGCAAAAAAATTCCCACAGCATTCTTGAGGTGCTGAGTTAGCACAGAGTAAAATGGAGAGCCTCCATGCTGGACAAGCATCTAGAAGTACAGGGCAGCTTTTAATCATTTTTTCTTAGAAATCAACGAAGTAATATTTCATTCTCTTTTCATTTTCTCACACAGTTTCTTACAATTCTCCCATTCTCTATAAGCTTTTTTTTTTTTTTTCAAAATTCCTGTAAGCAAATTTATATCCAGAATCTATACATCTTACGGTATCCTCTGCAATACAGAAGTTTTATGTAAGAAATGACGTAACAGTCTTTTAATAGGAAGCTATAAACACTTGAAGAATGGATGGTTTAGGTGAACGACAAAGATAAATCGAGCCTTTCAAATCCTGTTTTGGGGTAGAAATCATTCCCAAACCAGACTGACCAAAACGAATTCCCATTTGAGGGATGTTCACTGCAGTTATGTTTGTTCTTGCAAAGACATTCTCAGAGTTGGCCCTATTTTGACATTTGTAGACAAGCGAATTGTAGATCACAGACCGATATCTGCTCTGTCATTATTGGTACCCTCTACTATAGGCTGAAATAAATAAAATTATCTTAGGTGACCAATGCACATCTAAAACATTGTAGTTCCCAGCCTAGCACACACGCAGGACTACCTGTTATCCACATCAAAGACAAAAGCACATCATTAACATCATTCTCTGTAATGGCAATGCAAGGGAATTCACATTAATGGTTGCTTAAGAATAATCATTGCAGACTCTGGGCATTAAGATGAGGAATATTAATTTTCCACAACATAAAAGCATAAATGACACCTACATCTCTATGCAAAGCCAACGCAAATCAATTGCCTAAACGCAATTTAATTCAAGATTCTCAGTATACCAACATAGAGACAGAACTCTATATGATCAACAAGATGGACAGGAATGCTATATTTCTGAGACCACGTGTCATTGCCTAGTGATTATTTGGTTGTTTTGGTATGCAAGAAAATATTAGGTTTTTTAATGAATGAAAAAATAGAACAGAAAGCATATGCAAAATGATAATATAATACCTGAACATTAGAGCTTAAGAATAAAAGGATAATGAAATAAATTAAAAGGGAGGGAATAAAACCATTTAATATGATTATGACATTGGACATTCTAATTTTACTAATATCTGTAATGGAGAGTAAAACAAGTTTTCACTTTCAGTTTAACAAAATTGTTTTCACGGATTTCTGATTAGTTCCCTTGGTCATTTATTTGACAATACAAATAAATAAATGTATATAACGTCATAATCATTACCGCTGTGCTGTACTGTGAAATGTGTCTCTCTCAAACGCCAGAGCAGATTTCTCAATATATTGTCTCTTGCTGACCTCCAGATCAAGTTTGCTCAGTGTCTGACTAAGAGAATGTTCTTTGGTTTTGTTTTTGCTTTTCTAAATAACTGCTAGCTCTACAAATTCATTATGGAGCTAGAATAAAATCCAATCCATTCTTCCATAGCTATGTTGGCTTAGCATCACCAAAGGAAATAAAACGCATGTTAGTTACTAAGGTGACCGGTTACAACAGTGATTCCACACAGGACGAAGATACAGTGAGATAAAAGCTGCCAGTTTTATGTGGTAATCCTTCTGCCTAGAAGTGTCTATAGAGAGACAGCACGCAGGAAAGAGCAGGAAGTAACACAATTTATTCAGCAAAAATACTATGGGGCACAAGTGCTGACAAAAGGCTTACACATACCCCTCCTGCCTAATTTTCCATTGAGCTAAAATGTACCCGCGAATATTAAATATTTATTCCATTTTTCACACTCGTGCCTTTTCCTCCCTCTGATATTTATTTACTTAATTTCTTTATAAACATTTAGAATTTACTTTTGCTGAATAAATAAATTAAAAGATGAGGAATCTTTGAACAGGCAAAAGGCTCTGGGAGCTTTGCTACTGGCAAAAGGAGAAATTGCTGCTCATGAATGTAATGAGCCAACTACCAACGTGGAAATCTGGCAGAAATCCTGCACTTTAGAATCACGGGACATATGACTTCATTTTAGCGTATACCGGTTTTTCTTACAAAGTTGACTCCGCGGAGTGTTTTTGCAGTTGGTTTGAGTTCCTTCTGTCGCCATGCCTCACGCAAACTATGACGAGTTCATCAGTAATAACCAACTGACATCTTCCCCACCTCTTTTATCAAAGTCAGTGAAGTTTTCGAATATACCGGATTGTCAAGCACACATACATCATCAGACAAACTCATTCCTGAGCATAATCCCATTCAAACTATGAAGTAAATTCATCGAAATTCAGCTCAGTGTGTTTTACTCAGTGGAGCAGGTAGTAAAATTTTCTTTCATCCCGGAAGACTTTATTTTATAATTCTTTCATCTGGGATTCCAGGAAATGTTAAGATGTTAACTATCTGACAGAGTTCAAATCAGTGCCAAGTAGTTTATTATAGCACAGGTTTTATTCCCCGATTTCAGGGGACGTGGACTTCTGATGAAAAAGGCAGAATAATTCTTGCCTCGGTGTGTAAAATCAAGATCAATTTAGTAACCCACTCCTCTAATACCGTATGTGCAAAGAAATTATTTAGACTCCTAGTTAATTTGAGTATTGAACTGAAATTCTGCAGCTGCTTTCTGCCAGTCCCGAAACCAGAAATTAATTTCAATGACCAAGCCGAATGGAGTGCTGCTCTGTCAGGTAATTAGTCATCGTCTTTTGCTACTCAGGGTCTATCACTGTGCTAATCCATACATAAACCCCAGTATTCCCCTAGTCACTCACAATCTAAAGAGCTGTTTAACTACCTATTTCTCCCATTCAATCCTACCCCAGATATCAGCTGCAAAATGAGCATTCTTTCATGTTTAGCTTTCTTCCTACTATTTACTGCCAGCAGAATTAATGCAACTGATTTACATTTTCTTTTTTCTGTTTGATCAAGTCTGCTGTTGATTAAGTAGAGCTTAAGGGAAAAAATTATACTCCTGCAGCTTTCCTACTTGACTTGCCAGTTTATTAATGAAAGAAGCAAGGATATTGATGGCCCAGAAACTACAAGTGCAGCAATTAAAGGGTATGTCCTTCCAAGCTTCTAATTAAAAAAGAGTTCTTTTGTATTAAAAGATATAGTTTAGTGTCATATTTATATCTAATTCTCACTTCTGCTGGTTTGCTTTTTTTTTCTTTGTTTATTCTTTTTAAACAGAAATCTACTGGGAAAACTTAGATCAGGCAGAATAAAGAAACTTTCCCTGCCAACCATTTCTGGAAGCTTTGTTCCCAAACAACAGGCTTAATGATAAAACAACAAAACCAACCCTGCGTCCCCCGCCCCTCCCCAATCCTTACAACAATGAAATATCCACTGATAAATACCAGGCTGAAGGCAACCCTGTGTTATTTTTTTCCTTGTGTACATTAGCAGAGTTTGTCCGACATCAGATTCAAGACAACGAAAGATTTTCGATACAAGTCCTTTTGGACTTATAAAGATAACTAGACCCTTCCCTCCCCCTAACACTTTGTTACTTAGTATCTAATTTCTAGATTCACTTTTTTCATGTCAAGTATTTATATGAACAATCTCACAGAGTTTCTTTCTGTTTCTTATCTAGTTTGGTTTTTGCAATTCCTCCTTCAGAAACACCTGAAGCCGTAACAATGCCAATACTTTATTACTCTGCTGAGTCAGTCCCTTGCACATTAATGGCGCACCTTCAACATCAGAACTACAAACAGACAAAGAAATGACTCCTATTTCTGTCTAGGACTTCGGTTCTGTGGTGTGCAATTCATCTGAGCCGTGGAACAGAAGTGTAACGTGTTCCGGCTAAATCACAGCGTGCACGCGCGCAGAGAGCTGTGGAGTGAGCGCTGCGGGCTCAGCGCGAGGACCAACCTGCCGGCCCCGCATCCACAACGCCCTGCACGCAACTCAAAGTCCGTCTCCATCCGCACACCGTACCTCTCCCAGACCTCTGCACAGCGACGTGCTCCTCTCGGTTAGTTACCAGATGTTTAGAAATCCCTGGGAAATTATATTAAAAAAATAAAAGTTGTCATCGAGCATCCCATACAAGTAATGGCAGGTGTCTGATGCACTGAAAATGACTGTCCCCTGCGCTGATGTTCAAGAGAGGAAGAGAAGCAAAGCCTCCTCCTCCTCCTGGCCTCTGTCCCTCATAGCGGAGAACGGCGCGAACTGCTGTGATCAGATTAGGTAAGTAATCTCGTGTATTATCGGATTCCCCACAGGCAGAGAGAGCTGTGCATTTAAGGACAGTCAGCTTTTCTTAAAAGAGGTACTAAAGTGAATCACAAACTTTCCCAGTGCTCCCAGCTGGACAAAACAGCCGTAAACAAGCGTGATTCTTCCTTGGGGCGAACAGGGTTCGCGAGGATGCTCTCAGCCGTCCACAACAGGGCTGTCCCCATTTCTCCTTGAGCCATCCCAGACTGGCCTCCTTCTGTTCCCCTGCTCACCTGAGACACCCTTGTGGTGGAGGGCGGTGGAGCTGTTCTAAGGGACAGATATTTCTTGATCCCTTCCAGTTTTAAGGTGAATTCATAGAAATGGTGACCCTCACAAGCACCACTTGAAAGACACAGAAGCTTTAATCTTTTTCAATGGAATCGGAAGAGCTCTTATCTCTCCTCTGACCCTTTTTCCCCTCTAGCCTTACACGCCTGGCACCACTGAAAAGTCAGAACCATTAAGTTGGTGTCAAGTGGCTGTGCTATTCATATTCCATTATAGTCAATGACAATTAACAGCACCATTCGGAAAAGCCAGGTACTGTATTACACAATTGAAAAATTGATCTTATCTGAGGCTCAAAAATCAGCAATGTTCAGCCCTCAGCTCCCAGGCAAAAAAGAAGAAGAAAAGAGAAAAAAATAAGGGGGGGTGGGGGGGAAATACTGCCTGACCTCAGGACCACACAGCGAACAGCCATGTGCGAGGCTCCGAAACAACTTGAAGGCGGCCAAATCTCTGTATGGATACAAGCGCTGATTTTTATCATCAAGCGCGACGACGTTAGAAAGAAGAGTACAAATTCAACTGAATGCTTGATGATCACCTTCAAAGCTGTTATTGCAGGCAAAATGCAACATCTTAGCATTGCTGACACATCAGAAAAGCTCTGCGTGTGTCAATTCCAAGCTCTTTGCAGCACACGCCCACAGGCAAGCGGCCCTGCACCTACAGCATCATCTTCATTTCTAGTACTAGCACCAAACATCTATTTTCATGACTGTTTTTCCTAGAAATGAGCGCAGACACATCTCTCTCCGAATGAATTACCGAATGGATCCGAAAGGAGAGGATTAACAAATAACTCTCTACTTTGGAAACTGAGAATGCTTTCCTGCGCCAGTGAATCTCAGCGTTAACTACAAACCGGTACAATAGTTGATTACAGTTTAGTCTATCTACTTGAAACCACAGGGGGAATTTTAGATAGCAAAACTCAATTAGCTAGCTTGAATTTAACTAACGCACCTGAGCTAAAACCTTTTCACACAAAGGAAGCGTTGTAGAATCAGGAACAGCCCCAGCCCACCATCACCCTCCTGATTTTTATACCTCGTCCCAGAGGGCACTGTTCCTCCACACCACGTGCCCGGGGTCAGTGGCTTTTACCAGCATCCAAAACCAGAGCAAGTCTTACTGAATCAGCAAACACGCTTATGTCACTTATATTCCCCACCGAAGTACTGACTAATGCCCACAAGTACTACTTAACCTGACAAGTTCGCATCCTGGAGTGGATTGCAAGATCTGTAGCATCACCACTTCAGTTCAAGCACGTAACTGAAATGCTTTGCAGCTAGGCGGGAAAAACCCCAAACAAACCAACAGCAAAACAAGTGTTCTTCCATTCCAAATGCTGAATCCTAAAAACTCCATGATTACTCAGACTGAGGGAAGGAATGTGCCATTATGTGCAATTCTGCTTCAGATTGCTCTTTTCCAGGACCAGTGGAGTCCTTCCCGGACCTGGGCCTCTGTGATGAATTGAGGTGCCTGTGGTTTTCCCCTCCCTCCACTCCAGGTATAAGGTATCTGTACTAAATCCTGGAGAGTAAGGCCTCACACACCTTACGCTGCACCCCCATGTTCAAATCCATTCTAGTGGAAAACGTGACAGTCCCAAATCCCCCTTTGGTGCACCTGGAAGAGAAGAGCTCATATTCTACCAGACGTTTCACCCGATGCCAAGTTTTCCTGGGGAATCAGGAGCAGACTAAGCACAGAAATCATCTTTCTCTGTTCGTCATTTTACTTCACAGAATACAATAAGAAATCATCAGCTAGCTTCAGTTCTCTGGGAAAAAGTCTCCGATTGTTGCCTTAATGAAAAACATAGAATAGGTGCAAAGCCACTATAGTTATACTTAAAAATCAATACTCCCTATTGGTCTTATAATTTGTGTACCAAATATCTGCTTTAAAATGTGCACAAGCCTCAAACTAAAAGCTAGGGGGTTTATATCTCAGGCTTTTAAATGTTTTCTACAGTTTTAATATTTGCAAAACAACGCGAAACGTTCTACAGGATTCTCTGCTTGGCAGTGAGAGTCTATTTTATTTTTTATTTCTTTTATTGAGAGGTAGAATAAAATTCCCAAACTGCTCCAGCGCAATTAAAATGACTTTTATTCATACAGTTACCTCTACGTCCACCCTAAGCATTCCACAGTACTAATCCTTTTAGGCCCTGATCCAGCAAAGCACTTTACTGTGTCTTATTCTTAAAATTACAAGTCTCCCCACTGATTTCAGTACAGTTATATTAGGGATGAACTTGGCCTACCGTAGCAAAAATAATGTTAAAAATACAGTTTAAAAAACAAGCAAGGAAATGGAAAGCCTAAGAGACTTCAATATTTCTCTGATTTAAAGTAAGGCATTACTAGTGTGCATTTGAGTACAGTCCAACAGTGGGTTATTTTTGTACAGTTAGGCCAATTCAGGTAAGGAGCCTATTTGTATTAGAGATGCATTGATTTCAGATCTGGATGGTTTCAATAAGCTTCTTACACCCAAATGTTACAAGGACAGGGACATAAAAACGTCAATTACATAAATAAATCTGTAAGTATTGATAAAGGCCCAAAATTAAATAAACCCACTTCACTCGAAGAGGCTTTGCAGCTGATACAGTTGTAAAACAATACGAAAACCATCATAATTTACATTTTTATAGCTACATTCATCAATAGCTCAAATATTTATCACAAACACCAACCCACTACGGGCAGGAACTGGACGATGGTATAGCCCTGCTTTGACTAGAAAGACACTGACCCACGGCCGGACACTTGGCTACAACCAAAGCTTCTTAAACTGGTTTAAATAGTCACTGTCTTTGGCTACTTCTTTCTGCCTTGTTTTTGCTGGTGCAAGAATTTATATGAGCATGCAATGAACCGGATCAGGAAACTAATCTGGCTGAAATATAAACCATCGAAAAGTGCTGACTTTAACGAAGAGGGCAGCTCAAGGAAGCAGGAGCCTGAGACTGCTCGAGATAGCATTGCCCCAAAATAAGCGTACATCAAACCGCACGTCCTGTGGCTCAGAGCAGCAGCCAGAAGCAGAACCATGGATGTCACCAATTTATCCACATATGCCACGGGGGTACACTGGGATGAGAACCACAAAATGGAGGGGGGACATTTCTTGAGCGGCTTCACAGCACAGCGTCTGATCGCTGTGGAGAGGCAACAAAATTTAATTTGCCGAGGACGGTAAATACCCCGAGCAAGAGCACTCTACATGCAAAGTGTTTTCCAGTGGCTTCCAGATTGTTTCTCCAGCCTTATCAGACAGCCTTCCTAATTGGCTCTCAACAATATTTTTAAGCGTGTGCTTTACCACCATTTAAAGCAGTGCACATGAGAGAGGCTGAATACATTAGGTAAATGAATTCCTGTGGACATTGTGAAGGGAATAATGCCCTCCTATTTGGTTTATCCTGTACTGCAATAAATGTGGGGGTTTTTTTCAGTCAAGGTGCTGCAGTAACCCAAATGATAGTCATATTACACTTATAAAAGACAACTTTAAGAAAGATCTTACTGCAATAAAAGTGAGGATTTTTTTTCCCCTGGCATCCCAGCTTGCCATAGAAATGAGTGAGTTGCTGAATTTCTGCCAAGTATAGATGGTTCAGCATGCTATTAGATTAGTCTGTTTATACAGAAACAGCCAAAAATAGGAAACACACAGAAGCTATTAAAGATATTGTCCTGTGAGGGAAATATTTGAATGGTTTTGTTACTGCAACTGGGAAATAAGATATGAGTCAGTATTAATGTGATAAAGAAGTTAATGTGTTCTAAAGCAAACAGTTAGTTTCTTCAGCTTGTCTCTGAGTTGACAATAAAATAAATGTACAGACAATTATGTAGGGTTGGATGAGCCTGCAAGTAAGTGTATCCAGCTTAAAGCTCAGCGCTGCCAGTGGGTTAGAATTGAAACTCTGTTATCAAGTAATGATATGCTAACCCCAGGTAGTCTTCAAAGAAAATGGATGATTCAAAATGCCATGCATCACTGAGCTGGTGGAAGAATGGTCAATAGTGTTTAAGCTATTTGAACTGGTCAAAGGGAATTTCATAGAAAAGTTCCTTTGCCTTGACCACTTTGCAATGGATTTCCTAAATTCTTTTCACTTTTGACATAATCTAGTGAAAAATAAAACCACCTTTTTTTTTATTATTTTATTTTATTTTACTTTATTTTATTTTATTTTATTTGTAATTACAGCAGTGGCAATATTTCATAGTGTATTTTACCGGCCAGCACAGAGAAATTTGCCTGTCCCATGTGTGACACTGAGCATTCATTCCTAAGCACAGCCACACGCAGTCCCGATGTCCTGACCTCCTTCTCCCTCCCTCCTCCACACAGTAACAAACCTAATTCTTAAATGACTGCAAAGCCTTACAACTTCTACCATGAAGTAAACAAAGGAACAGGTTATTATATTGTACATATATTTTATATCTATTTAAATAAAAGGTGCATATATTTTCTCTGCAGTAACCCACTTCTCCTACACACCCAAAGACCCCATATACCATTCCTTGAGGGCCAACACATTTGACCAGTGAAGAAGAACAAGTCCAAAGCTAAATGACTCTCCCGCTGAGAAATGCCCCTCTGCAGTATCTTCTTTTTTATGGTGAGAGTGCCCTGGGCCAAGGCAAGCCTCCTCCCTGATCTTAGCTCGCTCATTAGGACATGAGAAGAGGTGCAGCATCTTAAAGTGCACACAGACACTTACACCAGTCAATGCAGAATAAAATTTTGCAAGTACAGAGAGTCATTTGATTAGCAGGAGCCCCATGACTTCTACGCTGGTGGCTCCTTTCCAGAGGGATTTGAAAACTGGCTTCAAGTCATTCTGCCCGAGTTGGGTATAGACAAAGACGAGGCACAGTGTTTGGAAGAGGAAGCAGCTGCAGAAATTCTGTCAAGGTACCACAGTTAAATACGTTCACATTGCAGAGACAAAAAACTGCAGGTGGTATAATGATGCTGACAGCACAATTTAAGAACTCTGCAACAACTAGCAGCCAGATCTTGGAGTCGGGCTTTTTCCTGGCACTCATATACTCAAAACCAAGTCAAGCTGTTAAGTCATGTCTAAAGACTGTTAGTGATTTTGAGGGCTCAGTTGAAATTTATCTCTGGGATAAGTATATCTTTCCATTCAACTCCACAGAAGCCAGGTTTGTTTATTATTTCTTGAGCCTAATTCCTCGCTTCAGGCAATGGGAAGCATGACTTACGTGTCCCCTGACACCAATCAGCTGAGGACAATATCGTTGCCTTTATGCAGAGGACCCTCCAAAAGTGAGGGGATGCGTGGCATATCCCTTCCTCAGCCTGTTTCCTTTGTGAACATGCAGTCCATTTCTAGAACGGGAATCTTTTTAGCCTTGCAGCATCCTTTCAGTATCTGTGGCAATGTAATCCCAACCTGAACAGTTTAGAGCATATATTGCTGTTATACATCTATATATATATATAACTAACTACATGCATTTAAAGCATATATTGCTACTGTTTAGATAGAACACTGGAGTCTCTATAAACAAAAAAAATTCAATTTATTACTTGTTTGTGATTGTGCACCAAGCATCTGTATTTTTAAAACGGCATAAGCTAACAGCAGAAGCACAGCAGTCACGCTGAAATGAAACAACAGACACAGGAAACGTAATGCGCCTTAAAGATGTATAGGAGGTTTAAAAATAGAGAACTTCCTTTTTTCAGTAAAGGGACAAAGTAGCACAAAAAGAGAGTAATATGTTTGTGCTTGGAACTGGAAGAAGAAAAAGGAGCTAAGTAAGTTTTACTGGCCCCATGTCTCAAACCAAATGGATGTCTTTTAAACAAAAGCACCTCTCTTGCTTCGTTTCATTTTCAAACTGTAATGTCTGAACAAGACAACGGAAAAGTTTAATCTCTAAGACATGAATGCTGAAAACAAATGCATTAGAAAATACCAAGCCAAAGCTGTGTTGGTGACACAAATGTGAAAAATGCAATTGAAATAAACTGTGCCAGAAATCTATTTCTAAAAATATGTCTTTACAGTAGTGATATTTATAAATTTGACATACTCTAAAATTTAGCTCACTAAAGATTATTTCTATGCAAATATGCATTTCTCAAACCCCATAAGCGTGCGAAAAATCCAAAACACATTTCTTGAAAATCAATTTCTGTGCAGTACAAATGTATCAAGTTAGAGGCAGCGTGCTGATAAATATTAAAAAGGTCTACATTGTGCAAAATGAAAACTTATAACAGGACACAGTAGTACCATGCAGTATGCAGAGGTTCAGAGAGAACATGAAACAGCCCCACGGTTTCAAAAGGACTCTGTGGTCTGACATTAGTCATTTTGGTTCTGATAAAGGATGTTGTAGAAGGTGCTGCCCACATTATGCAAATCACTAACCACTTAATTTCCTTCCCAAGTGGTAAAGCTCAAGCGTTTTCCCTGAACATACAGTGCTCATTTTCTTGTAACTCTGTGGTTTCTTTTCAATAGCCTATGAATGCCAGCAAGTAAGGAGATAGCAATAAGAAACTAAGAGGTTACTCAATGATTCCAAAGGTTACAGGAGTGCTTTTTAGATACAGATCTGAACATAAATTCTAGACATCCACAAAGCATTTTTACTTCTAATAATACCCCATTAGCTGCTTCAATTTCAAAATGCTTGGATAAGTCTCTCTCTCTCCCCTCCCCGCCACCTCATATTCCAAGAATTAAATATAGTTCACTCCTGTGCCATTTCTAGCCTGAACTTCTCTTAAAAAGAGATTCTACTCTTCTAAAAGCAATATACTGCAAATTATGTGTTATTTCTATAGCAGCTAATTTTGTGCTGGAAAATATTTCAGGTAGGAACTGTTTTGATTTACAAACAGAATCCAGTTTAATGATTTCGACAAAAGTCTTCGTTTCCCTTAAAATGTGGTGTTTGCTGCTACAAAAGTATATTTGAAAAAAAACACATAAATCATAAACTGAATAAAATGTAGCTAGTACTGAATGACCTTTCTTATTAATAACCAAAACCCAGAACATTTCTTAAAAGTATTGGTTAAAATGCAAAAATATAATCTTGGAAGAAGAAAAACAGGAAACTGCTGTCCTCAAACCTGTTCCTGTAATTACTGACATTATCCAATGTACACAGTTTCTAAGCAGATTCTTGTTACTAGAACACCCCTTACTTAACTGGTGCACAAGACAATAAATTATTTTCTTGACAGAACAGTACCTGACACAAATTCGGAATGTTTCCTCGGTAAGTATATTTGAGTTTTAAAAGAGACAGTTAACACCAGATGGTGTAACATGAATATTTCTATCCAAAGCAGCAGGACTTTATGAAGTGGCCCCATGAAGTTGCTCCAAGCGAAAGACCCTCTTCCCTTCCCTTCAGAGGCCAAATATGACAACTCAGATGTACCGTCTTTCAGCGGCCAATGAGCAATTACTGCTGTTATTATTATTATTGTAAAAATTCTAGCTGAATGTTAACAAGCAAATTCAAAGCGCTATCAAAGAAACACTCTGTGCAACAACAGCTTATAAAGCACTTTCAAAATCCACTGGTCATAACAAAAAAAAAAATCCACTGATGCTTTTTTTCAGCAGTTTCTTTGATACTGACAGTGTGTATGGATGTAATATTAATCACAATATACTGCACCAGGATCAAGATGGCTAGAAAAAGATGCTCATTTAATGAAACAATTATATATTGTAAAGCCAGCAATCTAAATAAATATATGGCTTTTCCAGTGTGTG